>CM053984.1:2052569-2415069 GCA_028641955.1 Protonibea diacanthus
TTTTGCATGGGTCTAGGTCTGAGAACAGACTGGTCTGGTTCGGGCATACATTTTTCGACCAGTGGGCACCTGTAGTGACCAGGACGTACCAATTTGGGGAGCGAATTAGTTAATATTTCTTTTCTGGAGTGTCATTTGGAAACAGGACAGTGAGATTCAACATTAACATAAAGACCAAAACTAATGATGCATTCAGGACTTGGAAAATCAAAACGTTCCTATAATTTCATTACAGGATGTTGCTCAGAAAGTCCTGACCTGATAAATCACAAAAACCTGTTGATGGCTCATCGTGCATTCGGGGCTGTGTACTAATTTCACATCCAATGAAACTCTTTTTTACTTTTGACACCGCCGGAGCGGAGTGACTCCTTCTGAGAGCTCCTACATGCATCTATGGCTTCTTATTCATTACTGTACAAAAGCACAACGTTATAACACTGGATCACTGGATCATATTTTATACAGGATATAGTTGCTGGTTTTCCCTCTGGTGTCCTCCAGCTGCTCAGCTTTAACACTAACATAATAAGCTACATATAGATATTTTTTGTCTACATGTGTTTTAAGAAAGCAGGGAAAATATTGTAGACATACTTACTTGGCATAGCACTTAGAGGTTAGTTTTAGTTTAGTTGTTAATTTGTAGATAATGTCTGATTATATGAGTTGATGAGGGCTTCCAATGGATTACTGGATGTTTGGATGCTTTAAAAGAAAATTTTGGGACGTCCTTTTGAAATGTCACATGCCTTGTTGTGACATCAGGACACAGACGGTCTGAAAATGTGGATTCTCGTGGATCAGTGCCTAAACGCCTGTCCACGGTGCACTGCAGCCGCAGAAATCTCCTCATTCCAAGTTTCAAAGGTGGCAAATCTTAAAAGTTTAATCACTTTAGCCAAGGTGTCCACACAGCCAGATGATGCCGTTTTGCCATATGTGTGTGTGTGTGTGTGTGTGTGTGTGCGTGTGTGTGTGTGTGTGTGTGTGTATTTGTGTGCCCTAATATGGTAATCAGTGTGAATGTCGAGGCATCCCAGACAAATTTAGCACAGACGCAGGAGAAACAAGCTGCGTCTCCAGGCTGCAGGCCTTCTGACAATTACTGTCTTCACTCCAGCGTTCTCTCTCCCTCATCTTTCAGTCCCATTTAATCTATTTCACTGCCTCTTCCTGCGGTGAATGTGCAACCCGCAGACGTTATAGTCTTTATTCCCTCTTCTACTCTATTTCTCTGTTTTCAATGTCTGATTTTATGACGATCACTGTGAGCAAACAAGGTGACTGCTCCGAAAGACTGCAGGATTGTTCAGCTTCTCTGCGTTCCATGCTATGAGTCACTGGGTGGGAGATCTGCTGCATCGCTTCACGGGCACATACCTGTTTCTTGCTATGACAGATGGTGGAACATAAAGCTAAAGAGAAAACATACTTACTTATACCTATTTTGTCTTGGAGATCATTGACTATCATCTGACTACAGTTTACCCTGGCAGCAGTGGAGCAGTATTTCAGGGCTGCCCATGCAGAGTGGAAAGAAAGTATCGACCCAGGTATCCACTATTTGTTTTTCCAATATCCGACTTCCTCTTCCTGTGCGCTGCTCATTGTTTACAGTCCAATTAGCAGTTTGACACATGAGAACAATAATCTATAGACAGATATCTGCATATGAATGCTAAACCGTCATTGGATGATAGCTCAGTCAGCCCCACGTTTATTCTTGTCCTCCATCAATGTCCTCCTTGGTCTTTTTGTCTGCTGAGCCAAGCTACATGCCAGCTTGGTCAGTTCTGGTTCTGGCCTGACACCAGCTGAAAACCTCGTCTTCTTCCCGGCGGTCCAAAACGCCTGTGGTCCAAACATTAACACTGCTCTGATAGTCTGACAGCTCCAAGTCATTTGGCCAGTGTGCTCCACTTCTTTTGCTCTCCACACGACCGTTGCAATCAGTTTGTAGAGATCACCATTGCCTCCATCCATTCATCCAAGCTGCTTTCGTAATTTAGTGTCAGCAGGTCAAGATTTTCGACTTTGATTTTTTGCAGGTTTTATTCAGCATTGATTCTCGCTTATGAAAACTGTAACACGAGTAGATTCGATTTAATCCTCTTTAACACCACTGCTGAAAGGCAGCAGAAGTGAATTAAGCCTGTTTCATTAAAACCGCTTTATAAAAACATGTGTCATGGCTTCCCAGTTCTTCCTTCAGCATTAGCACTGCATTGTCTACAGTGGCAGAGTATGCAGGTTTAAAACTGGCATAATGTTTTTCTACTAACCAGTTTTCAGACCGTTCACCACAGTATCTCTCTCCCTCCTGCTCCTTGGTTGATGTTTTTTTTTTCTCCCCCTCTCTCATGAATAATTTACGCATTGAACCAAACATAAGTCACTGCAGTGCAATATATTAAAAATGGAGTCCGGGCTGTAGTGGATTCTCAGCAGCAGTGTAACTGGCAGCTGAAGGGGGAGCCAATAAATTGTTACTATTGAAGTAAATGGTCATTAAGCTGATTGGTGTATAAAATCAATCTAAAGCATCATACTGCCCACTGCCTGCGTGGTTTGTTTTTAATGTTTTGCATGTGTGATGTCTTTAATTTTAACCCTCCCCCCATATAAATAAACAGGAAATACAGCACAGTCATGCTGTAACAGTTATGAAATGTGACATTTATGAAGTAAATTCTCTTGACATTTTGCATCTTGTCAACCTGTGGCAGAAAATGTATTCTCCTGCCGTCGTCCCCTCAGTCTGCTTGCCGTCCCAACACTTGTCAGTCATGGTGACGAGCTGTCAGCCAGCTCAGGAGGTAACCAGCGTTTCTAAAGCCTCTACGGATGTCCAGGGAGCGTCCAATAGGTGGTAAATAAGGCTGATGTTGATGCTGGTATTGAATGTTTTACTTTCCTCTTCTTTCTTTCCTTCTTTTTGTTCTTGTTGGCTTGAGCCTCTAGTGACAGCTTGATAGTCTCTGTCCCAACACCGCTATAAAAAATGAAAAGACAGTTTCTGGAAAATGAATAGTTTTAGCCTGACACAGCTTTGTTGACAATATATCTTGGTGGAGGTTATCTATAATCCAAACCCACAGTGAGAACACCCCACGTAATTTAGTCCAGGCAGTATACTTGATTAAGATCCTACATGTGTCTCAAAGAAATACCCATTTATAAATGCCTTAACCACTGAAGTGATGTATAATTTACAACAAAAGACATAAAATACCAGTTTAAAACCATGCCGGTGGCCCAGAGGGGGTGCAGTGATTTGCAGTGCAAATCCCAGTATGTGGACAGGACATGGATTTGAGAAAAGCGTTCATCCTTTGGGGGCCAGAAATGAAGTAACCAGAAGTGAAAGATTTTTTTTTTCTTGAATGTGGCACTTTATGACAGCAGGGATTCAGGTCAAAAACAGCCCTGCATGGGCGTGTCCTGGTTAGCTTAACTAGCAAACCGTGCGCCTCATGTACAAAAAGCTTTGTCCTTGCACCAGTGACCGTGGATTGACTCTGGCCTGGGGTCATTCTCTGCTCCATCTCCCTTCTCTCGTGACTTCTGCTGTCAAATAAAGTGAAATGCATTGGAGGGGACATGTTGTTCAATGTACTGAGAAATGAAACATTGAGGTTAACAGTAAAGTTACAGTGTTAACATTACAAAGTAATCCACCAGGAATGTGTGCTTGCATATGTGTGGTTGGCCATTGAAGTGCCTTGGCGAATGACGTCACACTGCAACTTTTTTGCCAGATGACACTGTGTTGTTTTGCTGGAGGTCTTTGTATTGGCACCCCAACTACGTCAACCAACTGGTTCCATCAAAGCACGGAGAGGGCTGTGATTGTTGGTCTTGACGTGTCCATAGGTGGATATTTTTGCCAGGTGAGCTCAGGGATTCATCTAAATATCAGGAATCATCTAAAAGGTAAATCTCATGTCCAGTCAGTTGCTTTGAGCTACATTGTCATGGACCAAAATGTTGGGGAATCTTCAATCAGTGACCAGTAGGAGTCAGAAAAGCCTTTCCGTGTTCTTGTCGCAGTGTCAGTTGAGCCTATTGAGCCTGGAGACTGACTGATGACGGGCCTGTGGCTGACGCAGCCAAACACTTCCTCAGCCAGAGTAATGGAGTGGAAACAAATAAGACAGGCTGTGTTGTTCTGCCAACCATGATCCATTTAACACACAACATTCAGCCTTAGGACGTGATTTTCTTTCCTGTTAAAACATCGGAGACAGTGCTTGTTTCGAGGATCTTCTTGAAAATATTTCTATTATTTGACAGAAATGTGTCTCCTGCATGACAAATACACAACATAAATACATTTATGATCTTTTTGGTGATTTCTTCATGCACTGTGAGGCTGAAATTCTGCAAAATGTTCTCCGAAGCTATTCGTACCCAAGGAGCTGCAGTTTGAGGCACGTCACTTCATGGAAGTTGCTGCTTGGTTGTAATGTAACAGAACATACAGTAAATAAATAGATTAATTGCAGTAAGTCTGGCAACAACACACAAATATACCTCGGCCAGTGCAAGTACTGACAGCAACACCTGCCAAGACCACAACCAACAACAACAGAGAACTGAATTCTGACACACACTCACAAACACACCATAAAAACTCAAACAAAAGATTTCATTTGCAAAAACAGATGAACGCCATTCTTAATCAAAATGGCTCCAGCACCAGTTGATTGATATTATTCCCTAAAGTGCACACAAAGAAGAGGAACATTTCAGGAAAATGAAGCTGCAGTGTGAGTGTGGAGAGTCTGGGCCTGCTGAACACGGTGCACGGACCACGCTTCACATTTTACTGATGACATTGGGGAAACTGATAAATAAAAAAGGCTGAGTACAACTAACGGATATAGCCGTAATTGCGGTGTGTTTATGCTGAAGGAGGGCTGATGACGCAGCTGCAGCTGGATTATAAATGGTTTCCATGGGAACCAACACTCATACAGTAGAGCTGTGGAAAAAAAAAATCAAAGCAAATCACAAATACTTGTTACTCCTTTGTCAACCATTTATTCTTTTAAATTTGGAGTGTAGAACTTTTACATATGAATGATGAGTGACATCTGGTACACTGAAGCCCACGTCAGGCCAGTTCAGTCACTGCTGAACTCTGTCACACCAGGTAAACTGTATTTCACAGTATTCATAAGTTTTTAAAACTGATGTCTGTGGTCAGATTGTTGCACTGACAGATGTGTTTTAACCCAACGAGATTGATTGACTGGTTGGTTTGCCAGAGCTGAAGGTGGAAGCAACCATAACAGCAGAGAAGGCCTCAGCATCATGGAGTATGGGTGACATAAGAACCCGTCAACAGTGTTTGTGTAATCACTCTCACTGCCAGAAGGGGGAGGCAAAAGGTCCACACTGCTGGTTTGAATGAGTCTGCTCCATTTTCCCAAAGGAGCAATATGAGCAGGAGACAGAGAGTTTTGAAATGTCCTATCAAGAGCCACCTAGAGGTCTGAAGATCGATAGTTAGATTCTATATTGTCCTTTCAAGGAAATTTGTTGTCCCAGTCTGAGCATAGCCTCACATCAATACATAGATACATCACACTCCACAGCATAACCACAGAAATAGACATCCAATATCCAATATGTATAGCGCCCAGACATGACAGTTACCGAGGTGTTTTGTTAAGAGATGCTATGTCAGAGGGGACTACGCTCCTGCCAATGCATGCCCGCTTCCAGACCAGAGACCTGCATCTGTGACCGGATGGGAGCAGTGTGAAGAAGGCTTTGAGTCAGTGTCTGCTGAGGTCTGAGATGTTGGGAATGAGAGGACCAATCAGAGGCAGTTAACATGGCAGTGCAACATGGCATACTCAGTGACAGACATGTTATTTCCTGCTTCCACGACATACCAACATACAACATTTTTGTTGTGTTCAACAGTGAAAACATTGATGATTGACGTGTGACAGGTGAGGGAATGGGAATGAAGTGTGGATGGGGGCTGGGAGAGAGACGTGTGATGATTGACAGAGCTGGAACTGGTTGTCTGATCACTCTTTACTTTTTAATGCAGTTACACAGAAGTCAGGCGTTGCCCCAACCGGTTTGAGTTGAACTTTGGTACCGTGCTGTTGCACCTGGATGATGCACAAATTGTGAATAAGATAATAATTATCTGATCAGATGTTTGGGTCTGTAACTGTGCCGTGAACCTACAGCGGCAGCAAAGACCTGCTCCAGAATGAGAATCGGTGTGCACAAGCCCGTGGAGGTGTTTAGTCCACCAGTATCTGCAGGCGATCCATGATGCCAATCGATGACGTCCAAAAAGAGCCAAGGTCTCCTTCTCCTCCCAGTGGGCCACACTTGTCTCTGCTGCAGCTGGCTGCATTTTAGTTTGTAGTTGTCCTCCAGGAGTTTTTAGGCGAGGACTGCAACTTCTCTTGATCTCTTGATCTTGTTTTCTCCTCTCTATTAGGTAGGGAGGTAAATTAGCATACTTTGTGTGTATTTGTGTGTATTTAGGTTACTTTCTAATAGTTTCTCAATTGTTAAATGTCAGTAATCTACCTCTGTGGCTGCTTGGGACCCCTAGATAGGAACTTAGAATACCATCAATGTATGGATGAGTTGTTAGTAGTCAAGAAAAGCATTATAGAAGTCCATTTACAACTCTGCACTGCAGCTAAACAGGTGTATCCTGATACATCCACGTGTAGGACTGGTTCTCATTAAAGTTGAGATCAGAGCTCAGATCCGCTGGTCTCCCTTGTACATGTTCCTTGTATGATAGAGTCCGTTGAGTCCAGCGGATTGACAGCTGAAGTGATGAGGTGTTTCCGGTCTGAGCGGCCCTGTGGCTGAGTCAGACAAACAACTCTTCAACCAGCGTAATGAGGCTGAAACAGGCTGGACAGACGAAGACTTTGTTACACCGCCATGCTGTCAATCTCAGAATGGCAGATTTATCTGCAGGTTGCTAATGTGACTTGGGACGAAATGATAATCCAAGCATAGATGACATGGTGTGCTCACTGAAATTAAGTCGAGTGGTTAGAATATGAGATCCCCCCTCAGCGGATGAGAGTGGTACAGTTGTGTTCAGTTTCATACAACTGATAAGATGAGTTTTTCAGGGTTGTCTTCTTTTACAGTTTTTCTTTCAACGACATAAAAGCTTCAGTCTCCTCTGCTCTGCAGTCCTTGTCCCTTGTCCTTGTTGACCTGTGAAGGTAGCAGACAGACAGTGCTCCCTTTGTGTCACGCACCGTCTCAATGTGCTTCATCCCAGGGGCAATGAGTGTTCATGCTACCACAGCCGCTGTGCAGCCAGCTGTTAGTGTCCTCCAATCAAAGTACTTTGGTCACGATTTCCTGAAGTTTTAATGATGTGATTATGAAGTTTATAATGTTTTTGTCTTTCTAAACTGATACAGTCTACACATGATGGCAGACTTTGGTTGGTATGTACTGTAAATCCAGGTGTGCGGTCGCTGTCCCCTGATTGGCCCACCCAGCTGAGGAGGTGTGGCCATATGTCACAGTTTCCTGGAGGCCCTTTGGTATATTTATTTGTTTCTTTAACAGCATCCACTTGCCTTTTGTTCCCTTGTAGGTTTGATGTTACTGCCTTTTACCGGGCAGAAATGTGTCATGCTAGTCATTCTCAGGAGGCTTCACCGGGAGCCCAGAAACATCGGCCATAGCTCCCAGAGGCTGAATCACTGTCAGATGATTGGTTCCAAGATTGGTTTAAGAGAGATTCAACTTCATGATCAGTTTATAGGCTGTAATTTGTGGTGCTGTTGATCTGTACTGCGCTACACGGAGAGGTGCCTCTGTGATTCAGCCCGCCCTCACAAGTATAAAAGGGGTGGACAAGCAAGAAATTCTGAATTCTTAATTTGCGTGGTTTAAAACTCTGAGCTATAGTTAGTGAATGATGCTGAATGTTTCCTGTATTTTTGTTGTGTAGCTTCAGCACTGCACACAACAGAATATTAAGCTTGATGAGTGCAACTTTCTTCCCAACATGCCCCATGGGAGTTGCAGTTCACTTCTTGATCTGTTCACTTCAGCACACTGATGACTGTCATGCAGTGACTTACAGAGACAGAAAGACGAACAAGGCTGGAATATCTCAGTTTTTACACTTTGGACCACTGCCTCTTCATAACATCAGCTTGTTTTCACAGACACAGAGGCTTCATGAAAGAGAGCTGGAGCACAAAACGGCAGATCTAATGTGAAGCACGCAAAAAATTCAAAGCTGCAGGTTTGAGCTCTTTAAAGGCTTTGTCTCTTTTTTCTCACCTCAATTTAAATTCCACATCTCAAGCCGCTCCCTGCGGCTGTCGCTTCACACTGCCTCAACTCAAAGAGTATCAAGAAGCAGGAATTCATCCATGCTGCAATTATTTTACAAATGAAGCTAAATAATTACCTTTTGAACTGAGGCAGTGTCCAGGCACTTTGTGTTTAGCACTGAAGGGTGACCTATATTGCATTTTGAATGTGAATCACGGTCTAATTATGCTTTGTATGTAAGAATTCAGAGCACATTGTGAAGACTGATATAACACTGATGTATAAATTATGCACATACAGAGAAAGGCAATTATTGCAGAGATCAAGATTTAATGATTTCATCATCAAGGCAACAGACTTTGTTTTTTCATGGTCAAGAAATGTTTTTTTTTCTGGGAAGCACAGTTTCTATGTCAGAGTGACAGGGTGCTCATTTATCACAGAACAATGGTTCCTAACTGTTTGGTTCCAGTCCAGGTGAGTCTGCAGCATGTGGGTCACCTTCTCAAAAAAGCAGAGGAAGTTAACAAGCTTCCCAACACGGCCACCTGCGTTAATTTAACTTGATTACTTGTATTCATGGCCTTTCTTGAGACTGCTATCTTGAGGAAAACAAACTCCTGCATATATTGTCTCATTAATAGACATAAAGCTGGATTCAGACTGGAACAGGCGTTGTGGGGAGAACGGAGGTTTTTCCATTCATCTCAGTGGGGGTCGTCTGTTTGCGCTCCAGTGGTCCGTGCCGCGGGGGTGTCAGCGAAAAACAGGTTAAATTCGGCATGTATAGACTAACAAACACCTAAAAACACACGCAGCATGCTCCTGCTCCGTATCTCTGACTTTACAGTCTGATTTTTTTTATTTTCGTGTCATGCATCTGTCTGCACACTGCTGTCAACTCAGGTTAGTCACTGATCTCCATTTATGACCCCTTTTCTTCTGCATCACCTTCCCCTAACTGTCTCTGTACAGGTTAAACTAAATAATAAATCTAACATACATGATCTCATAAACAACCCGACCTGTCCCACTCTTCCTCTACCTCCCACCAAGGCTTAACATTAGTGCCCCCTGTGGCAGGCTCTGTGCACATCCTTCTCCTCCTCGTCCTCCCTCTAACTCAGAAGATAGAACGAATCAGTCAGGACATAAATGCGAGCTATGTGAAAGTATTCTCTGTGAACAACAAGTTTAGGCGTCAGTCGAGGCCTGATTGGTTTAAGAGAGGCGGGGGAGATGGATCAAGTGAGACCAAAATGATTCAGGAAAAGTGACGTTTCATGTTCAAAATAAATCAGATGTGACAGAAGAAAACAATGCCTGTCGATGCTGCGAGTGCTGAAATGTAAAAACACAAAAAGGGTGTTTTGTTTTGGCTTTAAGAAATGATCGCTGATACAGGAAACTCCTCGAGGGCACAAAAACAAATATCATTGGCAAAGACGAGGATATTGGAAGCATTTTTATTTGAACTTTTGTGTAACCGAGGCCGCATGTATTTTTAATGCAATCTAAATGCATGAAAATAAACCTGGGTGAGATGATATGAGCGTGATATTGCTTTGAATAAGACCTGCAATTTATTTTATTCAGAGGCTAAAGAACGAGACCTCAGGTGTTCTGATAGGATAAACACTCATTCAGGTGTTCCCAACAAAACACAAAAACATCAACCATAAAATCAAATGATGATTTAAAACATGAAGACGTCTTATGTTGACGTTCAGACTGAAGTCAAAGTTCAGAACATACAATTGGTTAATTGGTCTACAGTCATTATGTAAAATTAAGTCACGCTTTAACATCCACTGTGGACAGGTGACCAAACAACTGTCACGCTCACATTCACACCTACAATTGTGTTAGTCACCAATTAACCTGCACGTCTTTGACTGTATTATTTAACATGTTAAAGAACGTCTCACTTTAATGTTAAACTAAAATTGAACTTAACTCTAACGTCTCTCTTTCATTCAGACACAGGAGCATGGGGCTCTAATACACAGACAGAAGTCCCTCCAGGTTCCCTCCCGTCTTCCCAACACCGGCCAACCTACGAACTCCTCCGTCTACCAACGACCCTGTTTTCTCCTCCTATCCTTTACCACCCCCTCAACCCCCCCACAGCACATCGCCTCAACATTCAATAAACCTCTTTACACTTAAATCCATACTTGTGTTGTCCATGTTAGTGAATCAGTGAAAAAAGGTCTGTCTGTATCGTCCCCCATATCGGTTTCAGTATCAGTAGCAGCATTTCTGTTGTTGGTTGTTTTCACACTTTCAGCATGTGTGTTGTCAAATTCTCCTGTTTTGTTGATTTGCAGAAGTTTTCTGAAGTTGAAGTGTGTTGAGCTACTTTTTAATAAAAAATATGAATGGAAAAAAAGAAAAATGTGAGTAATGCGTCACCTATCAGAGGAGGACGCTCTACCTAAGAATTACATTCATGCCGCATTGAATGAAATCACTGTGAATTACATATCACATATAAAATGTAGAGAGCACGTCAGGCTGAATGAGTCAGCGTTTTTATTGAATAAAAAACAATTTGAAAGTTTTTCACTTAACATATTTAACAAGCTGTTAAAGTTGATTTCACCGCCTGTAATGGAAACTGTGGCTGGTAGATTTACTCAGTTGGAGTTAATCAGTGTTCGTTCTATGAGTTGATAAAATAAATCTCTGCATGTCTGTGTTGTGAAGCTTCACTTTAATAGACCAAGTTTGCAGTCGAATTCACAGGAAGTAATTGCAAGTCAAATCATGCTCGTAACACTGCTCGGATTTTCAGAGTTTTCTGTCTTGAGTGTGTGTGATCAAGGCCACTAACACAAACTGACGTCATGTGTCGGCCCACGGGGGAGAAGCCGGGATAAGGTTTGAGCTCAGGTCAGCAGAGGTCCACCTGCTACAGAACAAGTGTGTTTAATGAGTCCTCTGCGGTCTCCAGGTTCCTTCAGACTTTGGAGCCTTTAGACAGCATCAATAAATAAATGGTGCTATAAAACAATTCCCTCTGGCTTTTCTGCCACTTCTTTATCATCTTTATTGAATCTATATGCTCTTTTTATTTCACGATCACGTGGACGCGGCTGGTGCGTTCTCCTTTGTAGCAGTTTGGAGTTAACTTTTGCTCAAGGTTGTGTTAAATGAACAGAGAGCTGCTCATTCAATCCTCTGCCTCTCGTGTCACCCACAGATAAGAAGAACTCAAGGTAAAGTGCTCACTGTAGAGCACTGTGATCATTTGCAGCAATTAGGTCTCCAACTTTTTTTTTCTTAAAGTCAAATGAGAATTTTTGGGCTCTTTACCTGGAGACAAAACTCTCAGGCCATTGTTGGTGATGTTTTCATGATTACCTGTGATTGCACGTCCATCCCACCTGTTGTCATGTGTCCCAGAGAGCTGCACCTGCAGGGAATTAGCGCTTGTTAGACAGAGCAAACGTTTGAGTCGAGGCAGTTTGCAATAGAAACACTTTGTGACACCGTAATGTGGAAAAACGGCTTTGATAAACACTTCATAACACCCTATATAATTATTTCTATGTTCTTTATTTAATATATGAATGAGTCCGGCTCGACATGAAACACACACACACTAACACACTTCTCATTAAGCCCCTTTCTGATGTATTAGATGAAATCTTTGCCCTCATGTGTTGACACCATAGGTGTTACCATGGTTACAAAATAATGTTTTCTGTGTCATTATATAGGAGATCTTACATTTCCCACAGATGAGTCACTAATGAGTCTTAATAGCTTAGTTTAGTTGAAGTCTGTGTAAAGTAAGAATAAATATGTGTGTGTGTTAGACCAAACAAGAACGTGTTATTAACCACCCAGAGAAAAATTGGATGATTAAATTTTGACAAGTTTATGAAATTAGGTGTCAAAATCAGGTTAAAATGAGCAGTGTAATCAGCGCCAGGTCTGTGGGGGGCGTATCCGCTGAATCACTGAGGCCACGCCCACTTGCGGGACCAGTCACGTCACATTACGTAACGTTACGTACGGTACATAACATAACTTAAAGCAACATTGTGTAGAAATTGCGATTTTAGGCTTCAGAGTGCATAATCACTGTCGTAAATATGGGCAGTTGTACACGTCTGTTAACTGATTACATTACCTTTTATTTCACAAAGCTCTCTCCAGCGTAAAGGTCAGTCCGGCGGCTTCTTGCTGGATCGAACTCTTGTTAACTTCATCCGTCAGCGATGATCCTGAAAACCTGAAAAAAAATCTCTCATTCAGTCATTTCACATCTACTTAACCAATTTTAGTGCCTACCAACCAAACTGTGACTGTTTCACAAGGTTAACTCCGTGATCACGAATCCATGTGCCTGCTGCTGATTTTTGTCCTGTGACGCTGAGTTTTAAGGCAGGTGTGTCACCTGAGCACTTCATTTTGAAAATGTTAACAACTCTCAAGCAGCAGCTGGTTCACCAGCTTAAACTGAATCAAACATGAAACACAGCCGGGTTAAACACTAAACAGATTAGATGTAGGAAAGGCCGTAAGTTAACTCTCAACTACAGCCATGGTTTATTACAACAAGTACAAGTACAAGATGTCTCCACCATAACTTTTTTTTTGGTGCAGTGGAAGAACTCAAAGAAATTCATCTGATTCAGGAAAATAAAGCGAGCACAGAGACCTGAGGAGTCCTGACATTACTGCTTGACCAAACATCAAATGGTCAAAATTAGAGCCAGAAAATTACACACACACACACACGCACGCGCACACATGGAGAACTGTTCATTCCAAACAATTTGGCTGACTGGATCAGCTGAGCTCACAAAAACAGCATATGACTCGTCAGCATTCAAATTAAATCAGCGTTTAATGGTGCTGACTTCATCCAGGGTTCATTCTCTTGTCAGGTTATTTTTCTTCTTGTGTGGTCATAATTTAGTTACAGCGTGGAATCCTCCTGGAGAAAGATTTTACATCGTCTTATGTAGTCAGGCTCTCATCGGATTAAAAAAAAAAACCTTTGAGCATTAATTGATGATGAGATTTTAAATAATTTTGATGCTACACTGACTTGTAATCCTGTGAATGTGTCTCTGTCACTCCCACTTTGTGTCCTGTACGCCTGCTTCAGCTGTGTGACTATTTCACTGATTTTGGTGAAACTGGATCATATTTTATGGAGAAAATGTTTTCTGGTTTTCCCTCTGATGTCCTCCGGCTGCTCCACCTCAACTCTCTGTGATTTACAGAGTTTATGGTGGACAGTGAAGTAAACTGCTGACAGCTGTAGCTGCTGTTAGCTCATGTTAGCTCAGTTTGTTAGCCAGGCTGTGAGCTCAGAGCACCGGGGACTGAAAGACAGACGCCGAGCTGGGCTGACTGCTGTTGGACTAGTCAGTAATATTAGCTGCTGCTCATATTTATAACAATGAAACTGGCAAAAATACTAATTTCTACATAATGTTACTTCAACTAACTAATTAGCATCACACTGCATGTGGTGCAACAGCCCTGTTCTCTAAAACAGTACCCAGAATGTGAAAGCTGTTTTTGTAAAATAACTGAACTGATTGTACGCTTAGAGTATTTTATCACATTTGGGTTGAGTTGAGGGTATTGTCCTTGTCCTTGATTATCATATCAGGATAAAATACATGAATCAACTCATTTTTAAGGTCAGATTCAGTTACTGGGTTAAGGATTTCATGTTTTCTCCACAATTCTTATAAAGAAAAATACGGCAGAATACAATACTGCAAAAAAAGACCTTCTGGGTTTCAAGTGAGAAAAGATGCTACATTTTTCATCTTTCTCTTTCTGTCACCATCATGTGCCCAGACATGTCAAGGCATATTCTCTGTTATTGGCATTATGGGAAATGTAGGGCATAGGTCACTGGAGTGTCTCTGCTTCTGTTATTCAAGAGTTTAAGAATGTTTGTCACTGTGATCTGCAGCAGGATGAAGTTGTGCTTGATTCCCTTTGTGTATCAGGTCCAGTGTGGAGTTTTGCTGTCATGGACGTTGAAGCTATAGAAACCACCTGTAACGGCACACCTGTCAATCAAAGCGTCCACACTCTTAATCCTGCATAACTTTAAGCCTTAATATAACGTGAACAGGTGAGTTGTATATAAATTCACCCTCAGTACAGTTGTCATGAACGGGGAAATTAGCTATAGAGACCGAAACTGTTTTTTGTACCAGGCTGTAAACATGTTTATTTCTGCTGTGAAACATGGGGACTTATGGAGACTAACTCACTTCTGGAACCAGCCTCAAGTGGACGTTTGAGGAACTGCAGTTTTTGGCACTTTGCATTGGTTTTACTTCACAGCCACGAAGTTTTACCACTTTGTTGCAAGCAGGAGGAAATAATCTTATAATGAGCAGATTCAATATTCAAAACACACAAATCATTTCTCACAGCGTCCGGCCTCGTCTGCCTGTTAACACTTTATTTACGGGCCAATGAGACGAGGCAGAGTCATTTCTTTTGATTAATATCAAAACAGATTTTCATTCAAAGCTGCAAAATGTCACATATTTGTAAAAAAAGAGAATATTTCATCTTGTGTCCAGGTAATATTCTGATGCAGACAGTGAGTCCTGTTTCCAGCAGAGCTGCTGCTCAGAGGAATAATAAGAAACAGAGAAGTCATGATTCTATACATTAGATACAAACTGCAGCATCACTCTTAGACTCACTGTTGGACCATGACATCACCCTTTTTTTGTGTGTGTGGTGATCTAATATGACTGCACTCTGTTGTAATGAGATTACAGTAACAGGTTGGATTACAGTTTAAGTGCAGCTTCGTTTGCTTCATCGTCCCTCCGGAGCAGACACAGTGTAAACACACACACACATAAACAGGCCTACACGTGCTATACAGTCCACATATACTCAGTAAGACAATGTAAATATTGTCAGGACGCACGCACACACACACACACACACATAGAGAACAGTTCCCAATCCAAATGTGCTTAGAAGACGGGTTACTAGCGCGGAGATGGAGGAGAGAGAGAGAGAGAGAGAGAGAGAGAGAGAGAGAGAGGTGGAGGGTTGGAAGAAAGCGCAGCGCTTGGCTGCATCTTCATCCCGGCAGACCCCTCCTCTCTCTCTCTCTCTCTCTCTCTCTCTCTCTCTCTCTCTCTCTCTCCGTCTGCCTGCCAGCTGATGCTGACTGGAGGTGAAGCGGTTTTTTTCCTCTCTCTCCTCTCCTCTCCCCCCCTCATCATCCTGGACGGACCGGACCGGAGGTTTTTAAAAACATTTTTAAAATCTTTTGGAGGATTTTGACACCGGCTGCTTCTACTTGGCAGCGGGAGGAAACTGCGAATGTAAAGCAAACAAACCAAAAATGAGAGGCAGAGCGGACAGAGAGGCGCAGTAACGCAGAGAGGGGAAACACACACACACACACACACACACACACATACACACAAACACACAACAACTTCCAGCGGTTGTGTCCTCCGGGGCGGTCTGCGGGGAGCTCCGGAGCTGTTGCCAACAGAGAGGTAGGTTACTGCTCCAGCGTGCTGTGCCGCAACAATGCAACAACATTTCCAAACGCGTATTTTACGTGCGTGTGTGCGTGAACGCAGATCTATGCATGCATACGTGCGTGTCCTGGACCACCACAGTGCGCACCGCTTGTGACAAAACGCGCCCCACCGAACCGTCTGCAGTCTCTCACTGTGTTTATGTTGGAGATGCTTCAGCTGAAAGGTTGCCATAACACGCTGTATAGATAGTGATGGCGCGTGGCGCGGGCGCGTGCCTGACGTACTTTTATTTGTGAGTGTATGTGCGCATTCACGTGCGTGAGGCTGCGTTTATATACTTGTGACACTTGGCTTCACGTTGTGGTGCGTTTGAGTGACAGGTTGCACGAAGAAATGCTTTCTCATTGTATCTGTACTGTAAGTGGAGTGTGTGTGTGTGTGTGTGTGTGTGTGTGTGTGACTGTTGTTACTACTGTGATACTTCTCTGCACAGTTTTAACACACTTCCACGCAGAGCTGCTGCTGCAAATAAATTCAGCAGCGCTGACAGTCATTAGAGAAGGTGAGAACATGAATACATGACGACAGGTTTTCAACATGCACACATCTCAGTCATCATCACTCGTGGATGGATTTCACAGTTAAAGTAGGAGACTGAGTGATGATTCACACCCAGAAACATCAGCTGCTTTGGTGAACTTTGCATGTGAGGGATATTATTGAAGAACAAGCAGCTTCAGAGGCTGTGCTGATGATGGTGATGATGGTGATGATGATGATGATGATGATCATGAAGCTTGTGTTACTCATGTGTGTTAAGTCAAACTCTTTTGTGCTCAAAACATCTGCTGTACTCGTCATTCTCTGCTGACTTGGTGCTTAAATTTGAGATTTCTTCACTTTCTTTCACCAGGATACTTCCACAGATCTGCAGCATCTTTTGGTTTTACTAGAAACAATTTCTGATTAATATTACAGCATGCTGCCGAACTCTTGATGGAAGAATTGCAACAGGTCTGTCTTTATTATAACCGACTCAAAGTTAAGTTATATTAGTTAGTCACCAAACAATCTCAACTCAAAGTCCAATGAAGTGCTTCCTCCAAAGCTTCCGACTGTGCCATCATCAACATCCGTCATGAATCTGCACATACTTGAACTCAGAGAAGATGAACTTTAGCAGATTAGATGTTCAGTCTGCAGTATTGTTGTCTCTCGCTGCAGATGAACTCTTGCAGAATGATTTCTGAGCACTTATTACAGACGCGAGCATATTTGTGAAGAGCACTGCGAGACTTTCTGTTCATCACTAATGACTTGTAACTAATCCCACAGAAAAAGAAAGAAGAAACACTTAGCCGGTCACGTACAAAATGCCTTTGTTGACAGAGATCCTAACAATAGAGCAGTCAGCTGATCAGCTCAGAGAGAGCGAGAGAGAGATGAAATTATTAAGTTGAAGAAGTTCATATCAGTGTTTGTTTTCATGACTCATGGGACAGATCTGTTAACCTGCTGTCATGTGCAGTCAGAAAGAAAACAGATCGGAGAAGCCATCACATCCTCGTTAAACTGTACTTGAACAAAAGTCCATAAAAAGCACGGTGCACTGCTGTATGTCTATCTCCTATCTGTTCAATCGAGACTAATGTCAGCCTGCACTCACAGACCTTTAAATGGGAATAACCCGCTGCTTCGTTTAAGAGCACAAAGTTTGCTAATAGAGCTCGATAATCATCCTGGATTTCACCGTCTACAGTATATGTTCTCTGTGTGGGTGAGTTGGGGAAATGTTGGAATACATGTTTTGCATCCAGAGTGTTGAAGCAGCTAACCAGTAAGACAACATGCCACATGTAGGATTAGCCTCAATGCACAACAAGCTGCTTTTGTCTCAGTAGAAACAGGCTGTGTTTATACATATATATATATATATATATATATATATATATATCCAGTGACTGTATCCAGTGCCATATATATATATGGCACTGGATACAGTCAGAGGCAGGTTTCCAATCATTCATATGGAATAAAATAAAAAAGGTCAAGTTCTGGCCATAAATCACTTGGATCTTCCACATTTCTTCCACTGAGGTAGCGCGCTAGAGACTTCCACTTGCCAAGCACCTAAACCGGTAGTTAGGGAAAAATCTGATGAAATCGTGCTGCTCTTTTAGGCTTTCCAAATGTTATTGGATCAAATGGATGGAATTCTGATAGTGAAACGAGTCGTTTGTGATGTGATGCTCAAAAAAATGTATTTACTTACCGCTTCTTACACAATGTAAGCTTATAGGAAAAAGTCTTTTTGGGCCAGCGTGCATCACATGAGGGACGCCATTGTTGTTATTACACGGTTTGGCACATATGTCCAATTGGCTTCAAAGACTCGGTTCTATGCTGTGCTGAAACGGAGTAGTCTGGCTCACAGGAAGTAGCCTTAGCCATTGGCTAACAATTTTGGTCAGCATTCTCCTCCTGTTTCTCTAAAAATGTGTCGTAGTTTTCAAAGTCAACACAATAAGTCAATTCGATATGTGAAACAACGATCTACATACTAAAAAAAAAGGCTAATTACCCAAACCTGGTTGGTAAACGAGCTAGTAGCCGTTACCGTTTCTTTTATGGGGATTTAACCATTTTTATGCCAAGCATTGCCTCCACACATTCAGATGTTCCATCAAAACAAGAAAACGAGTTCCTCCGCAACGCTATTCTGCAAGGGCGCCACCACTACATCCTGCCTAAATCATCACACAAACAAGTGACAGTGGTTTCCCCCCTATATCAAAGTGACAATGGAGGCTGGTGTGTGGAGATAGCCCTGGCTCTGCAACACCACTACACCAGAGGCATAACATAAATCAGCGTATGTTTTTATGTAACTGTAAGCATTGGGACAACTGTGAACAAACCGAAGGGTTGAAAATAAGCAGAGTCTATATCCTCCCCCACAGTTTACCTGAACTGTATGGGCTTATTAACAACTGTTTGTACTATGTGTTTCCTCCGAGGGCCTGGAGGTATCCAGTACAAAGAATTCCTCTGCAACATCCTGATCTGTTATGTCTATAAATAGTTTGCATTGTTAAATACTAAAAATATATCCGTCCTTACGTCTCTCTCTGAGGATTTTCACACGATATTCAATGTTTTGTTTTTCTTAATTATTATGGGAATTCTTCCTCATTCAGTCTCATTGAAGGTCCATGGGTCCCTTCATTCATTTCACTGAGCCCATTAAGATGGGGCAGAGCAGACCGATGTGACATCACACGGCACTCTGGCGGCCAATCAAATACACACAACGAGGCTGCCATGTTTTGTTCCAGATTTTTATAGTATACTAAAATATTCAAACTTTTAATGACATGTTTAAATTCTTTTTGTGCCCCGTTGACCACTACAGTTCTCACACTATCTTATAAATTTGTGAACCACTTTGTATTTTTTGCCACATCTGGTAATCAACTTCCTGGATCACATCTCATTGTCTCACTGATACCTGAAATAATACGTCCACCATCACCGGATGACTGACCTGATCATTCCTAGTTTGAGTCCAGCTGGTGACACTTGTTGTGAGTCACCTCGAGGACTCTGTCACCATAGCAGCTGATGGGAACGCCACGCGACACACATGAATCAAAGGAGACAAATTCATTTATTAAAATAACACAAATGCCATCGGAGGTTAGAAACAGAAATGAAATGCCACAATGAATCAGAGCCACTGCTTCTTGATTAATGATGTCATCTTGCATGGGTTCACACTACCATGCTGATTTTTATGGTGGACACATAATTACTGAAATATCTTCAGGGATCATAACTTCATAACATAGATACTCAATAAACACACACACATCATTTGAGGTGTAAAAAACTTTAATTTCCTACATGCACCTTGCTCTGTTGCGTGCAGTAATAAAACATCAGTCTCATAAGTACTTCATGTCCTCTTCCGCGTACTACAAGTGGTACAGTGGCCCACCCAGAGTGGCACTGCAGCCTTACATGGACACACACTTCAGGCTCTAAGTTTAACTGCTTATTCATCAAGCTTAGGCAGCCAACACACACACACACACACACACACACACATACACACACACTACTGCTGCAGCAGAGATCGAACCTGGAAAACAGAACACACTGTATCGAGATGAGGACGGTGGATGTGAGAGGGGGAGGAGGGAGGGAGGAGAGGATGGAAGGAAGAGAGAAGAAAGAGAGACATATTGGATCATATATAACCCACGTGTATTGAGCCTGGCAGTAACCCCGGGGAAATTCAGCAGCACGGCAGAGTTACTTTGCTGTTTTGATTTGATGAATATTCATGATCAAGCAGAGAGAGAGAGAGGGAGGGAGCCTGGCTCATGGAGACTAGCGAGGCATTTTCATGTGTTGCTCCTGCTGCAGCTCACATGAAGGAGTGCAGCAGAGTACTGCCTGCCGTAGCTTATGTCTATATCAGTGCCATGGACCTCCACTGCTGTCCAGAAACTATTACAAAATGCATTAAAGGACCAATTCAAGGGTATGTTGCAGTGTAGTAGCAGATTGCAACACCCTCCGTTTGCCCTGTTGTTCCAAGCATGAAGAGGAAACTGTGAAGCCGTGAAAGCCTTGAAAAATGCAAAGTGCCCCTGGTACAGCCAACGGTTTGTCCATTCCAAGCAAATGTAGAAACAATGTAGATAAAAAGCTTACTTTAAAGTCACACAGACATGGCATGGTTATTCTCAGGTGATTTTGCACTATGAGCATACATATATTCAGTTCCTGGACCTTTAATTAAGAACACAGGCAATGAGTTAGTCTTGCATACACACACAAATCCCAGTGGAGTTCATCCGTATCCTCCCACTGTCCCTTTGGGATCCCGAGGTAAACCAGGTGGGATATAACCCGCCAGCTTGTTACGGATGTGACTACGGTCTCCTCCCAGGTGGACATTTCTGAAACACTGGAAGAAGTTGTCCAAGAGACATGCACCTCAGCTACTTAAACCACCTCACATGACTCCTTTTCAACATCAAAGAGAGGTAATCGTACTCTGATCTCATTCTGCACCTCTAACTGTGTCCCCGAGGATGAGCGCAGATGCACTGTGGAGGAATCTCATTTCAGCTGCTTGCAAAAAGGAGCTCACATTCAGAATGGATGTTGGGAAGTAGAATGACCAGTGGAGTGCTTGACCCTCGCATTCATTCCTCTTCACTGTGACTGATGCCGCATCAATCCACTTGTGGATCTCCCACTCTTGAAGGCCCGAAGATGCTTCAACTCCTTCATTTGGGGCAGGAACTCACTTCCAAGCTTGAGTGCACATCCTTGTATTTTCAGGGGTACTGATCTCAGACCCTGCTGACTCCTATCCCATAATGGCGATCACATCATCTGCAAGAAGAAGAGATGCAGGAGTTCTTGAACTTGGAATTGCTGCCCACATCTGACCTTCAGAATTTCAAAATAGATTTCATATTTCAAATAGATCTCGTGTTGTGTCCATTGAGGGTTGTTTCCCATCAGTCATCCCAACAGTCAGCCTATCAGAGCTTAGTAGGTGGAAAGTAGGTTGTTAGATTAACAAGAATCAGTGGAAAACATACGATGCATGTTTAATAATAAGTTTCTTATTTTTTAGCCAGCTGTCCAACCACACTTCTTCCTCCGTCTTTCAGGTGGTTGTAAAACTGCCTTGGTCTTCATCAGAGATGGAGTTCCCGGACGACTTGCTGGCTGAGCTCGATCATCTGCAGCTCTACAACGACTCGCTCTTCCAGAACAACTTCAGCAGCGCCTACAATGACACAGACACCTTACTGCCAACGGGGGTGAAGGTCACCATCGTAGTCGTCTACATGATCGTCTGTGTCATCGGCCTGGTGGGAAACTTCCTGGTCATGTATGTCATCATAAGGTAAGAGGGACATGAGATTCTGCAGGTACATAGAACTGATCTTGGTTCAAGATGTTTTTAGGACTGAGAACAATGCAGACTACCACAGAAGAATCGAAAAAGTAGATGCCAGCTTTTAGAAAATTAACCAGAACCTGAAAGTTTTTGACAGTAGACCTAAGTAGACGTGGGTCACTGGAAGTGTAAAAAATTATATCTTCTGCATATATTTGATATTTTTCATGATTTGACATTAATATGCTACATTTATGTGCAATCAACCTTGATACAATGCAACGGTCAAGTGTGTGCATGAGTGATTCTCAAGTTTTTTAAGAGTACTTAACCTTTAACCATGCCTCAGACTATGTTAGGTCTCTGAATTCAAGGGGTTTAGAGCTAAAATGTTCTTGAAAAGTCCTTGAATCTGATGCTACAAAGCTGTGGGAACCCTGCTTTAAACAAGCTGCTTTGCACTGGAAACAGGTTGAAATGATCGCACTGTACTGCCTATATTTTTAACTTTTTAGGACCCTTCACTTACATAGAGGACAGAGGATATTTTTGCAGTAAGCCTCGATTTCACTTTTAGCACACTCTTGTTGAGAAGGATTTATATTAGAGTTTTATGGTTTCAGCACATAAATAGTTGAGAAACGTCGACAGCTCAGACTCCCAGTTTAGTGATAGCACATTTTCAGCCGTTCCTCTAAATCTAAGGCTTTGTAGTCAGGAACGATGATTTGACCACTGTTGCTATAGCAATCCACACTCAAAGGGATGAAAAACTTAAATAATATATCTAGAAATAATAGTCCCAGAATAAAAATAGACTCCGTCTTTTCAGCTGCTTTAGTGAAGATTCAGTTGTAACCAAGTCGCAGCTCGGTGTCAAGACTGCTGCTCCGTCTCACTCGCACGCCGTCGCTGCAGCCTGTCAATACTGGAGTCCATAAATCAAGACATTGATTGAAGTAAAATTATACAGCTGCAATCTTACGAGTAATTTAACTCATTTATCAAGTGAAATCACCAAGATCTTCTGCTGTTCTAAGCGTTGTCTCATTGTAAACTTTGTACTTTTGCACTCTGGTGACAAGGACAAGTGCCCCTCAGAAATGATGATAATCTGTAGCAGCATGAGAAGGTGTCGGGCTATACCAAGATCTACCACTCAAGGTGAACTTTGGAAACACCCTTATCTGCCTATGTGTGTGTGTGTGTGTGTGTGTGTGTGTGTGTATGTGTATGCGTACATGTGACCAATTGGTGAGATGTTTTTTTGCGGAAAGCCTGGCAGGCAACGCAACCGTACGGGTCATGTGTGCCACTGTCTTTTCTGTAAATGTGTGTGTGTGTGTGTGTGTGTGTGTGTGTGGGTGGGTATTTGCACATACACACACATTATTCCCTGTGGATTTGATCAAAACAAGTGTAGGTGAACACATGGTGTTGTGTGAGTGTGTGTGTGTGCAGCAGTCATGGTTGGCCCCGGTGGGCAGTTGCTGTCTGTTCATGTATATCATGTTGAATCAAGAGACTGTGTGTGTGTGTGTGTGTGTGTATGTGTGTGTGTGTGATGTTTGTTTGCTTGAGACAAATGTCATATCAATCACGCAACATAACACATGATTGACAGCACTGTCCTCACTTGTGATTGTCAAACTGGAGAAACATGGCGGTGTTACGGAAATGTCAGATTTCTCTTGAAACTTTCCGTCAGTTTCTGAATAAATATTAAAAATGAAAAATGAAGACAACACGGTCACAGAATTGTGTCATTATATACAGACAAACAGCTGCAATGCTTAAAATACGTGTTCGCTGGAACTCCAATAGAGAGATGTATTATGAAGATTCTAAAGACTGTCCTTTGTCCACGTGGTTTGATGATGGTGGCTAATGAGCTGCTCCCAGAACTCCTGTGATTGTTAAAATGGGAGATCTGGTGACTGTGTGGGCTAAAGAATATGATTCACATCATTTTCAAAACATTCAGTGACCCTATGTGCAAGACCCATCTATTCCATTTTTCACATGTCTGGTTTAAAATGTTGTTCAAGAGGTTTTGGTGTTTTTAACAGAGTCAGGTGACTCAGTGGAAGGTTTTTGTATTATCTTATGAAACTGGGTCATATCTGATGTCCTCCAGCTGCTGTGAACTGTAGCTGCTGTTAGCTAATGTTAGCACAGTGTGTTAGAGCACTGGGGCATTTTGGTCCATCATGAAGAAGAGGAGGTTTTCAGGCTGGGGAGCAGGGGAATACTGATGGGAGTGGAGCTGGTGTCATGCCAGAACCAGAGCTGACTGGGGAATGTAACCATGCTCAGCAGCCTCTGTGGACATAATGACAGAGCTGAAGAGACCACAGAGGACGGTGACGGAGGAAGCTAAGAACAGAAAAGGAGAGAGTGAGCGAGCAAGGAGCCGCCGGACAAGAGTAAATCTGGGACTGACTTAGTCAGTAATATTAGCTGGCTGCTTGATTTTCCACATAAACATGGTTTTTCCATTAATTTTTAAAAATAGCTGCATGTTATGACTATCTGTTATGACTAACTGCATAGGGATCTATATGCTGGGCTACTTTCTTACCTGTTTTTTTTTTTACAGTGTGAGGTCGTGGATTGCTTTCTAGTGTGTGTTTGTGCTGAGAAGTTGTAGCATTGCATGAATAAAATGAGTTTTCATCAACAAGAGACAGGCTAGTATGAAACCATATGAAATCACACACACACATGCACACACACTCCACACTTTTGGTGTTCACACATTGACTCACACACACTCCTCCTGAAACACACAAACACGCACAGGCGTTAAATCATGGCTTTGCTCAACTCGCCTCACGGTGTCATCTCAGCCGTTGCCCTCTGTAAAGATGGCCGCCCTCGACAACTTGCCCTTCATCGAGGGTGTCAGAAGGCAGTAGCCTCCAACATTTAACCGTGTCAGGTTGGATGAAAGGGCTTATTACGCACGACGGCCAACCGGAATGCTCGCCATCACCGAACGAGGCAGAGCAGAGCGCAGGTGTCTGGCCTCATTAGCTTCTAATCCTCGACTTCAGCGGTGAATTTTCTCCGTCCGTATTGGATATTTTTACTCGCACAGCTCCAGCTTCATGCCTACTTGTATGACACTGATAATGCCTACCCAACACTTGATCCTGTCTCCAGCACACTGTACATAAAAGCCGCGCCACGCTACATATGTATTTTTTCCCTTCGTGGCCAATTAGAGATGTTTTCTGTCTCTAGGTAAACATCATAATAGGTATGATTTTGATTCCTTGTCATCGGATGTCTTGCGCTTCAAAACATTCATTGATGTTCTCTGCTGGAATCTGGGAGCCTGCTTATTTACCAGCAAAATAAAAAGCAGGCTGTAATTAATGTTCCGCCGACGTCTTCCTCGCGTTATATTAGGAGATGATTGTATGTATTTTTCTGTGATCTTGACTGTTCATGGCTTTGCTGCTTTTGTTCACAAACTCGTGTGAAAATGTAGATCTAACCCACAGAACTCCTTGTTACCCTCGGATTTCTCTTAGCGACCATGTTTACAGTGTTTTCAATGCACTGTGGGGAAATGTATAGTAGCTGTGGGGGAACATGACAGATACCAGCCTAAGATTAAACCATGCAGAGGGCATGATATGATATGCACATCATATATACATCACTACTGGTTGTTAGAGGCACCTTTAAAGAGCTTGAAAGCATTAAAGAATAATCTCAGTGCAGGTCAGAGCGTCAACCGAGTGCTTTGAATTTAAAGATGGCCAATTACTTAAAGAATTGAGTCCAATGTGACTCTTCTAGGCTTGGTATTAAGGTGATGGATTGTGGGTAATTACCTGGGGTGGACTCATATCTCATCCAGGAGGGATGGAGCTCGCTTCAGGAGCTGAAGTCTCAGAACAGAGGGCCGCCCAACCAACTGACTTATTCATGTCCAGAGAGCGCAGATAGAGAAAGAAAATAAGGAAAAATAAGAAAAATGTAAATGGAGTTTTTTTAAGAAATACTCACAGCTAAGAAAAGTCTGAGTCATTCTTTTGAAGCAGATGGGAGAGGTGAGTTTCACCTACACAAACAGATGCAAAGAGACAAAGAGGTTAGAAAGCATGCCTCAAACTATACCCCTTCTTAAGAATCCATTTCTTCTTAATGGAACAATAATTTAACCCTTTTAGTCCGATTTTGGGGTTGGCGTGCCTAAATAACATGCTCAGATAAATCTTTGTGAAAGAGGAACTCACATATCTGATTTACAAGATCTTTTTTCTTTTTTTTAATGTATAAATCCTTTTGTTGCTTCAGCAGGAGCTGCACAAAGTCTGATAAATTACCCAAAGTTTTGTCATTTGAGGCAGTGTTGGTTGAAAAAATCTCAGGGGTGTGGGAGCAGAGCAAAGTGAATTCACCAGACCTCTTTAGCCTGCTCCTCATTTCTGCTTGGGGCTATTAGCGCAAGGATAATTTATGAACATAGTCTAATTAGGACTTGACCCTGAAACACACTCACACTGGTAACATGGCAAACATTTTCTTTATTATGTCTCTGATGAATATTTTCATCCAGCTAATATTCTTGTCTGAATTCTAGATCATTTAATTTCTGTGTGAGAGCTGATGTAGCTATGAAAGCTCTCTCTTAGCTTTGGAAATCCAGTGGTTGTGATACACAGTACAGTACAGGCTTTTTTGGTTATTTATTTATTTATTTTAAGATATTTTTTGGCCTTTTCAAGTTTATTGTATAGAGGCAGCTGAAGAGTGACAGGAATGTGGGGAGAGAGAGATGGGGAATGACATAGCAAAGGGCCGCAGGTCAGATTCAAACCCTGGGCCGCACACGGGGCAGAAGCTCTACCAACTGAGCTAATCAACAATCAACTTTAAGTTTTTATATCATACTTGGACTGCCTCTGCATTTTTCCACAGTTAAGACAAAGCAGTTACTCTTTAAGCCAGAGAGAAAGATGTGACATCCAACCAACAAACACACACTGTAACTATTAATTACTGTGGGATGGAGGAGAGAACAAAAGACAGTCACAGGCATGCTGCTCATGTGTCAGGTGTGATGGAAGGAGGCAGCAGCAGTGGGAGGCCGACGTCGTGAGTCAGTAGCAGAAAGAGACAAAGAAAGATTGACAAAGACACAGTGGAAGTGGAAACCCTCTAGAGTTTTCCAGTGGGTAGTTCAGTCGGCTATTAAGCCCCACGCAGAGATGGAGATGGATCCAAATGCCCACAGGGATCATGTCGGCCGGACGCCTCCCTGTTGAAGATGAAGGAAACCCAACATTCAAAAAGTAAAACTTTAACTTTTGGAGGAATTCTGTGGACATCACATCTTTTACTTTGCATTGAAGGTGAATAAATGATCATTTCAGGGACACCGTGGACTGGAGGAATGAAAGTGTTTTGACAGAAAAAGCCGCAAACCTATCCATTAAACATCAGCTATTTTCCATTTTCTCTGCATTTTGCTCTTCACTCTCTGACAGTGGAAATGATACTGTGTACGCTGAGCTGTCCTGCCTGAACAGGAGCATCCTGTTTACTGTAAAATGAGCCAAACAATGTCTGCTGGCAGCAGCAACCTTTTTATGCTTGGGGAAACAAAATCCTGTTTAAACAGTTCAAAACAGGTCAGTCATTTAAAAAAAATCAAGGGATCGTTGGTCAGGCCAAAGACCTCTTAACTGGCATTCACTGTTATGCACCTAGCATTATATTTAATCATTATGAATCAGAGTCTTTTGCTCAAGAAATTACCAAACTATCCACTGTGGCTCACAAGAATGTTCAAAGACTCCCTTCGGTTCCCAAGCCAAGCCCCTATGGACTGAGCTACAGCCCTCATCTTGGCAGGACTGCTGTTACAGGTGGAGGCAAGCCACATGTAATGGCATCCATCTGTCAATCAAAGCGACCACACTCTTAATAATGGATAACTTCCAAGCCATGGAACATTGGAAGGTGAGTTCGATAAAGATTCACCCTCAGTACAGTTGTCATGACGGGGGAATTAGCTATAGAGACCAAAACCACATTGGTGTTGGATTGGACTGCATTGTATTATTGGTGTTTGTCATGTTTTGGACACCCTAATCACATACTTGAGAGGACCCTAAGATTAGAACTTTCCACTATCATGCGCTGCAGTACAACACCACCACCTCCAACGAGCTCACTAATAAACACAAAGTAGAACTATTAGAGTTTGTTAGTAAGTTTGTTCCTAATGGAGGAGTCATAAATGATTTAAAAGCCAACAAATGGAAGGCAGACAGCGGCCTTCTAATCCATTTCTTTGTTTTCAACAAAAAGCAATATAAGACACAGAGGAAAAGCCATCAGGCTGCAGGTAACTGAGGCTACGCGTCTGCCGGGAAACTCTTCTCTCAGTGACTTTTCTGCTTTTTGTTTTGCCAGACATGCTGCAGCACTTTTTTTTCCTGACAACGCTGCAAGCTTAGCGTGTTTTCAGGTCTCAGCGCTGTCACAGAACAGCAGAGAGAAACAGAGTTTTAACTTTCAACAGCAGAGCATCACACCACAGACGTGGTTTTGGCTCATAGCAACAAAAAAGAGCCAAGAGCAGGGATCCCTACGAGCATCTGTTAAGTTCTGCAGGCCAGAAAAAAGAGAGAAGGTAGACCACAGGGAGAGAAAATCATCATACTGAATTCAGCACAGAACAGCCTGGAGACAGAGGATGGCAGACTGAAGCTGTGTTCACACGGAGCAGGAAAGTGCTGCCTGGAGAGAGTTTTTGAAAAGGGAAAAGGAATCTGTTTCCATAACAACAGACAATCCACACTGTACATTTTAGGATTGTAATCAGCTCCTCGCATTAGTTCAGAGACATCAAAATGCTATCATTCCTTGGAGAACTTCAGGCACTGGAGAAAAAAAGGAAAACCAACACACTGTCAATAGGTCGTCTGTATAGGTCAACTGTATGAACAAGCTTTCTAATAAATGGGTTTGGCAAGTATCAGGTCAATCTTCAACCTCTGCAGTGAAGCTGTAGTACCTCCAGGTTCAGGAAGTAAAGGTTGCACTCATTTTCTGCACTTTCAAGGCTTGGATGAGGATGAAACACTCCAATTTGGAACAAGCCTGTGCACACTTTACAACTCTCAAGGAGCATTTCACTAAGAAACAATCACAGACCTTGAAAATAATAATAATAATTTAACTGTTTTACAATCTTGCTCTGTAAAAACTTGATGAACTGTCAGTAGTTCATTATGTCACTTTGGTATAATACCAAGCAGGTCTGAAAATTTAATTTATTAAAACTGATACAGAATCCCAAAGACCATTTCTCCAAGCACAAGAACTTGTTTGAGTTAATTATTGAACACTAATTTCCACTTTGACTGATGTTGAGAGTCTGCGGTGGTCGACTTTTCAAACACGTCCCTGTTTGCTTTTGTTTAATCTGCTCATGTTTAAATATTAGTTTTCCTCTAAAGTACAGCTCTGGAGGAGTGTTTTGACATGTATCGCATGGTTTAACAATTAAAAATGACAACTATGACAGCGCTATGAATGGCTGATTTTTGTATGCAGACAAAAAAATATGACACATTCAGCATCTTAATTTAGCCGGTGTGAAGACAAAATACAAATCAGGGAGACACTAGATGTCAAAAAGCGACATATTTAACATATTTTAATCTTGTCATTGTTGGTTCATGTAAGTGAAGAAAAGTGAAGGAACACATTTACAGTTTAACAGCAAACCAAGCTTTAAGATCATAAAATAATCCACAGAAACGGGTGAGAGGTGATGTAGCTCAGCTGTGCAACAAAAATATCATGTTGCTTCTTGACTGATCTGGCTCAGCAAAGATTTTTAATTTGTCGCAGGAGGAGGAATGAAGCCGGGCTTGGAAAGAAACCACAGAGAAAGGCAATAAGCACAGAAGATGGATGTCAAGTAAATCTTTACTGTCCCTGGAGAGCTGAGCACACCTAAGCAATTAAGAGCTGCATACTGTTTGGCTCAGTAGTTTTTCATTTGAATCCCCAGACAAAGTGAAATTTGCTACAATAGATTTATTTTCTGTTATATGAATTAGGGAAATATACGAAATTATTTAAAGTATGCATCTTTGTTTTGTCTCCACATTTTCTCTCATTATCAGGAAATGTTCTTATAATTCAATCACATATATTACAATCATTTATATTCATACATCGTTTATTTGTGTGTGAGCAAGGCGTTTGGTGTGTGTTCCTGTGTATAGCATAAAAAAAAAAAAAGACGCAGCTGTTAAACATTTTATCTCGTCCTAAAACACAAAATGACCTGAATTTTTAATACAAAGCAGTGGGTCAGTTTGGGACCATCTGCTTGGGAGCAAATCTGGCGTGTGAACTGTGTTTTGGGTACCAGAGAGTCTAATTAGGATGTGACTGCACTCTGAACTGTATCAGTCACTCAGTTATCTGAATCTCTGATGGTAAACAAAGCTGCTGGCCTGTGAGCTGATGGACATAGCATAAGGAGACTGACGTGGTTCTGCTGACCTTTGCAGTCGAATGTGAATGAACTGGAATGAGAATTAGCACCTCGGAGTCTGAGGCCATCCATGGTTTTCTGCCAGCAAACATGGGACTGAGTTTCTCCCCCAAGTAAAGGAGTTCAAATATCTTATATAGATATAGACTATAGACTTGGAAAGTTGAGCACAAGATGGACTAGTGGAGGTTGTACCAGATTCTTGTGGGGAAACAGGAGCTGAGCCAGAAGGCAAAACTCTTGATTTTCCTGTCTATCTAAGTTCTAACCCTCACCTAATGTTGTGAGCTTTGTCTCCTCTGTGCCTTCCTTTGGAGGTGTTCCTGGCAGGAGAGCCCAGGGCAGACCCAGAACTTGGACGTTATAGTCCATCTGGCCTGGGAACATCTTGGCATCCCCTAGAAGGAGTTGGAATGCGTTCCTGGAGAGATGAACACCTGGATTGCTCTGCTAAACCTGCTGCCACCACGACCTGACCCCAGATAAGTGGAAGGAAATGGATGGATGGTTTAAGAAGAATTCTTTCCACACAACATTACAACCAAATTGACTTGTTCTTAATCGATTAATGACATATCACAATGATTTGGTGTAGATACTTAACAAGCTCTTGGTTTGCATAATATGTTACATTACATAGGCCACTTATCATAACCCAAACCACAATATTTTCCTAAACCAAGATGTTTTTGAGCCTAAACTGAACCTAACTTGACCAAAAGTCATATGTGTGAGGATTCCTGAGCAGAACTGGGGTTACAGGGGTTCCTACAGCATTATAGTTGGAAGCATAGCCCAACTGACCAAGCTGCTATGTTTGATGAGTTCAAAAGTGTTTTTGAACCTTATTTCATTCATACACACATATATAACACAATTAACTCACATATTTGAAATAAAATTGATCCCTTAACACAGCTGGCTCACAGTTTACACTTTGTTGCTTGAAATTGTCGTTGCAGGCAGGCGAGGTGTCAGCACACAAGGCTGGTGGCTTGTGAGACTCAAATCTGCAATGTCATGGTCTGCGTGATCACAATGTCTCAGTCCATTCTGCTCTTTTTTTTTTGTGGTGACGTCAAACACTTCTAGTAAACATTCATGCTTTGGCTCACCGGCATGAAGCTGACTTAATAGGTAATTATGCACAGATGGTCTGAGTGTTTGGAGTCACACACAAAAAAACAGTCAGCTCTTCCGAGGACTTCACACTAATTACATTTATTGTGTGTGTGTGTCCTTGTAACATCATTACAAAGGACAAAACTGACCTCTGGTGAATTTTCATTCACGAGGATCCTCAGTGTCATTCATACCCCCAAAAAGTGAGTGTAGAGGTGCAGGTCAAGCTTGGTGGTGTTATTCTGAGTTTCTTGGTCAAAATAGATTGAATCAGAAGGGAACAGGCAAAAATAGAGAGAGGTCAATAAACAGAGTGAAAGAGATACAGAGAGAAGGAGAGACAAATAAAGGGCAAAGAGAAAGAGATATGAAATGAAAGAGAATGAGCATCCAGCGTCATGTTATCTGATATCCTGTCATTTTTTCATCTCCTCTATAGTTCCCTTTTATAATCATAATCAGAATGTGTGTGTTCGTGTGTTTAATCTGCATTCACTGGGAGCCATTATGATGCTCCTGATGAAATCTGTTTATTCATTAGTTTGTGCCTCCATCCGTCACACAGGTTTATATCTGCAACATCACTGCTTGAATTCAGAGCCTGATGCTTCTGGACACAACAAAACACAAACTGATGGTCAAAGGTGGAACAAAAAGACAAAGTGATGTGAAGTTCAATATGGTTCTCACTGGCAGTGTGTTAGGAAAACTTGAAGAACGTGGTTCTTCTGGATCTTGGAGGTTGGAAGCAGATAGAAACATCATGATTTATGATGTATCTTGTTTTTTAACCTTATATAAACAAACACATAAGCAATATTATATCCATATTTATCCTACCTATGTCATCCTACAGTAACATACAGGACGTTCTCTTGTACCAGTGTATCATTGCACTTGTATAAAATTGTCATCTTGAAGAGCAGAAACAATAATGTATTTTTTAATTCCACCTGTTTTTCTTCTTGTCTCAACCTGCCATGTGCATTACTCACAATCCAACTTGGCACAAACAGGAAGTTAGTCAATACAGATTCTGGTGCATCTTGCGAGTAGCAGCTAATGTATCCTTGAGTCACTTCTCTTCACACCTTGATTGTACCTGTTGGTGAATGGTTAAAAGGGTTGGAAGAGGGCTGCTGGTCTTAGAGACAGTCCTCTTTTATCAGATTTCTGCAAAGGATACATCCATGCATCCTTTCTCCTTGTTCCTCTCCTCTCTCCTACAGATGCATTTCTAGAAGCATGCTGCGATCGACCATGTAGGGTGACGAGGTGATGCAAAATACAGAAATGAGAAGAACCCTTAGTGTGAAAAAGAAAGAAGGATGCTGTCATCTGTGGATCTGTGGATCCTTGACAGAGTGCAAACCAGCAGAGAGGCTGTCATGACATATCTGCCAGTCCTTGACCCCATGACCTGTATACTCCACATATGTATTGATGGTGTGTGTGTTTTTGTGCGTGTGTGTGTTTGTGAGTTTCCATCTGTTCCTTTTCTTAGTGTTCAAACTCGGTGGAAGGGAACATATTTTTTAGCCATTAAAAACATTCACCGCATCGCTGCAACAGTTGGTAGAACGACAGCGACAGTTAACTGTTTCCTCTGTCTGTACCTGAGGATGTGTGTGTGTGTGTGTGTGTGTGTGTCAGCCACAGGCTAATGACTGTGCCTTCCTCCTTCCTAATGACCGCGGTGAATTATGAGGCCATTGACTCTGCACTGCAAATGAATCCCTCGTACTGATAGCAGTGTGTGTGTGTGTGTGTGTGTGTGTGTGTGTGTGTGTGTGCCTGTGCATACGCGCATGTCTGTGTAACAGACACCAAATATAGCTGGTCGTCATGTGACTTCTCTGTCTCTATGACACAGGCACATGCTCTCATTTGCATATTTTCAGGACATGCACTCTCCTCATGTCGTCCCTGGAGCTCCTCTTTGTCTCGCTGCCGTTCCCCCGTTACAGAAGATTCATTCTGGACTGCACTGATCGTCTTTTACACTTTTATGACACAGTGAACGTTTGGGTAATTGTTAAACACATGCCACAGCTCATATTTTAAATGTATTAGTTACATTTACATTTTATTTAAAGAATACTTCTTTAAATAAAATAAAGCTTTGCTTTGAAAGGTGCTCGTTTGCTGTCAGATGAGAGGATTAAAGGGCTAATCCATTAATTTAGTTTGTCCCTTCCATAATGTTTGGGGGTCAAAATCAAAGCAGCAGACTGAGATATCCTGAATTTTAGTCCCTGTGGTTCTATTTCCTACATTTACCATGATGCAGATCAATTATGCAAAGATCAAACCGGAGCTGCATTTGTTGGTGTCTGTACCAAACATGCCTGCCACTGCTTGGAATAAAAGCGGAGCCAGTCTCGAAGATGTAGGTGGGATTAAGAATGGTGATGTGACCTTGTGCCAGAGCCACAACAAAAGGTGAAAAGCGTGCAGCAGACTGACGCAGCTGCACAGGTTTCTCGAGGACAGCCTACAGAAAAACCCAACCCAACCTGTGATTATAATCTGACCATAAATTATATTTTGAGTTTACCACAATCTTCCGGAAATTTGCTTGAGCAACATTCCTGCATTGTAATTGTTTTGTCATGGTGGTTCACTAAATGAATGTTACAGTTTAAAAATAACTGAACTGATGAGCCTTTTGTGTTTTTATAGCTTAAAATGATTGCACAGTGTAATTGTGGTAAATCAGTTATCGATGTTTTTATAATGAGAAAGTCTTTCAGGCAGAGCGTGTGGCAGTAATAGGTGGGAATCAGTGATTAACAAGAGAAACTGAGGATACATGCTGAGGTGCAGGTGCACTCACAAGCACCTGACAGTTGTACCATTCACCAAGTAACATTGAGGCCTTGAGGCTTTTAAAACTGTTCCTTGGATTCAAGTACTCCTGAGAACATCTACTCAGAAGAAGATCTTCTCTTTCAAACGCTGGATGTTCCTCACATCTGTGCTGGCACTTGAAACCTACAAACCCATTAATGTCCACGGTGGAATTTTAAAAATGTCCATTACAGCACTTAGTAGAAAATACTACAGTGGTTGAGCTGTACACACTATCGAATCAGGAACTTAACTAACAGCCAAACATCAACAAGGTCACCAGCAGCAGTCAGCCCAGCTTGGCGTCTGTCTTTCAGCCTTTTATTTCACCAAGCTCTCACCAACCACTAAAAGTCAGTCCCAGATTTACTCTTGTCCGGCGGCTTCTTGCTTGATCAGTCTCTCCTTTTCTCTTCTTAGCTTCCTCTGTCAACCCTCTTTCTCGCCTCTGGCATTACATCCATCTACTACTAACAGAAAGAAATTCTGACTGAATAAAGTCTTAATGTGATATAAAATAATTCACTAATAGTTTATGTAAAAGAAAAAGATGCATCGAAGAGTGATTTAGTCTCTGAAACTGAAATCATGTTACAGTTTGATAAATAATGTACTTGCATCTGTGTTGCACACGTTACCTTTGATTGATGTTCTGTAAGTAACCATAAATAAATAAATAAATGCTTTTACCCCAAACACGTGCAGAGGGGCAGGTTAGTTCAACTGCCCTCGAGTTATAACTTTGATAGATAGACAGATAGCTGGTCAGCCTCACTCATGCTCTCACTGTTTTCTTTTGAGTAGTCAACCTGAAGCGTTTACTGGATATTGCAGAAACCCGAGTGTGAAATCTGTCAGCCGCGAGGGACAGTCAGGAGATATTTCCTCAGATCTTTCCTGGAGGCTGGTGATGTGATTAAACCGAGCCACAGGACACGACTATACTTCAAGCCAGCTTTCAACTCGGCACTCAACCTCGTCTGTCATTCAGGCGTCCTTCCTGATGCAGACGTTCTTGCATTTGCAGGGAAGTTCTTGCATAGTTACCCAATGTCAGACACTTTCAAAGTGTAGAGTTTGGCATCGTGTGGCTAATTTCTCTAACCCTTACCCTCTCCTGAAAGCCTCAGGCAGATAATGGTTTCCCGATTTATCCTTAACTGCCACTTGATGATTGACTGAAGACTCCAAAATGAGACTCATTTGACAGCAGTTGTAGAAAAAAAAATACCACCTAATGAGCAATAAAAATGACAGACAATCTGTCACCGTCTGTGCTGCACCCATGTGATTCCATGACACTTATGCCATTGAAAAACCGTCCCTCCAATACTTCCCGTTAAGACTGTTTAAAGCAGACTTCACCATCAAAATAGGCTCCATTACAAACCAGTGTTATGAGTAGAGAGCTGAAGCTTGACCTCTTCCCTGCTACTTTGTTACTCATGTGTAAGATGTCTATGAAACAACGTAATGAAATGCTGCCATGTGCTGTCAGCGATGCATCAAAAACTTCAGATTTCCACCGGTTTAAATGTTGCAGCTCTGCAACTCTAATGCTGCTTTACAGTCAAAGTCAGAGGTTGGAATTTCCCTTTAACTTCCCAACCTCCAACCTCTTAGCTTCCCAGGTGCACAGTCAAACTTCATTCACATCGTTTTCATACATCAAACCACTCAGCCACCCCTTGTGCTCTCAGTGGCATCTGTATTCACCATATTTCTCTCATTTATTCAGGTAAATGGATTTCTAAGAAGTTTACAAATAGAAACTCAGACTTTGAGCAGTGTTTGATTGTACTTATAGTAGGAGGTCAGAAATGTTCAGAATTCTGAGTTGTGTGGAAAGCAGCATGAGGATCAGCGGAGAGGAGCCTGATAGTGTTCAAGAATCATTCCAACCTATAAAAACCACAAATGGTCGTACCTGAAATATCTCAACAAGTGTTTGATTAATTACATGATGTGAACATTCATGATCCCCAGAGGATGAAACCCGATGACTTGTGATCTTTCCATCTAGTGCCACCATCAAAGTTTTTCAGTGGAACAGCATGGCATCGTCTGCATGGACTCACAAGTTTTAGTACAGATATAGATGGTTAGATAATGGGCCTCATGCAAGAACACTTCGATACTCTTATGCTACAGATTCAACTCTCTGAACTGCACAAACAGGTAAGAACTCTGAGTGGCATTCCATTGTAGTTTTTCCAGTCGGCCAGACGTTTTTCATGCCTGATGAATGCCAACTACTCAAAAGCCGCTGCATGTTTGTGAGATTTGATCATTCGCATTATCAGCATTCTTTAAATTGTCTCAAGGCTGCTACTGTTCACCTGTGTGTGTGTGGGCTTCATGAAATGCCATTCAAGATTCAGGTGAAGAATTTCTCTGTGGAAATGTTAGAAATATCCAGACAAAAAGACATTTCATTTCTCTGTCAGCATGTTGACATTAAGATTTTCTTTTTTTTTTTTTTTGACATTCAGCCTCACAGAGCCACGAGCACACAAATACACAAATACACAAATACGCAAATAAAATCGTTCAGAGCCGATCTTGCAGTAATTGGGCAATAATAGTTATCTTTATCAGTTCACTCTTTTTTTGTTACATTGACCGTGTGGATTTTTTCTTTTTTTTTTTTACTGGTGATGTGTGAGTGTTTCTGTTGGACCTGCTGAGTTTTAAAGGTCATTTTACTGATTTCTTCCTGTACTGAGATGTGATAAAGGCCTTCACTAATGAGACATTTGTCTCCCTCAGAGTGAGTGCAGTTAATGAGAATTAAACTATAACTCTAATACTAATGAGGACCCAGATGTGAGAAGTTTGCAGAGGGTCTATGATCAGTTTTTCCCTTTTCCTTTGGATTGAATTCAAAGTGAAGACATTATCTTAAACTGGCCTAACTGTTTACTCTCTATGATTCATCTGAATGACTCATTTATTCCTCTTCTGGTTCTCCCCTACTCGTCTTTAGTAGTAAGTAGTAATTTGCCAAAATTGGCTAAATCTCTTTCTTTTCTTCGTTCTCTGCTTCTGTTCCCGAGCCTCTCTCTGCCTCTCCTCTCTTACCATATGTTTATCTCTGGCTGGTTTAACACTGTAATATAATGAGATTGGCTTCATTATCTAAAGCTGTGTTGAAGTAGATTTCGACTGTACATTTTGCTTAAGTGGTTCCACACAATCAGCGGGCGTAAGAGGTCGAATCTTATTCCGGGATTTTCTCCAGCGCAGCTTTTAAGTCCGTTCACATCATCTTTGTCTGAGTGTGTGCTGGATTCAGCCCATGTCATTTTACCTTGATGCTTTAAAGTGACAGGTAGCAAGTTAAAGGACACGTCTACAAGAATGAATGGAGATCCTTCAGGAGCAGTCGGAACATCTCTGGAAGATTTGGAAAGTTCTGCAGAGCTTTGACAGTGAAATAGTTCGTACTCCTTGCTGTGATTGTTCTTTGATGAATTCGGCTGTCTGCAGCTCACACCTCTGCAGTATCTTTCTGTTTAAGCGGCTGTGTGAAGAGTTAAATCTTTATTAAAAAATGTCTGGTGAAATGTAAAAGCCTTTATTAAAGACTGGCTGCTGTAAATTGTTCTTATGAGTAGAGAGCTCCAGTTGTAAGGCAATATTTCAGATCTATTCATCTATCTTTAAATAATCAGAGCTCTGACATGCATAATTTAAATGTTAAACCATTTATTGGATTGGCTGGATGGTTTTCAGAAGCTCAGAGGCCTTTAACTCAGTCGTCTTCAATCTGAGACAGAATACAGACAAAATCTGAAACCATATCTGCCTCAGATTTGAATAAAATAGAACAAACCAACACTGTAAACTCGGACAAGTAAGCAGAACTAAAATATCTGAGTTCATGTAACGCATACTTTTTGTTTACAAACAAATCCTCCTCAAATATTCTCAGTACATAAATCTCAAAATATCTGTTCACCCACCAATAAAATAAATGAACAGAACTGAATAATTTTAAGTATAAAAACACAGTTATTCAATTCAATAAAATAATTTAATTAATTAGCATTAGAGCTTCATTTTGTCAGGACAAAATGTATTCCAGATATTGCAGTATGTAGTACAACACATATTTATACACAATTCTTTCCCTCTTTAACATTTTGCAGTATCAGACGTCATGTCGGGTGTATCCTCTGCTCCCCTCTCTGTATTTTTCTTACCTCCTCTCTGTCTGAGAAATGTGCAGCTGATTACCTGTTAAGACCTGATCAGAGGAGCTGTGACACATTGGAGTGGTGAAAGGAGAGATCAGACGGTGCGGAGAGGAAAATGGGGAGAGGCAGGAGAAGCTAGTCTTTCTTTTTTCATGTTCTTCGATCTCTCATTATCCGTTTTTATGCTTCTTTGCTGTCATCTTCATTTTCCGTCTCCTCTCGTCTCTCACGTCTTTCCTTTCACTGCGGGTGTAATTTAATGAGAACCGTGGACTTTATGAACCCACACAGGAGCACAGACATCTGGAGGACAAAACAAAGGCTTTCTCCAAATGTGTGTTTACGTTTGACTTTCATTACACCATTTATGTCTTTATGTAATATGTAATATCACAGAGGTGACTGCAGAATATAAATCAAACATGATGACAGAGGAGGGATAAACATTAGGATCATGAAGATTGTTCCCTGAGATCAACGAACAGTTGAGGCTTCTCTGGTGTTCAGAGATGTTTGTCAGCGGATTTCAGACGTTGCCTCTGAACATTCAGTTCTCTGCTAACAGGCTTATCTATGACAGAAAACAGCAAAATGCCACATTAAGTCAAGACGGAGAAAGTCCCAATTCTTTCGCATCCCCACTGAGACAGCATCGCCTCAAAGTCGGTGCAGAAACTTTTCATCTTGAACTTAAATCTAGAATCCTGCTTGATTCCTGTTGCACTTATTTTTGTCATATTGTGTTGTTTGGATCAGGAGGAAACATGAATGTAGAATATTTATGTGGTTTACATGTTGTGCTGCATCATCATCTGAGTCACGCTGAGTGAATGCAGTCTGGAGCTTCACATTTAAACACCATTATCACTTAAACATCCTATTTAGACGTACAAGGTCCTTTGGGTGGAAGCTTTCTAATATTCAACATGATAGAAATTTAATCAGGACTTAAGTGGTTTGGGACCAAGAAGATTTGCCAAATCAAACCTCACAGAGCAGAAAGAAATTCATCAGATGTCAACCGCTGCTACTCGTCCAATAGCAGTCAGCCCAGCTCGGCGTCTTTCAGCCTTTTATTTCACCAAGCTCTCACCAACCACTAAAAGTCAGTCCCACATTTACTCTTGCTCAGCCACTCTCCCTTTTTCTCATCTGAGCTTCCTCCATCAACGTCCTCTTCAGTCTTTTCACCACTGTCAATACGCTCATAGAGGCTGCTGAGCCTGGTTATATTGCCCAGCTCTGGTTCTGGGATCACACCCTGTACATGGGTGCTTGAAGACCTCCTTCTTCCCAGTGTCTAAAACACCTGACAAACACTACAAACAAAGCTAACAGTTTACACAATGTTGCTTTACAGTGACAGAAAGTAAGCAGCTCGCGGTCATACATAGGTTCATGCAGTAATGTCATACAGAGCAAATGTAGTTTTGAAAATGTCGGATTATTTTTGGTCGTTTTCATTGACAGATTTTCTGCATGGAGATGAATTTTATAATCGATCATGACACACAAAGTAGGAAGACGTCAGCATTCAACCAAAACAAATGTTTTACCTGGTGAATGACAGAGCAACATGTGGTTTGGTAGAGATGCATCGTTTCATCACACCAGCAACAGATTGCATTCAGCTGGGAGGCAGATTTGTCACACACACACACACACACACACACACAGTCTTGGTGGGGTTAACGGCGTGTGCAATCATCCCTGCTCTGGGCCTTTGCGAGCCATTTCCTTTAATGAGGGCCTCAGATGGCGAAACAGAGCCAGACCATTTACCATCATCATGGCTAATTTCTGCTCCGCATGGCTCGAACATGGCAACGTTTCTTTTTACCAGTAGGCTTCTGGACTTTCTCTTGATTCTTTTCAAGCTATATTTTTGACAGTCAGCTGAAGAGTGACAGGAATGGGGAGAGAGAGATGAGGAGCAGCATGCAGCAAACGGCCGCAGGTCGGATGCGAACCCTGGGACGCTGCCGAGCCTTCGTACACGGGGCGGATGCTCTACCAACTGAGCTAATCGACACCACGACTTTCTCTTGATTTTTAACAATGGAGAGCCGGGGCTGATTCCTTTTGACAAGGGAGCGCTTCATTTGCATTATAGTGAGAGCTGGTGTGGGGTTTGTGATTTGTGCAGTTTTTACAAGCCAAGCTGAGACCATTTAAAAAATTAAACATCATGTGTGAGTTCGATGTCAGGAGAACAAAAAACACCTGACCTGCTGATGTCTTTAAGGGTGATCAACATCGTAAGTCTCAGGTTGCACCACCTGCAAGGTTGCCTCTGCAACTACAGGTTATCCCATAGAGCCACCTCCTGTTTAATGTTTCAGCTCAGACGGAGCAGAGGAGTCCTCACACCCATTCATTCATCTGCTCCTGCTGCTTTATGTCCCTCAAGACATGAGACAGCTGGCCAGCTAGCATTAGCTACCCAGCAGGTAGGGACAGCACAGAGAAGAATCCACACACTGTTCTGTTGACTCCTGTGGCGTCACCTCTCATGTTACCTTGTCAACAAACACAAACTGAGCTCAGATCAGTTTGCAGTTTTTTTTTTTTCAGTTTGCACAGAAAAAGCGACATTTTTTAACTTTTCTACCATGAAAAAAAAAAAAAAAAAAACTCGCCCACGCCCTGTACGTCTTACTCTGCATGATCTAACTGGATGATGCGAGCTGTGAGCTCAGAGCACCGGGGAGTGTTGGTGTTTTGTACCACAGGTGTTTTTGACTGCTGGGAAGATGAGGAGGTTTTCAGGCCAGGGCGTGGGGCTAATGCTAAGAACTGAGCCGGTGCCATGCCAGAACCGGAGCTGGGCAAGTGGCAAACCAGGCTCAGTGCGTACTTTAAGGCATGATAAATGGGAAATCAAAAAATTTTACATCCTATTTTTTGTAATAGCGGTCAAACGTCTACCACTTAGAAGACTTCTTCCTGTGTGTGTAAATTCTGCAGAAAAAGAACATGAACACATCTTGTTGTGTTGATCGACACTGTGTTTTCTTGCTGTTCACAAAGCGGTTGTTGCTATGTGACACTAAACTTCTCAGTAGCTTTCGGTGACGTCGCCCAACACCCTGAGCGAGTCTAATTTTAAAAATATTGGAATTCATTAAAATCTCATCAGTGGTGTTTGTGTGGCTCAGTGTCATTAAGAGGCGGACAAACAAAGAAATAGATCAAACTGCAGGCAGACTTTCAGTTTCATCCTGGAAGACACAAAGAGAAGACAGAAGTGTGAGACGAAATGGAAGCCAGAGAGGCTGGATAGAAAGACAACAAAGTTAATGAGAGAGAAAAAAGGTCTTTGAATAAATGAAGAGCTGACCTGAGAGGGAGGAGGAGAGGCAGACAGATGAGTGGATTTGTGGTCATCGGCTTAATTAGGTACTTGTCATCGTAAGCAGGTTAGCTTAAGAGGGAAAAGAGTGTGCATGGTGGCTCTGATGTGCAGCAGCACATTCTTTACTGTTAAAAGTGATATATTCATATATTTTTTATATATGACAGAAACAGAAAGAGTTTTCCATTAGAGGAGAGAGACAGAATTAGACCAAAGATAATTAAGGAGAGGGGATGTAAATGTAACACGAAGGTTAATGAGACGGGATGTGGAGGAAAAGAAAAGATCTGATGACAGAAGGGAGAAGAAACGAGAAACAGACAAAGAAAATGATAAACAGGTAAAATGAAAACCCCCCCAAAAAATCTTCTATTCAGCAGCCGTGGCCTTTTTGTCTTGTTGTTGCATCCTGCGCCTGCATTCAGAGTAAAAATAGCAGCGCTCAAAAAGAGTGAACAGTGAAGAATGTTGTCAGAGATAAAGCTGCTGAATTACTCTCTGCGCTGCTCCTTCATTATGGCAGTTTTAATGCTTTAGCTGCATTTTTTAATTTCTTATAGACTATATAAAGATATATATATATTTCAGTAACAATGAAAACAATAAAAATAGTCCCATAGATCAGGCTATTTTATAATTTCATTAGCATTTCTTATGTTTCTGAGCATTAGGAGCTCTCTTTGTCTTCCAGATTGGAAAACAATCTGCAGCCACACAGAAAGTAAAAATGTCACTAATGTTTACGAAAGCAAATTGGTCGAATTACCTGTGTTATGTGAACGACGACAGTGAGCAGCAAAACAAACATTCATATGTAAATGATGCTAAATTAGATCAGAGGAGATGGAGAAGAAGAAAGGGCAAAGAAAGAGAGATGAATGTAACCGTGCGGCATGTTGGGTAAATTTAATTGTTAGTGTGGGAAGGAGAGCGAGGAGGAGGAGGAGGAGGAGGAGGAGGGTGGGTGGAGATAAGTGGGAGGAAGGAGAGCTGAAGAGGAAAGAGGCGGAGAGGAGAAACCAGGGAGAGAGGAAGCACAGAGAAGAGATGGAGAGGGCTAATGAGTGAAAGGTTGAGCCCTTTAATTGGCTACTTGTTGCTGTGGCGTGTTGGTGGTGAGAGACAAATGGAGGAGGAAGGACAGCAGCACAATGGAGTATTAATACACAACATATAATAAAAAGAAGCCGTGTGGTTTGTCAAACATTTCCTGAAATTAGACAGGAGCGCGGGCATTTTGAGAATCTGAAGTCACTGCAACAGAAGCTCCTCTGCTTGCTACAGAGAAGGTTTAATGGACTGAAAAAAGAGAGAGGGAATTCAGGTGGAATAAATGGAGGATAAATAGATGAAGAGTAAGTAAGAAAAAAAAGGCGTTGAAGGGGAGAGGAAGTAAGGTGGCAAAGAGGGACTGAGCGATAAAGATGGAGGATGATAAAGGCCTGAATAAAAGAAAAAGAGGGAAGGAGTGACCTGTCAAGGTGGAGAAAGAGTGAGGAAGTAGAAGAAGAGGTGGAGGTGAAGAGAAGACCAATGAGTGTAAGGAGAGTGTTAGAAAAAAAAAAAACAGGAGTTGATCTGTGGTAATTGAGGTAAAGGTTAAAGAGGAAGAGTAGAAGTGAAGCGAGAGTTGTAAGTGGAGAGGGAAGCAGAGAAAGAGAGATCACATTTGAGGAGACGGGGCAGAGGAGGGGAAACATCACGGGAGAGAGGGAGGAGGGAAGGACAAATCAGGGAAGATGAAGGTGTAAGAGGACGAGGATGTGATGAATGGAGCAGAGCGGGGCTTCTCCACCTGCATGGATCCCCTCAGGATGCTGAAGAGATGATTCACAGCCTCACAGAGAGGGTGAAAGATGAGGCGGCTGAGGACCGATACACACTAGACTGAGACTGTCAACAGTGTGGACATGCAGGCAAAACTCAATTCTTCAGCCAGATTTAAAGGGAAGCCACTTGATCCTTTCATGCCATGAAACAGGTCGAGGGTGGCGTTCCTCTGCAGCAGAATGAGCTCAATTCAAAACTTGTTCATTAACTGACACTTCCATCCAAATAAGTTGCAGATTTTAAACAGATTTGGAGCAATCCTGTAAAAGAAATTACAAATGAATGCTTATTTACTGTGATGTGAATATTAAAGACTGTGTAAAGGCTGAGATTTCTTTCAAAACACATTAAATATGTTGTAAAATAGTTGCTTAAAATATGTGAAAAGACTTTGAACGATATATTACTGAAATGTGGAGTCAGAGGTTCAAACAGTTTTTCACCAGTTTTCAGTCCAGGGTTTTGTGGGCGGTCCTTAAAGGGTGGCTCGATGACACACTGAGGCCTCCCTGAGCAAACCCCTGCAAGAGAGAGTTTGATGAGCAGTACGGGGCGCCAATTCTCCAGACGGAAATCCAGGAGAAAAGATTGCAACGAGATGACTCGATTCGAAAAGTGTTTCCATCTCCTGTTAAGAGCAACAACTGAGTGAGCGTACAAACATTTTATGTGAAAATGGGAGGTTCTTTTTCTAGTTTTGCTGTTTCCATCAAACTTTTCTAATGTCGTACTTCAAAATACGTTCATGGACATGAAGCAGGTGGGTTCATGGGAAATGCAGTTTTAATTCTGATAAAAATCACCATCTGACTACCAATTATCTCTAATGTAGTGTTCAACAAAACTGTGCAAAGGCAGCAGGCTAAACTGACCGTCACACTGTGCTAACGTTTGAAACAGCACATGCAGCACCTGTTAAAGCCTTGAACTGTTACATAACTGACCACAAATGTGACTCGGTGCAAATAAGCTAGAGCAGCTTTCACAATTCTCTGCTCTCATATGATCGTGATTAGCAGCAGATAAACAGGCCACAGGTCATTGGTCTCTCCCTCTACTGCTCCAGCACGTAATTAGATGGGCTTTGAATTTACCCATTGAGACACAGAGCACCATCAAACCCTATCCAAACTAATTTCACACATGATTACACCCATGCCCTCAGAACAATAGTGTGATGATAGGTATGATGACAGACAGGAGATAGTCGGGGGTAGAACAGGCTGATTCCTTGGAATATTTGCTCAAAGTCTGTAGGTCAGCGTGAGGCAAAAAAACCAAACACATCCTGGTAGAATCAAATGCTTCTTGTTTGGTTTTGTGCAGCCTCGTCCAACTAACTGAAGCAAATATACAACAAATGAGGCGATGCATGAATGTTTGAGGATGAAGATTTTTGAGTTTAGGGTCACAGCGAAAGAAAACAAAAAGAGTAACGATGTCTACAATGAAGCTGATCAGGGGCAGATTCATTAACCTACTTCTAAATGACTACGGTGGCTGCTGAAGTTTGCGTCACACTATGTATTCAGACTTTTGATGTAAATGGGAACAGCTGCAGCTGAGTTAATTTGAATACACTGCTGCTAATTATGCTGTGATGCTGGGCTGAAGACACGCCTCGTGGATGTCTGGAGAGTTTTGTGCTACTGAACTCTAAAGATAATTTGAAGTAAACAATTAATAGTAGTATCATCAGTGTAGCTGCTGACTGCAACCAAGTGGAAACCTCCGTGGCTGGGAAAGGAAGACATTTTTAGATTAGCCGGGAGGTGGAAGAGGTACGACAGCCAACGTGGCGGTGGAGGTTCAAAGTTGCACTTTGGGTAATGTCATGCATACAGTGTCCATTCTTTTTACTGTCACTGATTGCAACCCCCTCCCCTCACCCTATCCTTGCTAGAGTCATGGAGTAACAACAGTGGAGGGGCGAAATGTATGTCGGGTCTGTCCATTCCACGCTACTGTAGAAACATGTTGGTTCAACATGGCAGACCCACAATGTATGTATATATGAAAGTTTTATTCCAAGAAACAACAAATGCTATTTTTCAGGTGATTATATCAGGATTTAAATTACAAGCTCCTCCTGTAAGATTGAGTATCGCTGCATTTAAAGGACAGTTATGTAACGTAGTTAGCTCTACAGAAGTTTAGTGAGTAAGTTTGAAAATATTTCAAAACTGTATCAATTATAAAAGCCTGTAGAGTGACATTTTCCTCCTACTCCCTTTACTTTGTCAAACCTTTTCTGCCACACTGACAGTCGCTGCTATAATTGAATGCCATGCTGTCAACAGTGCTGTGAACGTGTTTTTGACCTGCTTCTCACAGATCCTCAATCACTGAGCCAAAATCTTCTGCTGCTGTTCCCAGTCGGTGATGACAATCAATGTGAGGTCTCATTTGTATAAATTTCCATTCACTTCTTCCACATTTTGTATTATTATTACATAACAACACCCTCAAATACGGCCTGAAACGTCTGGTAAATCAACTCCTGCAGTGGCAAATTAAGAGCATCAAGCCAAGCATGGAAGTTATCACATCCACTGCACTCAACCTTACCTGATGCCATCATGAATAAATGTATAAATAAATAAAATGGCTACCATCAAACTCGGTGAAAGTTTCTGAAGTCAACTTTAAAAGCCTTGCTGGCTTTTTTCCAGACATTTAAATCGCTGATAAGAAACCTTCCAAAAACAGGACAGCCTTACTTCACCTCGGTGAATCACTCAGCATGTGCCCTTTAAAAATAAATCAGAAACCAGAAGTGTTCAGGTTATTTTATAGTTTTTGGTTGCATGCTGGCATGTCCTTTTTTTTTGCATTCATTTAGCAGCAACACGAACAGCAACACAAACTCTCCTGCTGAAGTCTCTCTCTTATCTAACTTACAAACTTGAACACATGTCGTGTCCTTCCTCTGAGCTTGTTTAACAAGCGACCAAACAACATTTGGGGGAAAAGGTTCGCTGGTAGTGTCAGTCTGCAGTCAGGATAGCTAATTAGCTCTTCAGCTACAGCACAGCATGTAAACATACCAGCAAATGTCACTTGGTCCAGTCAGAGCTTCAGTGCAGGTTCATATACTTTATTTCTTGCTCTACATGTAACGACACTCTGGCAACTGAGCTGGAATATTAGTGTGCCAGTGTGGACAGTTTTGTCTGTGCTAATAAGAGACAAATTGAATTATGTTACCTAAATTATAAATATGTTAAATTTGTATTCTTTTAGTGGTTATATCATAGTGATATTCAGAACAGATGCATGTGCATTGGCCTGCCATAAGGGTTCTGTTTTAAACCTGGGAAGCAGCCCTTTGTGAGCACCACAGAATCAGAATCAAGACCTGGAAATGTGGGTGGTAATTCAAAAAAACACTTTTTTTTTTCCATTTTGCTGAAGAGATACTACAGTAATATGAAGGTGTTCAACAATAAATGTAATGACAGAAATAGTGAAGTCAGACTCCTGACATTTTTTAGTAAGAAAAGATGAAAGAAACAGTAAATCACTGTGAAATGTAAGAAAAGTATCGTGGGTGGAAAAAGTATTCAACATAAACTGAAAGTTGACTATTGAGAATTACAAGATGACACATTGTGCTCAGTAGCTCATACGAGGTATTTTTGAGCTATAGATGATGTTACGGATACTACGTCCATGTCTATGCAGTCTGTGGTATTTTCAGAGTGTGGTGGCTCCGTGGCTGTCACCGTATTGACAGTCCTGCTTCCGCTGACTCTCAGCTTTAGCTGAGGTGGGCTGAATAAAGCCTGGTTGCTCAAACAAGCCACACTCTTAATCCTGCATAACTTTAAGCCTTAATATAATGTGAACAGGTGAGTTGTATATAAATTCACCCTCAGTACAGTTGTCATGAACGGGGAAATTAGCTATAGAGACCAAAACTGTTTTTTGTACCAGGCTGTAAACATGTTTATTTCTGCTGTGAAGTTGGACATTTGAACATGGGGACTTATGGAGACTGACTCAAGTGGACGTTTGAGGAAGTGCAGTTTTTGACACCTCTGTGTTTGCTCCTCTTCGTCCTCATCCTCAAAAAAGACCCATCATACACTTGTGTTTATATCTCATATCACTTCTAGTACTTTTGGGCATCAACTGACAAATGATGAAATACTATGATGTCACAAAACACCTGGCAGATGTTCCTGGTTTACCTTGTTGTCGTCTTTAGATGAGTGCATCTCCTCACTTCTACTCGCAGATATTTGACAGAATGCAAGCTTAGAAAATCAGCACTCAGTAAATGACTAATTAACTAAATTGCAGGCAGATTTTTAGTCACTATTTTTAAAAACATGTTCAATAGCAGGAAAGAAATGAGCAGGCATTCCCAGCTCGGTTACAGACCGAGAGAGGCAGAGGAGTAGTTGAAAGAGAAGAGCTGAGGTGAGAGGGTACTTTAATGGCTACAGATACTGAACCTGTAATAGGAAGGTCACAGTTTTTTTTTCTCCTCCTGTAGCTGCCAGCTGTTCATCAACAATCTCGATAATGACACCCGGCATTTTACCTGCTCACAGCTGACAAAAGCCTCAGCTGCAATGTCCACAGGGGTTGAAAGGTTTTGTGATAATGCACAGTATTTGCCAGGAGACAGCAGTCAGCAATCACGAGGCCGACGCTAATGCTTTTGGCAGAGCTTTGAGCGAGGCCGGCCAGCCTAGCAGCACCAATGACAACGCTGTCAAACCGGCGGCTTGCCGGCTGACCAAGCACACTCAGCGCTCCACACCCGAATTTATAGAAAAATCATTCATTATTAAGTGCCATCCGTGTATGTAGACTGCATCTCTATGCAGGAGCGAAGTGTTGCATGACTCTAAGTGTGTGTGTACGTTCATATGCATTCAGCTGCTGACAGCGGCAGAAAGTGTGACAGAATGGCAGGTGCGGTTCTAATGAACATCTCATCCCGAGGCACAGTCTCCCCCTTTTCCCCTCCTCAGATCTCAGTTCGTGACTTTCTTTTCAAGATAATGAGGCTAGTGTTGCACCTACTGTATGCATGACGGGGTGTGCGTATGTGCGTTAACCGGAGGGAGCGAAGGTCTCCATGTATCCGAGGAGAGGTCTTCATGGGGCCTCGGTGTCTCATAACTGAGGGTCCCAATTATAATCAGTCCCATTGCCGGGACTCTTTGTGTGTCTAATAGTTGAGGTGACTGCATGGTGCATAATAAACATATACTGTAAACATATCTATATTAAAATTGCATGTTAAATTGAGCCTGATAGCATGTCGGTTGCTAGATCATGTTGGATTATTCATATTGTGGTGACAGCCCTGTTCGCACACTGTGGGGACTGTAATCTGCTTGCCGATAGCAAACTCTTTATTTTAGTGTTGAGTTAAACTTTGATTTTATGGTTAAATTCTAAATCAAATATTTAAAAGATCTTCCCTCGAGCTGCTGGTTCCATGGGATGGGAAATAAGGGTAACTAACTCACCCCATAGCTCTCTAGCCTTGTAATTTAGATAGTTTGGAGTCGATATTGAGATCTGCTACCATCCAAATCAGTGATTTTGCATTTGAAGTAACGCTAATGTCCCAGTTACTTCATAATCTGCAGACTTCACTGTGAACTGAACAAATAGCCCCCAATGAATTTAGTCTACAAGAAACTGTGTGTGGAATATTTTCATGTAGAATGAGCTGAAAGAAAACACATTTAGCGATGTCGAGGTGTCAAGTGAACGCAGAACATAAAAGAGATGTTTGAATTAGTCTATGTGGCCAATATATGCAACGCTATTCAATTAGTTATTCTAACAGTCCTCAAGGCTCCTTTAACTCTGACAATTTTATGAGTTAGATTTACTGTACCTCGATGGAGACCTGCATTAACTCTGCATGTGCTGAGGACAAAAGTAAAAATGGTGCGGTATGCCACAGCAATTTAAAAGAAGACATTTATCTGAGCAGGCGTATGTGTGAAGATTAAGAGATGCCAAAGTCCTTTCAGCAAATGATTTGAAAACGCCGTTAGCAGATTTGCAGCTGAATTACTTCATCACAGATCAAGTCACAGTTCACCTAATTTAGCATGCGTTTATATACCACTTCTCCATCATTGCCAGAATCTACTGGCTTACTTCTGTATATACATAATACAACATTTCAGTGTAAATCAGCCAAATGGAAAATAAAGGTCTTCATGTAATGTTATGCATTAAGTGATGAAACAGGCAGAATATTCTGTGGAGGTTTGCGTCTTCTCTTGGATGTGGGGGCGGTTCGTCTGTCAGTAGGTGTTTACATGACCCCTTATCTTAGTGAACTACAATGTCAAAATGTTCGAATGTTACGAGCGTCAGTGATCATGAGGGTCAAACTGTGAAAATCTACCCGCTTGTAGAGAAAAACAATGAAACGCGTTAATGAGGATATTCACAATGCAGGGAAGGTGACAGAACCCATGAATATTTTATTTACTGAAATGATTAAGTCTCATAATCAGACAGAGTTGCAATTTGGTTTCACTTAATTAATTTTGCTTGTCACTGTATTCATATTAGCTCATTTCTTGTTGGAAGGGGCTCCAGCCAGCCATCTATCAGCCCCAATGACCTCATTTTCAGTTCACACAGACGCTGTGGTGGTGGTTGCTTGCAGTAAGTAACGTGCAGTTTTGTTCATATTGCTCATAGAAAATAATTCCTTTCATTCATTCAGACTTGAGGCCAGTTTTTCTGTCTCTGTCTCTATATTTGTTTGATGCAGCCAGGTAGATCACTTAATAAAGTCCCCATTCTTAATCCGGCCCACTAAGCTCTGTTTAACTGGCTGTTTCTTCAACCAGCAGACAGGCATCAATGGGCACGGTACTAGACATTTCAAGGACAAGGATGGTTGTTCAGACGTCTGGAACCAAGTTAAACGGTGATACTGTCATCCAGAATAGCTGCAATAGTTTCCAAGCAAAAAAGGGAAACAATCAAGGTACAGTGCAACACCGCGTAGGCCCGTAGTAATCTAGTCATAGCCGATGTCAGTTGGGTAGCATGTTTAGTTAGGCAAGGCGTGATTTTTCTGATGTTGTGAAGTGCAAAGAGGCACGACCGAACATGATTAGAGAAGTTTGGTTGGTCATTAATCATGACCAAGTGTCTTGCAAGAGTTGGTGTGCCTTCATCCATGTAGATATGTCGGGGAGCGAGGGGTCGCCAGGAGGAAATGACAAATACAGCTGTGTGTCATCTGCATAGCAGAGATAGGAGAAGCCATGTGAGCGGATAATCAAAGCGAAGGGGCCCCAGCACTGAGCCCTGTTGCACCCCTGTGGTGAGATATGAAATGAGGACAACTGTCCAAGAGTGCCTTGTAAGGTAGGATTCAAACCAGTACAAAGCAGAACCGGAGGTGCCTGTTTGAGAGAACAGAGGGAAGGATTCAATGGTTAACTGTGTCAAACGCAGCTGATAAGTCAAGCAGAATATGGACAGAGGACTGTGCTGCTTCTCTGGCTACTTTTAAGGCTTCTGTCACAGACTACAGAGCTGTTTGGTTTCACCACTATACATACTGTAACCACCATATATGAATCAGAAAGTCATGGCAGCAAATGCCGTCTAATAATCTAGATACAATCACAGTCATCGATGTTCTCTTCGTGTGACCAGTGTTTGAAATGTGTTTTTTACTACCATAAACAGAGCAGCGATGATGGTGCATTAACACACAAAACAGTAGCTCAGTCACACTCACATGCTCCAGCCTGATGATTAAAACTGATCCCATGCAGGTAGGAAACTGTGACCTAACTGCAAAGGACGCATTTATTGATTGCCTTTTTCCTGCTTTATATTTTAAGCATCTAAATGCATCTTTAATCAAAACACCGTCATCACGCATAGTTGTAAATTAGCAGCAGGCCTCATTAGAAAACAGTGAGATATGGTCCGTGCATAGAATAAATCAAGGCTGCTGATATCACCGCAATAAATTGAGCTTTAAAAATGATGTTTTCCACTTTCCCAGGATGGTTTGTTCGTTTGCTCAAAGTGTGGAGACCAGGGAATAGGAGTGGAGGATTAGATTTATTGTTATCAGTGGAGCCTTAGAGGTGGATTATTAAACCACTGATGGTGTTTTCTGCTCTGTAGCTTGTTCCACAATCTGCTTTGAATGTTGTGAGATACACTTTTGGCCAGCCAGACTACACTGTGCTCACATTCTGCTCTGAAAAGCTGTTATGTGAGCTAACCTGCTTTTTGTTGGCAGAAATTCTACCTTGAACAGTTATGAAACAATAATGGTGTTTTGACAATGGAGATTTTTGACATTTCTCAATACTCTGTGTCGTCTTCTTGTCCTACAGTTTTACCACATAGGAGACAGTTTACTGGCAGACAGAGATACGAAGAGACAGCAGAGTCAAGTGCCTCAAACAAGGCAATGACTGAGAGGGAATGATGAAAACAAAGTCACAGTCACAGCTGTGATCATTTTGAAGGTCAACAAGTGTGAGACAAATTTAATGGTCACGTTTGGACAGAAATAAATGTTCAGTTGATTTGGTGAAAATATCATTATCAATATTTTTCATTTTGGTTTAAGTTTCATGTCTTAATGCAACAATTTCCCCCAAAATTTGGACAATAGTTCAGTCCAGTGCGTCAAACAGTAAAAAGGGAAACTTCACCACAACTTCACAACTGTAAAGTGAACCTGTGATGTTTTACACCAAAGAGACAAGTTCAGAGTGAGTCCAGTCCTGTTATGTTTTGATTTCTCACCTACTGCTTGGAGGGAAAATGTCCCATCTGTGTCCTTACCCCACATCAGAATTTCAGTGCAGCCAGCAGATCTCAGCCGGCGAGGACGAGAGCAAGCTCGTCTCTTCACAGACAGCCTCTGTGAATTAAACCGATAACATCATAAAACCTCGCTCTGTGCAGCAGTGGCTCCCGATCGAGTGATGTTCATTTCTAAACGTGAGGCTGAAAGTCTCAAAAAAATAAAATACATGCCCAACCACTTTGATTATAGACATAATCATGCTTTTAAGCAGCTGGAGTTTGGAGCCAGAATGCCGTTTATAGACTCCAGATGTCAGCGGAAGGAAATTACAGAAGCTTAGACATCGAGGATTGTGACAGACGATAACAGTATCAGAATGGAAACTGCTCAGCTCAGAGCCTCTGTCTGAAACCAGGGCAGGTTCCCATTCATTTTAGTCCAAACAAACAAAATCTGGTGAGCTTTAGAGATGTGAGTAGGTGTATTCAGTTACTGACAAAGGCAGGTTATTCCCACACGCACAGGTAGATGACTCCATGAGAGTGTTCTCAATTTTCTCATCTAACTCTTGTCAAGAAAAAAGATGTCAGATTTTTCTATTAAACCCTAAATCTGGTTCTTTTTGGGGAGTTTTGAATTCATTCCTGTTCACTCCTTGGATTCGTGGTTGCATTTACTCATAACTGGTTAAAGCTGCATTAACAAAAAACAACAAAACAGAAACTGCTTTTGTTACACGTGCAGCAGATCGGGAGAAAAATTAGCATTCATTCATCCAACATCCGCTCTTCTTTTATAGGTGTAGCTCAGTGTCCACCAGCTCCTGAGGGAACTATCTGTCTGTTTAGCAGCTAAATGCTCCAATATGTTCACCAGCTTGTCGCTAACTTTATCCTTTAGTCTTCTGCTGCTGCAGCCGGGGAGAGACAAAACAAAAAACAATAAAAGGTTCCACAGAGTTTATGGGAACTGCAGAGTCTCTGGGTTCATCACGACGAGTGACAGCCTTTATCATTATTCACTGTTGATATTAATATATATATATATATATATATATATATATATATCCATATATATATATATCCATATATATGTATCCATTATTCACTCTCCTCTTTTATCAACAAAACACCAGACTCCTGGAAACACTCATTTCTTCTCTTCTTCTCTTTATCAGCAGTAAACTTGGATACTCTAGTGGAAGCAGTGTTTCATCACTGTGGTGAATTTTAGTGAAAGTACAAAATATAGTATTATTGTTTGCTGTATTTTATTGTATGTACTGTTTGTGAAAATCCATCTGCGCTGAGCGATCAGTATTTAGTAAGCTGTCATAGTGATGCATTTGTAGGATAGTAACATCCGTCGGGAACGGCAAGGAAGCATTTACTCTTCAGTCTTTGTAAGAGCGCCTGGTTTATTTTGCTGCAGTAGAAAGGACATCTTAGGAGACACAATGAGTTTCCTTTCTCCCTCTTCTCCTATTTTCTTTCACAGCGTTAGCTAACGGCATCAGGGGAAATTACTTTCAGCTGCTGTTTTTCAAGAATGTACTTGACTAAAAAAAAAAAGTCAGTCCCACTGACAATTTATTATCTTCACCAGTTGGGATTCTGATATTTGTGCATGCTGAAGACAGAAAAGCAGAGAAAATCAGTACCTACGAGAAGGATGTACATCCTGAAATTGCAGCATGGACAATTACCAGGAGATTGATTTTGGATTTTCTTGTACACAAAGGGCTTTTTTTTTAATCTTTGAAATGAAATGGGCCACTTTTGTCGTCGGGTAGAAAAGCACAAAAACAGCCAATAAACATGTTCATGCAGAAATGTTGCTAGAGGTTTGTGTTCATTTCCACGCCCTGTACTTTGTTTGTTTCATATTTAATGTGACATTTATTGTTTACGTGTCAGGTACAAAGGTTGCAGTCTCGTCAGGGCTTTGAGCCTTAGAAGTCGTAGCCATTCAGTCAGTCAGTGAGCTGCAGAATATGTGACAAGGTCAAGCCACGCTGGCCTTCCCCCGAGGTTGAAGGTCTCAGTAGTCCTGAGAGTTTAGCTCAATGCCAATATGATTTATAGATTTATCAAAACTGCCTTGGGGGTAAGGTGGGATGAACGTCAACAAAGTGATCTCTGTTCGCATTCATTTTCCTACCAACAATGTGACACATTCTCAACTCTAACAAAGTCATTCTTGTGCCTATAAATCTAACTAACCAACAACTGAGGTAGACGATATAGAAGATATAAATCTTTTATGGTGGCAGTCATTTTTAATGGTTTTGGAAGACGATGACAAACTGTTGTTCTGTACGAGGTCGTGAGATGAGAAAATGCTCTCACAGGTCACTTTGGAAAGCAATGACAAACATATCGTTTATTCTGGAGGACTTGTTAAGCTGCCAATAAACACTTTCACTCTACAGTGACCTTAAGTTGGACCATAGTTGGAGGCTCACATTGCTCTGATATTCGAGCACTTGGTCCGCTGTAATCAGATTTCGAGTTGAAAGCAGTTAGATGTTGAAGATTTGTGCTAAAAACAGAACTGCCACACAGATCAGCAGCATCTGACGGAGGCTAGAACATCTCGCTTCCACAGTAGCACTGATGCTGAAGCAAACCACATCCTGAATGCCTCACTGGCTCTAAAAACAAGCACATGCATTTTAATTTGTTATTTTAAAGGGTATGAGCCACATTTGCATTGTTGTATTTCTTGTATTGTAATTATTGAAGTGTTTGTCTGTGTGATTGTGTTTTATAGCCTGATTTTTGTTGTTGAACACACAGATTCCAGTTATCTGTGGCTGAAAGGACTACTGTATTTCTTGGATCTCAAATGAGTAGTGTCACTGCCCAGAGAAACATTTGTGATTATTATTCCGCTCAACGTGCCGTTCATGCATCACCGTGAATAAAGGCAGTGCCATGAGTTTGTCAGTTTGCCCTTGTGACCACGAATATGAACGATTCTGTTCAAATCCCTCATAAGATCCAAAGTCAGATGTTACGTACACTGCAGCTCCACGCTGATCTGACACACGTCACATTTAACAGCCACAGCAACGTTTGAACTTTTCACATTTTGTTTGATTCTCATCAACAAGTCGAATTTCCTTTTAGCAACACTATCGCTACTTTTTTTTTCTTTCATTGAAGAAATAGTTTAACCTTGATTTACTTTGCTTGAATGTGAAACCAGTTGGATGTGTTTCAAGATGAGTGACTTTGAAAACAAACCTGTTTGTGACTAAAGAAGATGCTAAATAAGCAGCACGCCCAACAGCTTTTGTGCTTCATAAAAAAAAAATGTCTTCTGGGATATTTGTCATGTGGCCGATCCCAGGGTTTTTATTACTCTCCATTTTTCACATATTGAAAACATGACAGTGACAGCCCGTCCTCTTAAGTTCAAAACAAGGAGACAAACACAACAGTGATTTGAAGAGACGTTCCCAGCGGACAAATGACTCATATTACAGCTGCGAACAATACATACAATAGAAGAAGAGGAGGAACACTGCAGAAGGATTAGAGGTGGTTACAACAGCGTTTGATCCATTTCCTTTTATGTTGGAAGAAAATAAAGACAATAAACGTACAATGGCGCCTTCAATGTTTACCGTGATCATGAGCAGCATCGTTATCGACGACCTTGTGGTATTCCTTGTATCCTTGTAAGAGGAACTGTTTGATCGCTCCATGTTGAAAGGGTGTTGACAGGCTTTTGAAAATGTGTTACCTCTGCCACGCGTTCTTTACTTGTTCCTCTGCATGATGCTGATACTTAGATAAAGCAACAATGATTGGATCCATGGTTTTTGAAAAGAAAACAGGGTCCACTGTGGTCAACCAGCAAAAGCACTGAATAACCAAAAGAGCTCTCTAAAGAGTCTTAACTTCCAAAATGAAACCAAAAATAAATAGATAAATCTACTTTTACTTTAAACCAAAAATATAGTAGAATCAGAAATTCTACTGTACCTGTTCCCAGGTGGTCAACAGGTACCTTGTTTAATGAGTTATTTTAATAAGTAACATTCATAATTTATCACTGAGAGGCAGCGAGATGAGACCCAGCCACCACGACTGTCAGGCTTGTCCAAACTTTAGTAACTTGGTTCCCCAGATGGCATCCTGTGGACCGGAGGGTCGGGCCGAGTGCCCCTTCAATCTGGATGGATCCCCAAGCTCTTCATGAAGCTACAAAGTGATGATGGCCATGGCCTCACCAGCTGGAGCCAATTAGAAACAGGGATCCGCACACCTGGCTCAGCATCCACATACAAGAAAGGTTATTCATGGCTTGACAATCATAAAAAGGATTTAGTTTAGTGAAGGTTTTGATTTAGTCAAGCTAGTACTGGAACAGCATCATCACCATCTTCTTCTGCAGTGGTTTACAACTAGATCCTCAGCACCAGCAACACTTCTTGATGTGTTCAGATCTTTAAATAATGGCAGTGGACACACTCGATATAACAGGACCTATCAGTGTTATTATGATACCAAGCTTAAGAAAAACTGGAACCTAGAAGCATGTTGAAATAAATCCCTGAAGGTGTGTCCTCCTGGTGTCGGCCGTTAACTCACAAACACTCACTGAGGCTTGTGTACTCACAGCGTCCACTCATGTGCTCATCAGCGCTACTCGAGTCTCTTCTTCTCCAGATTGGATTCTGATTGGCTTAATAAAGTAGGCTTTTGATTTTGTGTGTGAGTAAAAAGCATGTGTTTGAAGTGTGTGTCTGCATGTGTGTGTGTGTGTAACTCTCCATTATCAGGGTGACCTGTGGGACTAAAGTGAGTGTGATGAATGAAAGAGAACTGAGGGAGCTCTACACTCACTGAACAACTTTACCTTATTAGCCATTAAAGGGACATCTGAATGGTTTATAGCCAGTTAGTCCATTTCCAGATGAAGCTCTTTGGGGATCAAAGTGGAAGTTAAATGGACATCTGCATCCTTAGCAGCATTTTCAAAAGGTAATTTGGCAAATGAAGCATCATCAAGGGGTTTGATTAAATCTTATTGTCCTCATTGTTGCTGCTGAAAGTATGATGGATTTATGAAATACAGATAATTTAGGGCATCTGTCCAGGCCGTGATTGGTGCTCACATTTTTTATTTTTTATTTTGGGGATGTGCAGATGTCAATGCTGTCTTTGGATTTTGGTGTTTCTTTCATGGAGGGCTGAGATTTTTGGTGCCACCTGTGTAATATTTTAACCAACTTATTCAATAAAAAGTTATCCGAGGTGAAAATGCTGTAAATGTTTTAATATAAAAAAGCTATTTTTAAATCAACCAAAATAAGAAAACTTTAAATATTGTGACATATAAGCAGCCACCATTTAAATGAACAAGGCTCAGTGGTGGCTGGTTAATAAAAAGGTGCATGTCATCTGCAGCCACAAAGTTTCTCCCCCTTTTTGATCCTGTTCCATCCAGATTGGTTTCACCTGTGCCTCATCAGTTTACCTGTGTCTGATTGTCCTGCCTTAGACACAGGTGAAGCTGCTTTTAGTCCCTCTGTTCCTGTTCCTGTTCTATCCTTTTTTTATGGACTTCTGTTGGACTTCTGATTCATTCTTGGGCTTGTTTTCCTGGATTTCCCAGACGCTTTGTAGTATTTTGTGTTTTTCTACCGATTCTGTAAGTCAGTAAATATTTGACTTTTGTTTCACTTTACCTTCATAGTATATTAGATCTTGTATCTGTGATCTTATTTATTCACCTCGCTCCTGTTTACATCTAGTCGTAGTACAGTGCCTCAGGACACGCAGTTATCCACTACCACAACATGTCGAGTGCTCAACAGCAGCTGTTGGCACATTTTGCACTATTGAATATTTGCATTGCTTTATCTATCATAGAAGCAGTGGAATATTAAACTGAATCTGACGTCTGAGCTGTGTGAGCTTTAAACGTTGAGTCTATGCTCATGTTTCATGGTCTACGTGCATAAACACTAAGCTCTGTCAGGTTTGATGACCCTCTTTTAGGAAATCGCTGCTTTGACCTGAGAAATCGGTGAGGTTGATAAACTGGGAGCATGTCAGATATAAAACCTGGAGTCAGACCATTAAATGCTGTGTGTAGACCAGGAACCAAAGGAGCACTTGACCCAGGTAAATTATCACAATCATTATTATATTGTCATTTTAAGCGTTTAGAGAGGAGCTGGGTGGTAACTTATGCTGTAAAGGTCACACATGTTCACAAATCTCCATCGTTTTGGGGATTTGTATCTGTGGAAATTTAATCGAAACTTACGTGACGAGGTGCAGAAAGGCACAGCTGGTATTTTAAAAGGCTTTTCATGTGATTTAGCATCAGAGTTCAGTGAGGATATGAAAGGATCATCACTGTGTGACCCGCACAGAGCTGACATAAACAGAGGTGAGTTTGTGCTTAGAAGAAATGTTCTTCTATGGAAGAGTAAAAAGTAGCTTTCATGCTCTGTTGACCAGACGGGTTTTCTGAGTCCTTGTTTGCTTTTCCAAAGTGCTTTTTAGATACTCATTGACCCACCTGGATCAGTGCTTGTAAGCCTCATGTCAGGAGTGAAAAGCTTGAAAGACCTGAACCCTCCTCTCTCTGGTGTCCTCCTGTTCAATACCGGCCTCCTCCACTTTGCTCTCTGGTGCTCTCATCTGAAGATTAAATAAAAACCTTTTTATCTCAGGTCTTTCACTGTTTCACTGTTCACTTCTTCAGCATCATAAACGTCCGGGTCACAGGGGTATTTTATGGAACTTGCTTTCAGGGTTCTTTATTCATCACCATCTTTCCCTCTATGAAGGGAACCGAGGACAAGAAACCGCTGTGCATCTTTTTATTTAGCTTTAGCTTTAGCTTTTGTAAATGGAAAGATATCCTTATGTATATAAAGGAGGTGGAGGGCTGTGTTTGGTAGTAGTAGTAATGTATTGGACTTATCTGTGGTTGGAAGTCTGGTTGGACTTTCAAAATAAAATTAGCTGTGAAGGAAATGACAAAGCTCGGATAGATTTAGGCTACTTGGCTGGTTACGTTCCGTTACCAACCATGAACGGCGCTCTCCTGGGTCACAGTTCTGTTCTTCATCCATTCTTACACCACACCTTCAACTATATATGTATTTTCTAATTCGTTAGACTACCTCGCATATCTCTGACAGGACAAAAGCTCTCCACTGACGTTACATGCTACCACTTTGAAAAGTGATTTTGTCCTCATTTTTAACACATGAAACCATCACCACCAGGACAAAAAGGATGTACTGGCATGAATACAATGTGTGAAACGTCGTATTTGGCTGCCAGAAAGCAAAGGGCAGGTCTGTAGGCATTCATGACTGAACTCCTAAACCGTTTGTTTAAAAGCAGCATTGTAATCCTCACAATGCATGCCAAGACTCTGAATCTGATGTTTGACATCAGCATACATGTTTCCATAATCTCTCTAGCTGCGCACTTCGAGCCCCTTTTAGCCAAGATGGAAAATAATACATCAGTTGGATTGCTTTCAGGGATGCTTAAAGACCTTGAAGAATACGGCTGATGATGTCAGAAGAGGAGAGCTGTGATAATGACACGGTGCCTGTATCTCCTCAGCAGCTGGTGGCTGTGAATTGGATTGTGAGATTGTCATCGAGAAAGGCTTTTCTTCAAGAGCACTTTCCTCTGAAGACACACAGGGATATGAAAGGGCTTAAACTGTAGCAGCATACAGATAAATAGGTCTTTATGAATCTGTTATTAAAGCACAGAGAGAGTGAGTGGATGAGATACAAAGAGACCCGGGAGAAAGTAAAGGATTTATTGTAAAAGTGATGTTTATCCGGCAGATTTGGCAGAATTGAAGGACTCAGCTCGTAATGATGCTTTTTCAAATGCTTCTCCCCATAACTGTGGCCAGTCTGACAAAGATTCATACTAGCTTTACACATCCACCTCCATTTTAGGCTAAAAAGCAACTGAAATAAACCCTCTAGATATATTCAGAGTACGTGCGGCTGTACCTTTGGGGTATCTTGTTGACTAAGTCCTAAAACAGACCAATCCTAAACGAACCATTTTTAAAGTCTAGGATTAAAGTGTCCCCGTGCTTCCACATTACGTACACAGACTTTGTCACTATTGAATAATGTACCATGACTTCCTCCTTTGTTCCCATAATTACTAAGGCTGCTCTGTCCCTCATTATTTTGCTTAAATGACTGACTTGTTTTGCCTGGTAATCAATCTATCTCTGTTCCTCACTATGTATTATGGCTAAGGGTACATGGATTGGTCATCAGAGTGCTACTTTGAGACGGGGTTAATGTTGGTTCCCCAACTTAATTAACTTAATCATGACCAAAATAATATCCACTTACTTGTTCTTTGGCTGTATTACATATTGGCTGAGATATCATCCAAGCTGTAGATGATTAAAAATGTCAATATTTAAAATAGTAATGTTTGAGTTTGGTTAACTTTTAGCCCTTACTCGTTAAGCCATAAGAAATGGTTTTCATTAGCAGATGGAGTTTGTTCAGTTCAGTTGCATGGATCTTGTAGATGTTGAAACTTTTTACTTTCATTGTAAAAGCTAGGGTAGGTTATGATCCCTGAATCAGGCCTGTAATAGGCACATTTAATCATTTTCAATATCAAAATTCCAGTCCAACAAAAACATTCAGAAAGCCTCAAAGAGATGATGAGTAATGTAATTTTATCCCCATTGAAGTTAGCGGAGGGCTAAACCAGAAGCTATGAGAAGCTTTTGTAAATTTGATGGCCAGGTATGAATCATCCAAACAAACTAAGGATTAAAATGCTCCACAGTTCAAATAAACTGTTCCAAACATTTACAGCTCTATATGTCATCTCCACACCAAAAGGTGCTCCATCTGTGAAAATGAAAGAGGAGTGTGGGCAACGTCTCCTTTCACTCTGAGCACAGTCATCTTTGCATTATTCTCTGTGCTGGGTCACGCGGTGCTTTTATGCTTCATGTTACAGGTGTATTTAAGAGCTTTGCATAACTTCGCAGCACAGGTAGTGGTGTTATTCATTCTGTGAAAAGTGTCAATCAAATATTTGCTCAGTTTCTAAATGAATCTCTGGAAGGCATGATCCACTTTTGTGTGTGTGTCTTTGTGACACATTTCCATTCAGAGCGACTCACCGTGAAATAATGACGTTAGATCAACAGGACCAGCAACAAAGGGTCACAAACCTGCAGAGTAGATGACATAAAATATTTCTTTGACCCTGGAAACATTTAGCTCAGTGATGAAAGAGAGAAAAGCCAGAGGAGAAATTTTGTCTTCATCAAAGACGCACAGACCGATGGATGGAACAATATGGCCGTTCCTGCGAGGCTAAGATGTCATGTGGAGCACATTTCTCAAAGTAGCCGTCAGTGATAAGCAGTGTGTGTTTTTGTCCTTCTATTCTTATCGATGGGCCTTGATGGAAACAAGAGGGCTGACCCTCACACAACTTCATTTTAAAGAAATTTCAAATGTATTGACTTCATCTTCTGGGAGGCTTTCAGATTTCACACTGTGGTTTGCTGCAGTAACCTTCCTCTAACCTGGATTAATGATGAGTTTGAGCTTTTGCTAACGCTAATTTTCTTTCATGCAGAAAGTTGGATGAAAAGATTTGTACCACTCTCTTGTTGGTAACCTTCTTGCTTCAAATATAACTTGTTGCTCAACAGTCCGGGCTCCTTGTTGTATTTTGCACTATATTCTGTGCCACACATTTTAAATGGGAGATAAGTCTAGTGCACTCTTTTAGTATGAAGCCGCAGAGTTAGATCTGCTGAATGTGGCTTAGCATCATCTTGCTGATGAGGGGACCTCATCTGGATGGCAGCATATGTTACTTAAAAAAGAGCATTAATGGTGTTAAGCTGCCCATCATGCTGATTTTTCAACTTACGAACGACATACAAATGGTCCTTTTTTCTTTCTTAATGTAAAACTGCCTGAGGGATTCAGCGTTAGTTCAAATTTGTTAACTTTGTTCAGACTATCAAATGATCCTTACTGAGTTGAGTATCACCTGATATACACATAACACACAGACTCCTGGGACATAGCATGAGCTCCCCAAGTCAAGATTTTATGCCAGCATGAGAAAGCTCATTGAAGCCAACACATCGCAGACCAGCAGTTTCTGAATAATTCAAAGTCGTTATTAATATTTGAAAGTGAACAGCATGGCGGATGAAAGAGTCATCAGATAGACTCTTTTCATCCTCCTTCCTCCTCCTCCCACTGTTAATGGAGGGAAGACGCACAGTGAGAAATGGAGAGAAAGAAAAGTCTGTCAGAGATGAACGTGGAAAGAGATGACGGAAGAAAGGGGGAAGAATGCGATGGAGGAAAATGAGCTCATGGTTCAGTGAAGTCAAAAGGACAGCATCATCTGCAAAGAAATGTTGTTACACGTGTCACATTCTCTTGTTCCTACCATACAAAGGGAGGTACTGCAGGTGAATAGACTAAAACAGTTAACTAACAGATACCACCATGAATCATTTGATCACTTAAATCAAGAGAATTGCTTTTTGTGTTACAAGTTTTCTGAAATTTTATGTAAACAAAGTATCGGACCAAGGTTCAAAATTCTTGTTTCAGAATCAGATTTATTGCAAAGTAGCTTTTCACATACAAGAAATTTATCTTGGTGTTACTGGTGCATAATGTTTGACAAGGAAGAGAAAGCACTAGAAATACTTTAAACCCAGCTGCTGTTGCTTGACAGATATTTACCAGTCAGTGACTGATCAGAATTCAAGTCAGGTCTATTTATGTGCATCTTGAGACATGACAGTATAGTAACACTGACTAATGTCAACTGTAATTTGCCTTTGCCACTCATCTTGTGATCCTTCATCTTGCAGACGGCTGATTTTAATCTCCATCCTGCGATAAAAAATGGAATTGCTGGTATGAATTGCAAAATCTTGACCTCACAGCCCTCAATTATTCACCATGCACCAGCGAATTCAGCATATTTCATTATCTGCCGCAAATGCGTTTCCTGAAAGGTCCATCGGGGTAATCCATTAATTGCATTTATTAATTATAATATCAAAGTTACACGCAAATATAGGTGAAAGGTTAAGAGGAGAAGATAAAGATAAACAGCCGGAGAGGAAGGTGCAATCAAAAGAGAGAAAGAGAAAATAAATGGAACCGACACTGTGAGGAAAACAGAGCTGCAGAAATACAGAATTTAAAAATCTGTTATAACTCATTTAACTTACAGTAATAATACAGAAATACTTACAGAAATAATACAGTAATCTGCTATTGCTTGCAAGAAAGAGAGTGCAGGACAGATAAGTCGGACATATAGAGTAGAAGGAGAGAGAAGAGTTAGTGATTGCGTGAGAGCTGCAGGCTCACGAGTCTTGTTCGAAACAGAATAATTGAACTGTGTTTGGCTGACTGATGTTGTCTATCTCAGGTGGCACCAGAGAAGAACACAATTTCCCTGGTGTCCTGCGTTACAGGCTAAACAATGAAATTGCATTTAAAGTGATGCAGGAAGTCAGCCTGGATATGAGTGAGAAGAGTGACCCGACGCAGCTGAAACACAGTTTTCTGCTCATTTTCCGGTAATATGCAGCTAAATCGGGTTCCTCTCAGTAAGAAGACAGCAAATTTTCAAAGGGAAAAAAGACTGAGGCACACTGATTGACTCAGATTTCTGTTTGCACAGTTGAAAGCTCTAAAAGCTCTTTTGTGCAGCAGCATTTGATTTGAAAGAAATCAAAATGAAGTTCAGATTAATGTCTATTGAGGTCTGTTTTCGTGTTCCTGGCAGGAAGGAACGTCTGAAAAGGGAACATTTTAGCAAAGTCTTCATCTAACTTTTAAGTAATGGCATACGGTTTTCTTAAACCTTAAAAACGGTGACTTGATTTAGGCAAAAGAGACAATTTAAGACCAAAAAAAAAAAAAGTTTTGTCATTGAAGCTGCCGAGGCCGAAAAACAATGTTTTGGTCACGACAACACAGAGCCTTGCCTGGTGGATTTTAGGGGTATTTTTAAAGTTCATTTGTTTTGGAGAATCTTACAGCAGGATCTTTGTGTCTGTCGATAAGGTTGTGAGCTGCAGTTTGCTCGTATTACCTTGCAGATTGGATTTTCTTCAGAGGACAATACCGGCCTTTGTGTTTATATGAGGACATTGAAAAGGACAGAAGAAGTCAAAAGAGAATTGGAGGGAAAGAGATGAGGAAGAAAACAGAGTGAGACAGGCATAAAGCATTAATCCCTCTATCATGGACAGCTAAATATGTCACGCTTATCCTGAAGATTGTGGAATCTTTATTTGCAGACAGTGAATGCAAACAGAACAGAGTCAAAGAAATCTTAAATCCATTATTTTATAACTTCAGAACATTGCTTCATATTGTTTTTTCCATTATTGCTTAATTAGTCATAAATTATTATATTGGATTTTCAGGAGAAAAACATGTTATAATCTGTTTTCTGATGCTAGACTGGACTGATCTTTGAGCACTTTCTTTCTAAAGGAAGTTGATGTATGAGACAATTGTTGGCCTTATCAAACACTTCCTGTAAACACATGACTAATTGAGCCACGACATTAAAAACGCCCCCCTCCTGTTTCCTGGTACAAAGATATCGACACAGCATATCGATTAGTTTTCTTCTTTCTGCTGCTGTGCTTTTCATCTTTGTAAGGTGACTTGTCTTTTGAAACACCTTTTATTATCACACATGAATAACTCCTTTATCTTCTTTTGTATTCAAAGACTAAACAAGATGTTCCTACAGTCTATCGTCAAAGCAACAACACTGATGCTCCTCGCACTACACTTCAACTGCAGCACTTAAAGTTGCCCTCTTTTAAACAAAATTAAAAGAACAAGTAGGCAGCAGAACATGCTTCTTAACAGCAGCTACTGTGAGAATTAATCTTCACACAGCATGTTACTGACTGTATGGCTTCTCTATAAGCAGTGCTCGCCTCTTTGTCCTTTCTTCTCTTGGCCTCTTTATTTTTCTTCATCTCTTCTCTGCTGTTACTGCGGCTGCCAAGAGCCTTGAACTCATAATTAAAATGGAGTTATAGTTTCATTGAATGACAGACAGAAAGGAACAAGGAACATAAGGTAGTGTAGGGAACACGGGCTGAATGTCAACAGTTTCAATAGAGATAGAAAAGAGAAATTGGTTCTGAGCCGGAGAGGCAGAAGAAAAGATGGACGTGAAGAGACTCATGGAGAGAGAAGACGAGATGTTCTGGTGGATAGAAAAAGACAGAGATGGAGGGTGTGGCTGGATAGACTCAGTCCCTGATGTGAAGAGGTGAGGAAATAAAATAATAAAATAAAATATTCTCTCTGAAGACTCTCCGGCCTGCAAGTCTTCAGTATGCAGAGAGAAGGAGGAGGGGTGGAGAGCCAGAGAAAGAAAAAAAAAGTTGAGGAAGAGTATGAAAAGGCAGATAGAGACGGAGGACTAGAGAAGATGAAGCAAGACAGAAACAAGATAGACGAGAGAATAAAGAGAGGAAAGAATGAGATGGACAGAAGCTGCAATATCAGTGAGGTGCTGGCAAGGATGAAGAGGGAGATGGCGGGAAGAAGCTGAAGAAAAGTGAGGGGGGGTTAGAAAGGGTGGAGAGGGGGGAAGATGCAGAGATGGAGGAATGGGAAAATAGGTGATGATGAGCAACAGTACAAAGGCAAAGATGCATGAAAGGAGAATTGGAATTCGAGAGAAAAGTGAGAAAGAGATGTGGAGGTTCAACATTTCCATAAGAAAAAGCCTGTGAAAATGTCTGAAAATGCTCCAAATATAACTTCATTTTGTTTTCTGGAGGCAGAATCATGAATGCAATGATTGAAGTCTGCATATGCTATCCATAGGAGAGTCATAAACCATATGTACATTGAGTTTTTGATCGCTTTTGTCATTCAAAATCTACTAGTCTAGTTCAAAACTGCCTTCCAAATGTAGCTTAAAACAATGAGGCGGACTGAAATGAAATTACTACATATGAGCTCTGAGGATCACGTCATGTGTCCTCCTATGAGGAGAATTTTTTAGTTGATAGCTCCTTTTATCCTTGGTTTAATTCATCAGTGTTCTCCTTCTACGCCGATGACATACCTCTTTTCATAGAACCATCAAATCTCTTTTCGTTACATGCTCCAAATTACAGTCCCTGATGCAAAGAGCTCCTCTCTAGCTGAAAAGCTATAAAATATTCTCTCCGAAGACTCTCCAGCCTACAGGTCTTTGGTATGCAGGGAGAAGGAGGGGAGGAATGTCAGAGAAGGAAAGAAGCGGAGGACAAAAAGGCAGAGAGAGAGAGAGAGACGCAGGATTAGAGGAGATGATGTAAAGAGATGAGATGGGTAGAGAGGGAAGAATGAGATGGACAGGAGCTGAAATGTATTCAAAAGTGAGGAGGAGGGGGTGAGGTGCTGGAAAGGTGGATGAAGAGGGAGGAGAAAGGAAGGAATCTGAAGAAAAGTGAGAGAAAGGATGGGAAGGGAAGATGCAGTGGTGGAGGAATGGGAAAATAGTTATGTGAAGGAAAGCAAAAGTACAAAGATGAATGTGCATTGAGGGAGAAATGGAGAGAGGAGGAATCAAGCAGAAAGAGACTGAGACAGAATATGTGGTGATCCTTAAAAGGTTCAAAATTTCCATAAGAAAAAGCCTGTGGAAAGGTCTGAAATGCTGAAAATCTAACTATTAATATTCATTTTTCTGGGCTGAGGCAGAGTAGAAAATGCACTGATTGATTGCAGTATACATATATTATCCATAAAACAATCAAACACCATATGTAGATTAAGTTATTGGTGGCTGTGGTCACTTGTTCTGCCTGTGAAGTGATCCCTGTGGAGGAAAGCGACAGATAAAATCCACAGTCCTTGTTCTGTGCATTCCTAATTTAGCTAAAAATAATGAGGCTGACTGAAATTAAATTGCTACTGTATACATATTAACTCTATAGATCATGGCATGCTCCTCCTATGACTAAAGAGAGACACTGCCTGCTCACATTATGCAACACGGTCAAGTAATCGTGGCTTTCCCTGTTTTGTTTGTCCCAAAGTTTTCCGAAGGATGTTATCGACATTGCTGAATCAGTCTTGGTCCATATTTATCCTTTCTTGTGAGTCAAAACTGTTTTGTCCTGGCCTGACAGTTGTCATACATTGTGACTGCTCACAGTGTTTCTTTTTTGTCTGCATAACACCAGTAACCTCAGGACTGCTGTGGACAAAAATTACACCATATTCTTATTTGTTGGACAACTATGAGTTCTTTTTGGATGGGCTTGCTATATTTAGGTCTGCAGAATCTTGGCTGAATTTTTTCATGTAATGCTGTTGTCAGTCTGAGCACAGTCTCAGGATGTGTTGGAAATCACATAGTGACTACTGCATATTCTGTGGCAGCTGAGGCTCAGGTGGGAGAGCAGGTCATGTTCTAATGATCTGCTCCCCCTCAGTCCAGTCCAAGTGTCCTCACTCAAAAACGCTGCTGGTGGGATGACTCTGTGTGGAGCTTGCAAATATAGTTCAGTTATGTTTGAATGTTTGTTTATGTTTTGGTATGGCAGAGGACGTCCTTCAGCAGCTCTTTTACTTTCTCCTTTTTATGCTGCCCATTTCATAACTTTCATTACTTGTTTGCAGCTGTTAAGTCTTACATTTAGATGTAGGTGTAAAGTGTCATAAAAACTACTGAAAACATCTTCAACTGAGCTTCCTGAGACCTGCAGATGCATGAAAGAAACCAGAAAGTGCTGGGTGTGGAGAAGTCAGAGGAAGGTAATGGGAGGGATGAAAGGGGAAAAAACTGAAAGACACAGATGTTGAGATGCAAGGGAATGGAAGAGTTCAGTAAACGGCATCTAAAATTGGAGAAAAAGGGGACGCAAGGAGGAAGAAAGAGATGGAGAATGGAAGGAAGAAAGAAGGGGATGTGTTGAGGAGAAGAGGGGAGAGTGCAAAAAAGCCCGAGGCCAGGCTGAATGAAGGGGGGGTGGGAAGGGGAGAGCGGAGAGGGGGAGAGAGGCGGAAATGTTTGACTGCAATGCGTTTTCTGTGAAGTTTTATTCAGGGCAGCTGAAGCAGAACAGCCTCGAGTGTGTTTTCAAGGTGAGCAGGCAAAAATCTGCAGATGCAAAGACGGACACGTGCAACAAATATTAAATTAGTGACTCATTAATGATTTTTAATGAATTTGATATGAATATTTAGTGGCTGCAGAGAGAGTTATTACTATTATAATCTCAGACTGTCTTCAGTTTAGCAAGTTCACTCCCTCCAGTGAATATCAAACAGGTTGTTTTCATAGGAAATCTCAAAAAACTATATTGTGTATTGTGTTGTGTGTGAGCTTGTGTGTGTGTGTGTGTCCCCAAAACATCAGAACAAAATATCAAAAGAAAGAGAGAGAGACAAGCCTGACAGATGAAATAAAAATAAGGGGAACCTTCAGGGCAAACCGGACACTGGACCATCAGATGAGTCCAAACTCCCTCCAGCCATCTGACAGAAACTAACGGAGAACTAAACCTGACAGAAACACGGCAGTCAAACAAAGAAGCAACACGGGTTACATCAGGCTGCTGCTGCTGCTGAGGCCAAGACCACTTCAAGACCACAGGGGGAAGGAAGAGTGGACACATGACATGTTTGACCTTTCCACACATGACTTTAATGACTTCCTGCTTCCAGACTCGGAAGATCAGTGAATTCATTGTAATGACTTTGATCCTTCAGTATTCTGACGTGCAGAACAGAACTTTCAAGTTTGAGTCTTCCAACACTGAGATTATTTCTGAGCAGTTACACCGGTCCATGCTCAATGAAGCTAGAGGTGGAACATGCTCTCTAGAAAAGTCCGGTGTGAATTGTGTCACGCCTCTCCATAGTTGTAGTAACAACCTGAATAAGCACCTTGCCATGTCTGAAAATGGCTTGCAATCAAAAATCATGTCACTGCTAGCTGGAGTGAGAGTGTGACCACGAATTGGTGTGCCGGTGTAGGTACTAGATGGGCTCACGGTCGTTTCTGATTACGTCACACAATACGGTATCAACGGCAACGGACAAATTAAATCATGCCCGATTTTCACGATCGATCAAGATAGATAGATTTATTGTCGTTCCATACCTGCTGCTGATCACCAAAACACCGTGAAAACCAACTCTGTCAACTCTCCGGACGCACAGCATTTACCTAGCTGCTATGACTACAGCCAATCACAACCCTCCAACGTACGGGGTTTATCTAGTTGTGCTCTCCTTTGTTGATGTTTGATGACGTCATCAGCAGGCGAAGGACTCCGAGCCGAACCAGACGAGTAAAAGATTAAAGGTGTGTGACCTACAGTAAAAATGAGCTGCCAGCCTCATTGAACTTTTGTCTTTCTCCTCAGATACACGAAGATGAAAACTGCCACGAACATCTACATCTTTAACCTGGCTCTGGCTGACTCTTTGTTTCTGGCTACCTTACCATTCCAGGTATGACTTCATCAGCCTCTTATTTAATGTTTTTAAAGATTAACTATTAAAGATGTGCAGAAGGTTAATGTGACAGCTGCATGTTATATTCTGATCTAATTCATTTTTACCCGCCGGGACTCAATTAAATTGCAGATCATTTGTTAAAAAAGCTCCCTAGTTTACTCCATTTAACAAAAGTCCATTACAAAACGGCAAACCTACACCCTGGTGAGGCAACAGCGCTTGTAATAATCCAATAAAAACAAATTCAAATGTTCTTTTCCACTCTTAGAATCATAATGAAGAAACTGAAAACACTTCAGATCAGGGTAACCAAACCTCCAGATCAGCTCAGGCTAAAGAGGGTGCACAATATTTTATATATCTCAAAATCAGAGTTTATTTCTGAAATATTTGCGTGCATGTAGCTTTTCTTGACGATAAAATGCAACATGATGTATTTCATAACCGAGTTCATACAGTCTAAGGTCTGAGCAAAAGAGCGCTTCAGTGCAAAAGAAGATTAACTTTATTAATCCCTCAATGGGGAGATCATTTTTTTTATTTATAGACCATAAATACATTTACTCATTTTACTTTAACACTTTAATCACTGCTTAATGTAGAGAAATGGTGGCGTGATGGGCAGCGCAGCCCTCGTAGCGCTGCTGTGGGAACAGTTCGAGGTCGTTAGCTGGAGGAGAAGATGAACTGGCACCTCTCCAGCCGCCAGTCTACGCTCCGTACTTGTGGACTGGTAGAGGTGCCAGTTCATCTCCTCCTCTGCCAACTATATATGACAGCCTTACTCTATAGGTCCTCTGTGTGAACATTTATGTGGATGATTAGTAACAACTGAGTGTAATTGAATTTAAATAAGTGGGATTAATAGAGTAAGATTCAATTAAAATATCATGTCCACAACTGGAAATAACTCATGTATCTTTGCCTGATGCATTGTGGAGATCTTATAGCACTGTACTCTATCACTGAGTCATACATACTAACATAAAGACTTATTTGGATTGTTTATGATTGATATTAAAATATTAGCCTCGTTTCAGTGATTTATTGCTTTGTGCCTTGTCAGGCAGTGCATCTGGTTGGTATGTTGTCAGGTGATATATCACTTCAGAGCATCACAACAGTTTTTCATGACTCCTCTTCAATCTTCATGGATATATTCTGGCTCATATTTCTCTTAAATCTATTTATTTTCATCAATTCACTGTTAAAACACACACAAAAAAAACTGATTGCGTGATTCAAGTTTTTCTGTCTTGGCAGCATCTGGATGTTATGAGGATTTTCATCAGTCATTGGTTGTCAGGTGTTACAGTGTCGTGCTTCACTGCACTGATTTATTTCCACTCCGCCGACTAATTAACTGTTCAAAGTCGTATTTCAGAGGAGATGGAGTTCTTTGTTCTGCCTCCAGCTGTGTTTCTATGTTCATTCTGTGATTTCTGGACGTTTCCAGGGCACAGACGTGTTCTTGGGCTTCTGGCCATTCGGAAACGCCCTGTGCAAGGCGGTGGTGTCAATCGACTACTACAACATGTTCACCAGCACCTTCACCCTGACGGTGATGAGTATGGACAGGTACGTGGCCGTTTGCCACCCTGTCAAAGCGCTGGACATGAGGACTCCTCACAAGGCCAAGGTAAGAAGGTTTCATTTCAAAAGTGTCTTCACCTTTTCCCAACCTTCACACCTCTTTTATTCTCCCTGAAATGACCGCTGACGTCAGTTCAAACATTGTTGTCATGTCATGAATCCTTCAAAATACAAGAGATCAAAAACTGCTTGCACAGAGTTGCATGACCCAAAATTTCGAGGTCCATTTCTATCAGCATGTAGTGCCCCTTTGCGTGAACACCTCTGTATTTAGCAATGTCTTCAAGAGACTTTAAAGAGTAAACATTCAGCCCTGTGCTGACACAAACGCACCTTTTCAGGCACTGATGAAAATTTGACAAAATGAAGAAACACTAAAACACAGCAGAAGATGATTTTTGGGGTTTTTCTGCCCAATAATCCTCCTCGTCACAGAGATCTTTTCAGACTTCAAATTTTACTTCAAAGGGGAACTCACATCGATTTTATACATGGAAGTCTGTTTCTTGGTGAGTACGACTGCATATGTGAAAACGTAGTACAAAGGTATCGGTTGCAAAATGTGATGCTGCTCCTCAATCTCAGCACCCATCAGCTACCACAGCAGCTAACTGGCAATGTATTTTGGGCTTCCAGTGTAGCCGTATCTGGAAAACAGATAATGGATATCCAGGCCAAGACTTCCTCTGCAGTCCCATTAGCAACTTGATACTCGGGAATGATGAGAAAGACACATTTCTACTAACCTCTATAAAAAGTTGGTAAAAGATTTTCATGTTTGGCCTTCTGACTGGAAAGCAGCTTAACATTGAACTGCCAGCTGTTTGGTGCATCGAGGGTATGATGTTGACCATAGTTTGACTGTGCTAACATAAGGATAATTAAATGCATCTGACCATGTGACCACTTCAACCTCACCGTCATGTCATTATGCACACAGGTGGTGAATATCTGTGTGTGGGTGCTGGCTTCGGCCTTTGGCGTCCCGGCCATGGTCCTGGGAAATGTGGAGGAGGAACAGGAGCATAACAGTAAGTATACATACATGTACCTCCACACATATGGCAGGTATGTATGTCCTGACCTGTACGTGACACATGCAGCCAAACAGTATATATCTGCATACATTCTGCACCGCCACGTGTATTTGTGTTGATTTTTATGCCTAGTTAATGTGCAAAACAATACAGAGCGGTGTGACAACAGACACATTTCATTATCTGCTGCTGAAAAAAGGTGGGTGTGGAATGGTGTGTTTCATGAGACTGCTTCGGGAGGTGTGATGCGAGTGAACCCATTTACACGTGCTGTCCCAGTTTTTATAGCTTTTTATTGCACAGCGTCTGACTAATAGCCTCGACACACGTCGTTGTGCCATGCCGCTCTTCCTCTTCATTTCCTATCAAACAAGTGCAAACAGACTTCAAACCTGCTGCCTGCCACACTCCTCCAGGTGCACGTTTATATATCCAACACAAAAGAAACATTTCCAGCTCTTAATGCAAACTAAACATCAGAACTCATGTTGATCAGACCGATGAGATAAAAGTAGTTATGGTTTTATGACTGTGACTCGATGAGTGACAGCCAAGTGAAGATTTAATGTAACCTGTGGCACAAAGTCTGTGTAGCTTCATTGAATAATGGCAGCTCAGAGCATGAACAGCACATAAATATGAATGACCGAGATTAACTGAATACATTCAGCTGAATTTAATTCAATCAGCAGAAAGACATAATTACTCTATTTCACAGAAACTATCAGGCAAGTAAGGCAGCGCTGTAATCCATTAAACAAGTGACGTGAGTGTATCACTGCTGTCCGATGTCTACAGTCACCTTTAGAATGTTGGTCAACAATATACAAAATAAACAGCTGGGTGTGAATGTACAGTATAGATGGCAGCATAGAATACACTATATACACATGATATACACAGTAAGACAGTATAAATGGTATCTGGGGCAACCCCTGTAAGTAAACGTGGGGAAGTTCAGTCAGTTCAGGGGTAGACTGATCACCTCTGTGCAGTTTAGCAGAGTGACAGCTGACAGGAAGAAGCTGTTCCTTCAGTCTAAAATAGTAAAATAGATTTGATTAGGCCAATGTGCTCTGTGGAAACACCAGAGTTTACCAACTGAGGTGGGCGTACAACAGCGAGTCGAGGCTCGGATCGACCCACACGACATCTATCACGCACGCATCGAACGTGTCAAACACAGCCTGACTCTACTGTGGCTGATCAAAAAGTAAGCACTTCTTCTTCTTAAACTCACAGATGGATTGTAATATGGTCGCTGTCCACTGCTCATTTGTTGAACAACAGTCCTGCAACATTCAGAAAGTCCCAAACCTAGTCTAGTGATATTGCGCATGTTCGGTAACATCTGGAAGATCCATTAATTTCCCTCATGTGTCCAGAAACATGGTCGGTCGTATATTTCCCTCAGGTGCTTCCAAACTCAAACCAATCCACTTTCTAACTCACACTGAGCTCAGCCTTGAGTGGCAATCAGACCATTTTTACGTGTGCCTCTTCCAAATATTATGCAGGTGGTGTGTCGTTTTCTTGGCTGAGTCTCCTGTGTGGACGCGTCTCAATAAAAGTTCAAATTTGATTCATTTTACGTCCAAGCTGCAGGATGCATGAAGTGACTAAACTGTGGTTCTGAATGTATTTTTCTCAACCATAAATCATCATCAAGAAGAAAATTAAGAAAAGGTTTGTTGTGAAAACATTTCTCAGATCTCAGGGGAAACATGTCACATACTTTAAATTCTTATAAACTTTACATACAGCTAGTCACAACATTATATCAGCATTTAATCATAATAATTTACTTCAGTCATTCCTGATTGAATTATGCATACCATTGTTTCCACACCTACGGAGTAGATTTATGAGGTGAGTTTATTACTAACTTTGCAGAGCTGCAGACGCAGACAGTTCTCATTTTGCTGCTGCACTCTAAATTCTTTGATATATGTAAATCCAAAGATTAAGTTGGTTTTATGTTGCTGATGCTCCTTTTCTGCCACATTAATATCCTTCCAGATGAGGCTATAATTTTCCGTGCTTGACAACTGTATCTACTTTCTTATTGCTGCTTCTGCTCATTTATTATCTATTTCATTACCGTCAGCTCCTACGAGGAGCTGGTGCCAAGAGAGCGTACCTCTAACATTAAGACGGATTTCAAGACGGTGTTCAATACAGCATTACCTGAAGTTCAGTAATTAAATCTAGTCTGGCCTCGGCCCTCCCTTCCTGGATGCACAGCTGAACTCCATTTTCTGTAATGAGATGTCAGTCTATCAGGCGCTCGACCTCTCGACGTAGGTTAACCTCGTCTGCTGCTGCTGCTGCTGCAACATGCAACCATCTGAAGGAGGGAGGTTCATTTAATCTTCATGGTTCACATCACTGTTTTATCAAAAGTTTGCATTCCTGAGTTTACTTTTTAAGCAGTTTACATCTGGCAGCTATTAGCAGTTAGCCAAGCAACATGTAAAGCTAGATAGCTATTTATCCAGAAACTCTGTAGATCACCTCACACGTACTGCGCTGTTGTCAAACTGGCCTCATAACATTTAACGACATCTTTATGACCAGAAGAGCGCTACGTTTGAGGTCAAAGGAATTATTCATGACATGTAGCATTAAGACAAAGCGTTAAGTTAACACATGCATAGTTCCTTAATCAGGCCTGCAGCTCTTTTATGATTAGGGTTTCGTTGTGTTGGTTAATATCAAGTTGTCATAACTGTTGGTTATGGTCAGGTCATTTAGTGCAGAGGAGTCCAAGAAGTCTTATGCTGAAAGGTTTATTGAAGCTCGGCCAAGGAGAATGGAGGATTTGTCAATACATGGTGCCACCTCAATCCTGAAGAAGCTGTTCTCTCTGGCTCGTCTATGCTCTCACATTAGTGCCACAGCTAGTCTCTAATGCTAACTGGTTATCAATGCACAAACAAGGAAATGTGTTTTTAAACCCTCAGTGGTCCGTCTGCATTATGTACCTATCTGTTGTGTCGAGGGAGAGAGCACACATGTGGCAAGCTAGAACAGGTAAAATCTAAATTTAGCATTGAAAGTTACATATTGGACCAAATGACACGTCAACAGTCATAAACATTCATAAAGTTCTCATGTCAGTCTCACATACATTTCTTCAAATGTTAATGAGCCGTTAAGCTGTTGATTTACTTCACATGCTAAATAATTTAAAAACATCATGAGGCAAGAGAGGAAGTGATGTTATATAATTCAGAAATACTCAAAATGTTTATTAATTAATAACTAAATGGCAAAATGAGCAAAGACGAGTGAAATCATTTGTTTGCATTTCATTTTATGTGTGTGTGTGTGTGTGTGTGTGTGTGTGTTCATCATTTTTATTTAATAAACGATGAAATTAAAAGAAGATTAATTAGGAGAGGCCAAGAGTCCATCACACTTACAGCGGTTATTAATGAAGGCATCAGTGGGAAACCATCATTTTTTAAAGAAATCACTGATGCAGCCTGAGAGAGGGAACAAAGAACGTCTTTCAGAAAACAGAACTGTCACCTGTCATGCTCCAAATATAATTAAAGCTTTTTGGCCTCTGTGAGTGTGAATGAAGAGAAATGAACACTGCAGACACCTTCTGCATGTCTGCATGGCACAGAGCCATTCCTTCATCAGAGACAGCAGTGTTACATGTTTCATAACGGGCCTACGGCTCACATTTAAACTGCTGGATTCTTACAAAAGTTTCTAAGACTGTTGGGAAGTTTGAACTCTTCATCACAGTCTCTCTGATACCTGATAACACCTGATGGATAACAGCAGCTTCACTCTCACTTTGAAATAGACTCGTTTCATTTCTCTTCTTATAGCTGCTTATCGGTTTCTACTGAGTGGATCCAGCTGGGTCCTTCTCCTCTATACACGGTGTGTGTGTGTGTGTGTGTGTTTGTTCCCATAGATCACCTCTGTCAGACGTTCACATATTTTAGTATAGGACGCACACACGCACACACACACACACACACGTTTATAGACTAATATTAATGGAAATGCCTTGCAGTGGAACAGATTTTACTCTACAGTTGAGTGTGTGTGCTTAAAGCAGTGCATTTGCCATGTAGGGTTATGCGAGTATGATGATGAGCATCTCTGCGTGTGTGTGATCTGATCGTGCTGGCAGCCTTCGATATCATGACAAACTTGCTGTTGGAGTTTGGAGCTCACAGATGGCAGCTCGTCTCCTAAAAAGGTAAAAAAACTCAAAGAATTCTGCTCGGTTTCTACGGTAACACGTGCACAAAGACTTTAAAGGGGCAATACGTAAAGTTTATACAAACCAAACGCAGGAAATGACCCGAACACGTCATCAGTAGGTAAACAGGGTTGTTAATTAAGACGAGTGGCTCAACGTTTCGTCTGCAGCTGCCGAGATTTCTGGTTCATATAACAAAATTTCTGGCTTTCCATTTTGTCCGCCCACAGCAGCCTGGCTGGCTAACTCGCTCACTCGTGTTATGACAGAGACTTTACGGTTTATGGCATGTTTAGCTGAAGTCAGGAAGGAGAGACGACTTTATTGTTGTAATTCATTCTCATATATGAAAACAAACGTGTTTTATTTTACACAATAAGTTTAGTTTGAATCATTTAAAGGTTTAAACTCAACATTGTTTTAGATGTCTGTACGTAAACATGGTTTCAAAAGGGTTTGAATAAATGCACCCACACACACACACACACACACACACACACACACACCCTTCATCATACTGACATGAATGCGTTGCGAGCAGTTAAAGAAAGATTTTCCCTCATCAGAGTGTTACCATCTACAGTTCATAATATCATTTAAAGATTCAGAGAATCCAGAGAAATCTCTGCGTTAAACAGAGCTGCCTTACCTGACTCAACATGCTACCCGACTCCCAACACAAGCTGTGCTCATCTCCAGACTAGATTACTGTATCGCCCTCCTGAGGGGCCTCCCAGCCTGCACAATGAAACCTCTTCAGATGATCCAGAACATGGCGGCTCGTCTGGTCTACAATCAACCCAGTCAATCAGGTCACATGACACCCCGCTGCTCATCGAGCTCCACTAGCTACCTGTTGCAGCCCGCATTAAATTCAAATCACTAATGCTGACTACAAAGTTGTCTCCGGTACTGCACCTTCCTACTTGAACGTCCTCATGCAGACATACGTTACCTCACGACTGTTGCGTTCCTCCAATGAATGACAATCCAAACTTTTCTCATCTGTTGTTCCCCATTGGTGGAACGTCCAACCAGTTCCTACCAGATCAGGGGCGTCCCTCTCTACCTTTGGAGAAGACCTCCTCTACAACAATACCAGCAACTGGACATGATACATCTGTCCCCTTTAAGAACTGTCACAGCACTTTCTAATCACACTGTACCTTGATTGTTCCCCTGCTTTGGATAAAAGTGTCAGCTAAATGACTAAATGTCCAGTCTAGATATTCTAATTTGCACTTCACTTTTCTTCTGCAGTTCTTTTTTGCTCACTTTGATTACAGTCTATCACGGCCAAACCGAAGGGAAATTTGTCATCCTTTAACAGAAACATGAGGCTTGTTAGCTTGCACTGAATACGTTATTATTTGAAACGATTTGCTTTAAAATGTGTTCATGTCAGTGAATATGAGGTTGAGTTTATTAAGAATATTGACCTTCACAGGCGGCAAGATGTGTCTGCTTTATGTGCTTTATATCTTCACCGCCTCCTCATATTAGAAATCACACATGTAAGATTATCTGCACAAGACAGAAACCGATATTTTAAAGAGTACTTTGAGCTCACTCTCGGGGCTTTTGTATTGAACGCATTAAACAAATCTTTACTGAACAAACCTTTGCCTTGGCGGATAAAGCTGTCAGACGATCCTTCTTTAAATATAAAAGCAGGAGATTTATTTATTTCATAACAAACACCAAAACTCACCTTGAAAATCCGTCACTTTCTCTCTCCGCCTAGATCCCACCTTCCCTCAGTATATATTTCATGAGGAATAAAATACATTTAAAATGTTTTTGCAATGTTATTAATAGTTGGTATGTCAGTCAGTAGTGACAGAAAGGTAATTTCAGACTGGATAACGAAGTGTCTCTGGAGAAATCAGATATTGGTAAATATGGAAACAGTGTCTGTGTTAATGCCTTCGCATGCAGCTCCGCCCGCTCATGCTCGCTCCCCTGCGTGTCAGCGTGCAGACCTGCATTAAGCTGCTACGATTCATTTTACCTGACACAGCTGGCGTGCGGGGGGTCAGCCTGCAGCCACATTTGCTGTTTTCCTGACTGCACTCGCTTGTTGCACCGTTTTCCATTTACTGGAGAGACAGAGATCTTTTTTAAAGGAACAACCACATATAAGCCACAATAAGTCATACGTACACGTAACGTGATATGTGGAAATCTTAATTTCAGTTTGTGCTTGTAGTAACACGAGCAGAACAACCATTACAGGTGAGCTTCACAGCAGACAAGAGATTTACATGTTTGTGATGGCTGCCTGTGAAAATGACACTTCACTACATGTGCAAGGATAAAAGAAGAGGTAATACATTCATGTGATTTGTCAGGCATCTGTAGAAAATGAACAAGCTGAATAGGTAAATGTCTGTATGGTCAGGTTGACGTAAGCATCTCTAATGTTCCTTCAGTAGAAACAAAAGTTGACTTTGTGCTAGCAGCATATCAAGAGATGAACGAGGCGCAATGAGAATGACTCTGAACAAACTAGCAGCCTTGACTGGACAACAGTATCTCACTCAGTCATCTGAAAAACATTGTTGACATCGGTTATGAGGTGCAACATTTCTCGTCTGTCTCATACTGCAGTTCTTATCCCAGGATAACATTCATCCACTGCTGCTCCGCTTTCATGGGAGGCCCCAGGGTTCTATCCTGGGTCCCTTAATCTTCATCTCTTTGTTTACAGAACAAAAGTTTCTTCATGTTTGATGATTCTAACTAATTTCTGCTGCCAGTACAAACTACCACAACAACAGTTAATCTTGGATTTAGTCTGGGTAGCATATGTGGAGTTAAAGACCTATAGTGCAATTTTTAACTCCGGCCGTTATTTGTCACCGAAATCCAATAATGCACAGGCCAGGAGAAGGTCACCAGTGCTGTTTTATTTCCCTCAGGCTTAATTACTGAATAAACCTCCCTTTTTTTCTTGCATCTTACTCCAGCACATGCAGATCGCCGCTGCCAGACTGCCAACACGAGCTCCAAGAGAGGACATCTTGTTATTCCAATGCTCTCTGCCCTTTACCGGCCTGCCTGTCAATTTCAGAATTGATTTTGCCACTGGTTTTTAAAGGCTTGCGTGCTCAGGTTCCTGCTTGTCTGTGAATTGATTTCCCCCCCCTGAGCCTGATTGAGGCCTGAGAGCCTCTGGTGGCTCGTCTGGCTGTTCCCAAATCTGTCAGTGACCTCTTTTAAAAACCTCAAAAACCCAATTTATCTTCAAGATTTTCCCCCTGACTCTTGTTGGTATTGCTCTTTGAGAATTACTGCACAAAAATAAGTCAGTACTGAAGAATTAGAAGAGAGAGTAAACAACAATGATTTTCATGTTAATGTTGATGCTAAACAGAAACAAAATCACTAACAAACTGTTAGTGACTGTTCCAGATGCTCACACAGTCCACCATTTTGCAGCTATATCAAGTAATTTGTTGTAGCCAGCAGGGGAACGGGTGGTCTTTGGTGGAAAGGTATTGATCTGGTCTGAGCCTGTAGCTACAGCTTAATCCAGTAATCATTTTTATTAGTCGACTCTACAGCTGAGCGACTAAGAGCACGACGAGTTCTCTCCGCTGCCATGATTTGTATTTATCTCCTGTTTGCATACATCTTCCTTATTTGGCCTTTTTTCTGTTTTCCCACTGTTCGATTCGATTCTTCTCTTTTTTTTCTTCTCCCGGCTCATCTCATTAAATTCTTTTCATCACATTTCCTTCTTCTTAATTTAAGTCATGTCATTGTAACCTCATTCATATCATTTTGTTCTCATCAGATTCATTTCAGCCTCGTCTGCGTCGTTTCATTTTTATTGTAATCTCTTCTGTCATTTCATTATCATAACATTCCCATCACAGTCTCATAGTCGTCGTTTTATCCTCGTCCTCATCTCATTGTCATCCGCCTAATTCCATCAATACATGATTCTCATTCTCTTCACTCGTCATTTCATTCACACATCTTTTGTTTCATTCTCATTTTTCTCAGTTGTCCTCCACGCTCACTTCGGTTCTTCCCACACCTCCCATCGTAACACTCTTTCTCCTCAGTTTTCTTTCTACACATCTTTTACATCCTACCTCTACGTTATCCTCTTCTCCCTTTCTCTCCTTTCTTCTAATCTTTCACCTTAACTCAAATCTTTGCTCTCCATCCATCTCTTGTTTTTTTTCCCCGTAATGTGTAAGCAATTTGTTGGCCCCGTCCTGAAGCTGTTTGTTTATCATCTGTGTTCTTATGTGACTTCTAGCTGTGCAACAAATTGACATTCAGGAATAATAAATGTTCACTCTACTCCACTTCCATTCGTCTCCTCTTCCCGTCTCCTCTAAACAAACAGAGAGGGGGACGGAGCGGTTTCATAACCTGACAGCTGCAGGGAAAGTCACGGCACGCCGCTCTCAGTAATTGGGGTCAAAAGCCTTGCCCAAGGACACAGTGGCAGGAAGAAGGGTATAATCAGCAGCCACCCTGCTGGCACTAATAGATGCAATGACTAATCCATCCAAAAGACTGGAAAAAAAAAGTAGGAAATGTGTCAAAGTGTGTTTCATGTCTGTGCTGCTGCACAGATGTCTGTCAGTGCTCAATAAAACTTCTGGATTGCTTCTGCTCCTGACTACACTGAGTCTGGTTTTGTTTACGTTTAAAGGATTCAATCTCTCCTTTTTCCTGCTTACAGTAAGACTGGCATCTGTAATTTTCATTCCTTACACCTGAAGTGGCTGTGTGAATTATGACTTCAGTCAGCAGCAGAGGCAGAAATAGTGTGATGTTGGTATTTGCTCTGCAAAAAATTGCAGACATGGGAGGCTGCCGTCTTTAATTTTAGTGTCTGCGCCTAAACCTACGTGAAAGAAGGAAGAAACCTGGTCCAGGTGGTGTAAATAGTAACGCTCGTCCTGTGCTCTGAGCTTACAGTGCGGGTAGCTAACATGAGCTAACAGCAGCTACAGTTCACAGCAGTTTTCTTTACTGTTCCTCGGGAGACTGTAAATCACAGAATATGGAGAACATCAGGAATTTACAGAGAATCACATATGCTAAAGCTTATTTAGGTGTAGTTGAGTTTAGTAAGTCATCTCGTGTGCAGACTTTCTTTTGGTTGTTGGATTTGGAACCACCATCACTATTACAAACAAAAGCAGCGTGGACCGGATGAGGCGGTTAGAAGCTGGCATGAAACCGAGCCAAGAGTCACTGCAGGGGAGCAAATGAGCAGAGGGAATAAACAAAGAAGATGCACGGTGCTATGCAAGCTCCACCAAAACAGGAAGGAGGGTGACTGTTCAGCCATGTAAACACTGTTATTCCTTCATGTAAAGTCATGGATTATAATGGAATACGCTCTTTCAGTGATGAAGTTCAATAACTTGATTGACAAATACGTGTCAAAGTTCAGTCCCTCGTGTTATTTCTGCGTCCTCAAAGCTGCAGCATGTAATGAATGAGTGATTACAAAAGCACATAGATATGCTAATATAATGCCATAATAGTAACAATGCATAATTAATGCAGCCATGCCTCATTATCTATGATGGGGTGGTATAGCTTTTATGAGCCAGTTAGTGTAAAAGCTGTGACACATACAGCTTATTGAGGAAACGTGTCACATATCATTACTTTGGTTTGATGATGCCAAGTCCCAAATGTGATTGTTGGTGTGATTAGTTTCAGATTCAACCTTTCTCAAACCCCCTTTTCATCCTTTTTCATGTGATGAAAGGGCACACATCATCTTCACTAGCAGTAATTACTTTTATGCAGGTTTCAAAGATCCAAGGCTAGCTTCGGTTTTTGCAGATACGCAGTCGGACGGTCTCAGAAGAGCATGTACAGTAATTCCACGCCTGCTATAAATCACTCCTGTTTCTATATTTAATTCAGATTTTATTTTGCCCAGCACAATGTTATCACTCTGTGTGGGTAATAATATTATGTTCCTGTATACAACATTTCCTTCTGCGTAAGCTGCTTGTTTAGAATTTAGTGTTTCTGTATTTTATCTTCAGTACAATAGTGAGAAGAGTCAGCTATTTCTTTGCTATTATGTGAATGTATGTGGGAAGAATTGAATTAATGCACTATATGGACAAAAAAAAAGACGTGTTATTCAAATACATATGCGTTTATGCATCTGGAGTTGGTCCCCCTTTTGCAGCTGTAACAGCTTCCACTCTTCTTGAAAGGCTTTCCACAAGATTTTGGAGAGTTTCTGTGGGAATTTTTGCCCATTCATTCTGTAGAGCATTTATGAGGTCAGGCCCTGATGTTGGACGAGAAGGCCTGGCTCGCAATCTCGGTTCCAGTTCATCCCAAAGATGCTCGAGATAGGGGATGAGGTCAGTCAAATTCTTCCACACCAAACTCGTCAAACCGTGTCTTTGTGGACCTCGCTGTGTCATGTTGGATAGAAAATTCCCCAAACTGTTGGATCTGTTGGATTCCCCACAAAGTTGGAAGCATAGCATTGTCCAAAATGTCTTGGTACGCTGGAGCATTAACATAGCGCTTCACTGGAGATTAGGGGCCGAGCCCAAACCCTGAAAAAACTGTCCCATACCATTATCCCCCCTCCAATAAGACAGGTGTGGCGAAAAATACTTTTGTTTTTTTCATATTTAATGTTCTAACTGCACATTTTATTTAATGTTACTTAAACCACAAGTCCAGGTAGCCAGTCCAGGCTTATTTTAAGGTTTGCAGTATGAAGCATTACTGACTTGTGTACTGACCTTTTATTTATTCAGAGTTTCACAGAGAGCAATGCACACCAGTACAACCACAGTCCAGCCACTGGAGCATTTGAGGTTAAGGCCCTTGCTCAAGGTTATGAAGTAATCACTGGTATAGAGGGATTGGCAAGCGCTGCTGCACCAGGGACTGAACCAAAGACCTTCAGGTCACAAGCTGGCTTCTCTATCCTGATTAGAGAAGCAAGTCTATTTGCCCCGTCTGCCTATTTAAAGAAACAGACCAAACCATGTCACATATGTATGTTTTAGTCCCTGAACACTGAAATTGAGTCCTTCTGGATCTGGATCAGAGTGATTGTAAAACTATCTCCAATGATCAGCTCTGTAGGAAGTAGCTGACCCACATACTGTATGTGTCGTAATGTTTTGCTACCAGACAGCCTAGTTCATGCAGGTACACACAGCGGTAATTCTATCCCAACCCTATCACTTGCTTATGTGCTACAGTTAATTAAATCCCTTCAGCCATGTGAAGGCACTCACATTCTGTATGTTGATAAATGCGAAGCCTCTTATTGGACATATGCCGCGGCAGCGCAGAGCAATTACAAATGATGTCCCGCTGTGTTTATATTGATTAAACCGCAAGCAAATGACACCAGGTTGCAACAGAGTCACCGCACACCTCTGTACACATCAAACAGGTCAGTTATCTCACTATTCTGACTTTCCAGATCGTCTTGTCCAACAAGTCAGTCATTAATGTTTCATTCTTAAAATGCCTTAGGGTGCAAACGCTGCTGTGCCAAGTCTTATTACATGATGTAACAGATGCATATCATAATAATGACAGAAATTGCATCAGATTGATGAGATCGTATAAAGCAAACGTCCTCCAACCTTTTTGTATGTTGCCTTCTGTTGGTCCTTGAAGTCTCCCTCAGAGAATTGGCGGTCATATTAAAACGACAGAGATGAATTCTCTTTCAATTTTCCCCTCCATCCTGCAGACTTTATGAGACCAAACTAATATCCTTTGTAGTCCTGTGTTCAGATTATCTGCAGAGTGATGAAACTGAAATACACAGCGATGAAGTGCGATGGAAGAACGTGCCATTCACACTGAGAAATACTATTTATAGAGTGTGTGTTTGTATAATAGAGTTGACTGCCCCCTTCCTAAAACAACCAGATAAAACTTTATGAGACAAGCAGCGTATCGCCTGAGGATAGACACACCTCAGAACACAAACAAAGAAGAGCCACATATACACATATAAAGGATACACACATGACAGCAAGATGAACTGTGAACACTGATGGACACTTTTATTTTTCTGAAATGAAACAGCCCTGAGGCAGAACATGTTCGTATTTCCATAAGAGACAAGCATCGACCATGACCCGCTGTGACCTGCACAAAATTATCTCAACCCTCAGCAGGTTGAAAAAAGGCAAAGTCACACCACGTCAGCTTTTATTTTGAAATTCATTGTGGTACGAGTTGCCCTCTGGGTGCTGTTCTTAAGAATTGTTGATCTGGTTTGTCACTGACTGCCAATCCCAGGGATGTCAAACGTGTTAAAACACTGCTGTTGTTGAATACGACCCCACAGAGCTTTAAATTTAAAAAAGCCAGCCAAAAAGTACAGCCAAAGGGCTAATGTGGTCTTAGTAAGCTGGTTTTATGGGGCATATTCAAGCCCAGGTAGCATGAAAATGTCCGAATGCGCCTCTATGAAACCTCCGGTTGGCTATAAAGAAGCAGTTTCAATGATAATCTCTGAGTCAGGGCAATACGCTGGGCGTCGCCCGTAAAGATCCATCTAGAGCTGCAAAGTTTTCATGCAAGAGCAGGTAAACAAGGACATTTAAGCCCATTCACCTCAAAAATTCACTTCATACATGGATAAGTTTGCATATTAAACAAATGGCTTCATGAACATCCATGAACCTACATGCTCTCTCTTCTTTTCTATTTTTGTCTGTCCTCACAGAAAACCTTTATTTTATCTCCTGTCTGAATAACAACGTCAGCCATCATTGCTCTAAATGTGACACAATAATGTGTCCTTCCCTCTTAAAAGCACGGAGGAGGGGAGGAACAAGAGGAGACAATGAAAATGGAGAGGAAGAGAACAAACAGTTTAAATGTCTGTCTGAGAAAAGAGCTACTGCAGTGCGATGTATCCCAGAAGATACTGCACAAAGGCAGCTACTTTTTACCTGCAGATGGTCTACCACTTTGGACATGCATGGTCCCCAGAGGATGAATAATGATTTAAGGGATCCAGTGAATTTTCATCCACCAGCAGGTCAAAGTTTTAACTTATCCAGTGAAATGTCTCAACATCATCTTGGTGGATTTACACCAACATGTACATGATTCATGGTCCCCAGATGATATGTCCTGATGACTTGTAATGTTAACTTTCAATATAGCACCACAGTGATGTTCATGGTTTAGTTTACATTCAGACAGGGAACAAATATTGGATTGATTTGCCAAAGAATCTGGAACGCATGCTCGTGTCCCCCTCAGGATAAATTAAAATAACTTTGGCGATCCTTTACTGCCAAAAAAAAAAACTTAATGTGCCCAATATTCGATCAAGCAAAACTAATGACAGACAGCAACTCCCATGTTCTGAAATATTATTTATCAATCAGTGGATTTGGAGAGAGTGATATAGATCTGTATAGTAACTACAGAGAGGATTGTCGAGGTAAAATGATGAAAATAATTAAAAATATTATTTGATTCATTTTTTTAGGTTTGCATTTGTAAGTGAGTTCTGTTGCAGACACAGACACATTGTTTAGCTTCAAATAACGCAAACTATTCCTTTAAGATGTCCAATCATCATGACTCATGGACATTAAGGGTTGATAAGTCTGATCATTAACAAAGCAAGGTAATGACATGTGACCATTTAATTTTTACATTTCATTGCTTTATCAGTAAACCATGCAACTGAAGATAACAGTACTGACACTGACGCATCATGGTGATAATAATTACACGACTTTAGCAGTTGGATCATATCCTTCATCATTTCTCACAGAAAGTTTATTTCCCGGTTGAGAATTGAATTTAATCCCTAAAGTCACGTTATTGGGACTCAGCAGCTACTGAGGCAGCTGTTTAACCGAGGTAACAAGCTTCCATGTGTTCAGGTGGAAGGGCAGGGGGATCCAATTACTGCAAGACCACAGCAGTTGTCCTCAGTTATAAAAGCTGTAGGGGGAGGTGAAGGAAGAAAAGGAAGAGATGATGAGTGAAAAAGCGAGGAAAGGTGAAAAGGAAGGCTGATTTGCTCTGATAGAAGAAGAGGTAAAGTGCAGAGGAGATTGGCATCAAAACAGACGGACAACAAGACATAAAAAATCCAAAGAGCAGAGACAGGCCAACCAGACAAAGTGATTTCCTACAGAGGATAAGAGCAGTGAAAGAAAGAGAAAATCATGAAGCGGAGTAGCCAGGAGAGTGTAAATTAAGAAAAAAGAGGTCCCAACGAGGACCGAATGAAAAGGAAAGGTCTAGCACAAGAAAAGAGCAAAATGGTGTAACAGATGACAAGACAAAAAGCTGATGAGCAGAGAGAAGTTTAACCAAAATGAACAAAAGGGGGAAAATAATTGGTGTGAACCAGAGGCGAGGAAAGTAAGACAGAGCAGAATGAGGGGATTGAAAAGAAATAGATGAGAGGAGCAGCGAGAGGGCGAGAAAAATACAGACAATCCACGCTGGAAGAAAAGAAAAAAAATAAGGGGTAGGCAAAACACAACAGAGGGGAAAGAAGTGATAAATGAAGGGGACGAAAACAGAGGTGGAGAATCATCAACTGTGAAATGGAAACCAGGATGGGACACAGATAGATGGAAGAAAGAAAGAAATGGACAGAAAACGTGGAGTTAGGTGGAGTTGAGACGCTCTGAATGATTATCCATTCTACCCTCATTAATTTCACCTGTCCCTGATTAGTGTTCACCTGTGTCTCGTCATAACGCCTTCCTTTGTCTGTTTAGTCTCTGTGTTCCTTGGTTTCAGCGGTCAGGTTGTTCTGTCACATTTCAGTTCAGGAAGTGGACCAAGTCCAACAATCCAAGAATAAACAGAGGCTTACAAAACCTTAAACATTTGCCATGATTACAGTATTTAACTCAACCACGTCACAAACAGATCTTCCTGATCAGACCACACAGTCTACAATTACCTCTAATATACCTTTTCTTCTTTTTGTCTTACAAAACTACATCTATGAAATCTTGAGTCATTTATTTGAAAGCTTAGTCGGTGGTAGCACCTTTCCAGAAATGAATGATTGGCCTGTGCTTGAGTGGGAAGCCCAGTGAGGGATTATGTGCTTTCCTGCCCTGCTGCACCAGTGACATTTGACTCATAGTGACTCATTTAGTAGAAAATACACTTAATAACATAGTTTAGAAGATCTCCGAGGCACTGACTTACACTGTACATTACAACATACAATAAAGCACATCACAATTTGCTTCTTCCGACATGCCGTGAACTTGTATGATAGCCTGGAATTAATGAAGGTTAATATGGGCTAATTGCAAATACTATTTCATAGAATAAAATTAAAAAAAAAAAAAAAAAACTAGGACAACGGCGGTTTGTATAGAAACGGAGGGAAGTAAAAGTCAACCATTGACATTTGAAAAGGTGAGATATTTCGAAACATCCATTGAGTGATTGCTGCTAACAGCTATGGCATGATGGCGGCTTGACCTTTTTGCATGCAAGCGTCCGGCGCTGCAGAAAAGCTTTAATGGAGCAGCAATAAATCTCGTCTGTGAGATTTCCTCGTCCTATCGGACCTCAGCTCCTCAGAGAGATGACACTTCAGGTATTTATTGGCCTTTATCAACTGAAAAGTGGACGTATTCAGAGAGCACGGATCGAGATATTTTCATCAATGTACGCGTTTGTGTGTGTGTGTGTGTGTGAATTAATGCAACAGGCAAATGTTCAAAATAAAAAATCAGAAATGAATTTACATGCAGTGCGCATTTGTAAACACAAAACAAGTGAGAACTGATTAAAGTGAAATCGAATAAATGAAGTGTGGCAGTGTTTCTGCTGCTGTGGATTCAGATAACAGAGTGAAGGAGTTAGGAGTTAAAACAAAACCACGATGATTGCTTCAGCGTTGCAGCATTATGAGAGAGAGCCGTGGAACTATCTGTGATGTGTTTATGCGTCTTGGTATAGAAATGTGTCATATTCTGTGACACAGCTGGGTTTGATGAGAGCGTTGCTCGTTTAGCGTTTTGGCCTTTATGATCTCAGTTTCATCAGAAAACCCAGTTACTTCTATACCAGTAAAAACAAGTCCTGAAAGAAGTCCTAGGTCCTTGTAAAGTCCTTGGTCCTTGCTTTATGACTGCCCTGATGAAGGATTGCTTGCTTGTTCATCACTTTCTCACCTCCACACGCTTTGGAAGTAGGTGAAGCTGGCCTGAAATCCCTCATCTGCCACTAACTGGCCCCATGTTCACAGATTTTGGAGTGTATGGGAAGATCTACCTTCAGAGGTGGTGAGGTGATTCAGACTAAATCTAGCGCTGCAGTGCAAAAATGTATTTTTTTCCCGTTCATTTCAGTGAGCAACCCATCATCACACTGAGGTGACCAAAGAGCAGTCAGACTCCCCCGCAGTCAGCCTGAAATGTCACTGAAACTGAACCTCGTCCAGGAGTTCATAGACTAATACTTTCCCTCTTGAGTGCTTGCTTCTACACACACCACCGAACGACCTGATTCAGTCTGAACACGGCCGTAGTCTCCTCTGTGACTGGCAGCGCTGCAGTGAGCAGTAGAGTAACATTTGAAGTACAATAACATGAGGCATTTTCCTGTTTTATGTTGTATTGAAAAAAAAATGCATAGTTTTGTGTCCACAAATACTCTCATATGTAGTTCAGAGGCTGAAGTTATTGAAGTCTTAATGCTGGGCTGTATGTCAGTTTACTGACGAGCTGTCAGCCTGTCTCTGAGCAGAATGAAATAAAATTCTGAGCAGTAAATCAAAGTGTGCATAAAGCTCGCTGTGATAAGATGTCAGCACTGTCTGAAAAATGGAGGAAAGAAGACTGAGGAAGCAGTTTCCTCAAGACGAAGACAGGCGAGAAGGTGAAACATGGAATGAAGACCTACAGTCCCAAAAAACCGAAACGTTCATTACACACCTCAAAACCTGACTGCTGGATTGATTAAAAACAGGAAGTGTAAACTTCAGATCTGCTCTTAGGTAACGTATCGACATGTTGTGACGTACATGCTTTCAAACTGGGATGTCACAGCTTGTCGTTGGTCCATTTGCCCTCTGACCTTCCATGAGGAGACATTATTTCCCTGCAGGGATCAAAACCATTATTATAGTTGTTGCTGTCGTTTCTCTTTAAGTTTTAAAACCTGCCTGATGCTTCATTTCTACTTTCACCCTCTGGGGGCAGAAATCCATTTACAGCAATTTTTATAAAACACATAAACTTCACAGCCCTATCAAGCAGGTTATTATTATTCCTGTCCTTTCACACAGACTTTTACTGTGTTTTTGATCAACGGCTGGAGCGTGGCAGTAATGGGACCACGGCTGCGGCTTCCATTTTTACCAGGGACACCCACACACACTATAAATCGTGCGCACTCGTGGCCTTGCGAGATGCGTCGGATAAAAGCATCCACCAAATGGAATAATACATCAACTTTTTCTTTCAACAGTTTCTTTTCCTATTTGTTTGATCTGGCTCTATCTCGACTATTTATGCAGTCTATTCTACAGTGTGTGTGTGTGTGTGTGTGTGTGTGTGTGTGTGTGTGTGTGTAGGTGCCCCCTGCCTTATCTCCCCTGTGCAAACATAGTTTAAGGATTTAATTCAAAACAAAAGCGTTCCATTTGTACTTCTTTTATAGCGAGAACCACTGAATTTAAATAATAAGTATGCAAGATGAGTTGTGACCTCGGCGGAGGAAAAATAAGACACTAGATGTGAACAATGTAAGAAGATAAATGATATGAGGAAGGCCTTTTCTAAAGCTTTTGTGTTCAAGCCGTGTCTCTGTTTCTGAAAACCAGGTGATAATTATTTTGAAGTGCTGCTCTCGAGGGAGTAAAATTTCACTAATTCTTTTAAAACTGTTCGTGCAGGATAATTATTATAATCAGAGTTAGTAGAAGGCACTCAGAGCTGAAGAGAGAGCAGCGAGGGTTTAATGTGAAGCAGGCTGCTGGAGAAGACTTCAGCCATAGCAGAGGTTTGCACTCTAAGTCAGATTGATTTTTTGGTCGCGCAAACAGACTCAGGATTCTCCGTTCACTTCAGAGTTATGATGAAAACACGAAAACTCGACTAATGGCACAAATCCCAGAACCAGATCACCTCGAAGATGTCATCGATCGTTGTTTGGGGCATTTGTTGTTTCTCTGAGAAATGGATTGTCAGAAGATAAGTATGCATGAGAGATATGTTTTTCCTCCTTCTCATTTCTCTCCGTGGCTCGGAGCGTGCCGCCGTTTCACGAGGCTGACTAAGCAAGAAAGTATTAAACTGCTGCTGGAGGCAGTTCAATACTTTCTAAGTTGAAAATGATTTTGTAGGAAACACAAAAACAAGCAGTGTGTTTAATTTAATATTTTACTAAATATTATCGTGCTGTACCTGATTAGAAGGTGAAATTATAAACATATTCCATAGCACAACAAACCAGCTGCATTCATAGACATTCACATAAATACATTTTGATTCCTACCGACCTATTTTCTGTTTACTGCCAGAAACATCATTAATGACTCAAGTGGTGTACGCTACATGAGTTATTCAGCACAGCTTCAGCTTCTATAGTGCCAACTGCAGGTGGACATTTCTGGACTTTAGTTAATGTCTTAGAGTTCGACATACTTGGCCAATACAGCTGATTCCAAGCCTACGTTTTGCACAGATATTCAGGATGAATCCTAATAATTTTAGTGATAGCCTGATATTTCCTCTAACGCCACCAGCAGGTCAAAGTTTTCACGTTTTCAGTCAAATATCTTAACGTCTACTGAATGGATCGGTACAATGTTTGGTACAGACATTCACGGTTCAATGAGGACACGTTCCAATGACTTAGATGATCATATTTTCCCAAACCACATCACAAGTTTGACATTTGTGTGGTTTTGGTCTGTCTCAACAAATATTGGATGGATTGCCATCAAAAGTTCATACATAGTGCCATCGTCGGGACAAATTTTCATTTTGTCTAAAATTGCTGTAGTGAGTTAGTGAGTTTTCAAAGTTCCTCATTTCCCAGAAATCATGTTTTCTCTATTTTTGTTTATTAGATTGGCTCATAAGATTTTCCTAGAAACCAATCAGTCAACAGTAGGCAGCTGTGGATCTGCAGCAGATGTCCTCTCATCACAGTGAAGGGCTTCAGTGTTTGTTCCTTCCAGCGGTCGCTCACTCGCTGTGTAGGAGTCAGTTTTTGTATTTTCTCTTCAATTTGTGAGGCATCGTTTCCTGTTAAGAGGATTTTCCTCCAGTGCCCAACCAACCAACCAACCAACCAACCAACCGAGTTTCATTTGGGCAAACAGAGTGAACATATTCAGTTTCGTCAGGAGGCCTGGGATGCTGTCCTCTGTTGTAATTTACGGGTGTTTCTGGAGAAACGTTCCTGGAGGTGCAGACACATTTTAGTTTTTGTATTCAGAATTTCATGACTTTTGGAATATGAATGCATTTATCCTGCACATGTATGCTGTTACTGTGTACTAATATATTATTAAACAACTTTTCCTTTTACCTTTTATTTTATGTAAAATTAGTCCAGCCCACCTGCTTCTTCTAAAACTCTGCAGTCATCAATTATTCCCTCTTTTATTTTACCGCCTTCTTCTTATCTGTCTGTTGCTACAGACACATTAATCTTCCTGTCTTCTTCTTCCTTTAGCTGCAGACTGTAGACTTGATGAAACTGATTAAACCGGTCTCCCTTTGAAGACTGACTCTTCTATCTTTTTACATTTATATACTTACATATTTACTTACACATGCATACGTACTTTATACCTCTACCATCATTTCCTAATGCAGTTTTTTTCCCTCCATCCTCTGTTCAATGTGCCTGTCTGCTATTATTAGTCTCACTGCCTAATCTACATGAGTAATTAGCATTTTTAATAAACAGTTCATATTCAGATATCCCACATTGTTCCCTGTAGTATATGAAGTAGGTTTTATCCTGGTTTAATTGCACAGCGTGTTTTATTTTACATCACATAACCAATATCAGATTCCTCTCGAATGAGCCCCCGACCTTGAGAGCTAGCAGTCACCAGGGCTTTGTAGCAGCTCGGAAACAGCTTCAGTCCGTACTCATCGTATCACTCTTAAGAGAGCAAGATTAGAAACACAACCTGTAACTACTCACTGTCACTGTAATTAACTTTACCCTACTTATTCAGACTGTTTTCATCTCTCTGTTCCTCTTTTCTAATGCATCTAGGTGTCGAGTGCATCGTGGTTCTACCTGAACCAAAGAATTACTGGGATCCGGTCTTTGGCACCTGTGTCTTCCTCTACTCCTTCCTCATCCCTGTGGCTATCATCAGCATCTGCTACAGTTTGATGGTTAAGCGCCTGCGCAGTGTTCGCATCCTGTCCGGCTCCAAGGAAAAGGACCGTAACCTGCGACGCATCACCAGGATGGTCCTGGTAGTGGTGGCAGCATTTGTCGTCTGTTGGACCCCCATCCAGATCATGGTCCTGGCTCAGTCGTTGGGCTTCAACCTGAGCAGTTTGTTCACGCTGGTCCTGATGCACTTTTGCATCGCGCTGGGATACGTCAACAGCAGCTTGAATCCTGTTCTCTACGCCTTCCTGGACGAGAACTTCAAGCGCTGCTTCCGCGAGTTCTGCCACCCGTCGCCGTTTCGTCTTGACACACAGCAGTCCGGCCGAATGCGGAGCATCGCCAGGGAGGTGGCAGCAGCCTACAGCTGCAAGGCTGGAAATGGCGGGGGGCCCGGGGGAGGGACACCTAATCCCGCATGACTAGGCGTGGAGCTCCCCTTGGTTGGGGTAGACCCCCAACAAAGGAGAGAGAATCAAGGGACAGGGAACTCCAATACAGAACTGACTCAGATTACAGCTCTCTAGCGGCACGAGCCCCCTCACCCCCCAACTAGAAGACTGGCCTGGGGTGGGGGGGAGGGAGATGAGGAGGACGGGGTCGAAAGGAAAAGAATTTAGGAAGAATGATGGGGATGACAAACACAGGACCGACAGGTTGCTTGTAAGGATAAAGTGAAATGGGATGAATGGTGGACGTCTGGTTATGAGATGCTGCCAGATATGGGAGTCTAGATCTAGAACTATGGTGGATCCTAGATCTCGGACTGATTACGACCCTAACTCCAATGAGACGTCTGTAAACACAAAAAAGGTGACAGCATTATTTTACATTTATTGCAGCTCCAAAAACAGCCTCACTCACAGAAACTGTATTTGCTAACTGAGGCTGGTACCCAGTTGCTGCATCTCTAGAAAGATGCCAGACTCTGTACTGGGGTATCACAAGGCAGGGGAGGGGGCTGAACACTGGGAGCAGCACAGGATTAATAGAAGGAGCTGCAGAAACCAAAATCTCTGAAACCACCATCGACTACCTTGGTGGTTGTGGAAAGAATATAAACAACCTTGGACACACGGATTGTGGCTGTCTGGCTGTACGGACCACAGACTGAAGACCTGCCAAGGACGAGTAAAGCTTTCTGCAAGTGTGCACTGGAGAATAAACACTTCACTCACTACAGTTTATTGTATCTTTACCAGTTGATGTTCAGACTAAGGAACTTTATGTCATGAGTGGGAAGCAGTCGACAAAACAAACTGATCTCACTCTGGCTTCTTTATCGAGATGGTTGCTCTAAAAATGTGTCTACATAATGATCTTATGCTGCTGAGCCCGTGTCGGGACTTAAATGGGCACACAAAGTGTAATGTGATATTTGAGACTGTAGACGGGAAGGTGGTTGTAATATCTGCAAACCATTAGCTGGCATAATGAAAAGACACAATGTGCAACAAGCTACTCTTTATTAAGCTGTGTCTATGGACCCAGATCGGGTCACGTGAATGTTATTTCTCAATGTGTCCTGAAACAAAACAAGCCTGAGAAATCCTGTCCTGAAACAAGTTTCTTAGAGTTTTTGTGATTTTTGAAAACTTTCTATGATCACCTGTGGGGTGTCGGAAATTTAGAGTTTGGGGTGAAGGCTCGGGTTGGGGAATCAATGAGATTGTAACCTGAAAGAATCTGTGCTTGCTGTGTTTTAGATCCACACGTCAGCTTGTTTCCAAGGGTAGATGTACCCATGTCAGATTTGCAGCTCGGACTTAAAAAGGTTGCCATAAATATGATCTTTTAACATGACCTGGTCAAACAATGCATCCACATCTGTGGAGTGTGTGTTTCAAGCACTTACGCTTCGGAGAGACATCTATAAGGTATCATATGTCAGAAAAATGATGCTAATGAATCTGAAAACTGGTCTCTGGTTAAATAAAGAGAAATACTCTCTCTATGGACAAGTTCAATCTTACAGCTTGCCGCTGTACTGCTAGCTGATTCTTATGAACGTGGTCATTTAAAAACACTCTTGTCACATCCTGCAGTGTCCTGGCCTACCAAGGTAAGACATTTTGTGCAAAGTAATCACAGATGTTTTGAATATGACACATCTGGATGTACTGTTGTTCCCCGGTCTGTAGCTGCTGTCAGTCTGCGGTTCGGGGTTGTCGATATTGGGTTTGTGTTAGTGGTGAACTCCGGGGTTTTGACATATGTACAGGGGGCGGGGTTGGGTGTGGGTGTTCTCAGTGAGTCATTTTGACTCTCAGCACCGCAGTGGCAAAGCAGGAGGACGGGGTCACAGTGTTCTGACCCCACTCCAAGGGACAAAGGGGCTCTCTCTCTTCTTAGTGTCTTAAAGTGGAAATTAACCCTGAAACAGAAACCACATCAGGTATTCTCATTTTCCTGGACAGTTTTGGAAATGACGCTGACAGCATTCGATACAGAATTTACACTTTGTTAATAAATATTAAAAGTATGAACCAAAATTATGAAATGATAATTTCACACAAAATATATGATATGATTTACTGTTTTTAACAGGAAATTTGCCTCTGACATAACATATAACAATTTTCCAGATGTATTTGTAGTTTTTTATATCGTGATGACCAAAAATTGTAGCAGGTCTTTGGTAAACGTTTTAAAAAGAATGAATCATCATAGGAGACAAAATCTGTCACCATTTTATAAGAAAAGCATTGAAAGATAACAAGTAGAGAGAGTAGAGTTTTTTATTTCTTCTTATTATTATTATATTTGAGGAAATGTCGGATGATTCTTTGATTTTGTAGAATTTATAATAAAATGTTCACAAACATTCTTTCTCAGTTTATGAGTCTAACTTAAAGAAAATGGCCAATTCAGTCTAATTAAACAAAACGACGTTTTTCAAGTTTCACACTGTAGATCTCCTACAGCAGTTTCAGTCTTTAAGGATTAGCATGTGGATTCTGTTTTAGGGTTGGTCTCCCCTTTAATTTTATATTGTGTCTCTTCATAGAATTTTGATTGGTTAAGATGATACTTTGTACTTTTTTTTTTCATGAGAAGCTGACAGCGTTTGCTGTCACGGAGGGTTATGGATTCCTGTCGACATGTGTGTGTATAGTTCGTAGTTTAGTATGCGTAAGTTGTATCTGTACAAACCAGTTTGTTTGCTGCAGCTACTCCTTGCAGCACGTACACATTTGTTCATTTTCTTGATTTTGCCTTCTTTTGTTTGAGAGAAACAATTCTATGAACTTACATTGCCTTAAATATCAAGTGAAGTCTGTTACTGAAGTTCGCTCTGGCTGGATAAAATGTGTTCTAGTTTTACTGGTGCTTCGCTGTTAGTTTATACTAATCCAGTATTCATAAAGCCTCTGAGGACAGGAGTCATCAGCAAACCAGAGAACAATTCATTTCCTTTAATAAAAATTACCTTAAATTTAAGGTTTATTAAAAACTACCACCGAGTCCAGTTTTCCATTTTAGTGGAAATGTTTCTCCCTTCCTCTCCCTTAAACGTTGTAAAACGTGGAAAATACTCCTGCTGTGCATTATCATTGTATAACTGTAGAATCATATTATGCGCTTACCTCCTGTGACATGGGGACTTTTCAGTATCTTCAGTAGTCGTTCAGTAGTTCAAGTGAGCACCTTAACACCACGTGAATTTATACTCAGCACTCAGAACAGTTCAAACATGGTCAAGAACAAAACACTGCTTATTAACTCTTTCTGGTAAAACAATTCTAACCATGTGATCACAAAAACAAAACGACGACTTAAACACAGCTGCTCTGTACTTTTTAATGTTAGACGCTACTGTATAAGCACTATAATACACTCCAAGGTGTTCTGATATAGGAAATAATGGACTCAGCTTTAATAATTAATTATATTAATTATTTTATTACACTGCTTGCTTTCACATAACTGTTGCTGTTTTGCAAAGGTGAAGTGAAACTGGTGGTTTTGGAAGGCTGAGATGTTTCAAAGTTTCTCTTCATCAGCTAAATGCCACCCACCACATTTAAACTTAACTTTTCCATATCTCTGGCATCCTTGATGATCGAGTCTGTTCTGAGATCGTTTTATGAATACTGGCTGTCTTTTGTACAACCTAGCAGACTTTGTGTAGGAAAAATGGCCGGAGCATCAAGGACACTGGCTTCAATATGATTCACCTTCATGAAGATGTGCTATAACGCAGCTGTGAGGCTCTTTGTGCTTAACTGTCACTGTTAAATTGAAGACGCGATGATATTTTGTATTACTGTTTGGTGTTTTTTGTAGCACAAAACAACATAAAGAGGATTCTAAGAGAGTGAATACCTTCTGTTTATCAATGCAGAGTGAGCATAATATACTGTCTGTTAGCTCTGTATAAACATTGTTTGAATATTACACTTATGTAAAAGTATACGACATAGTTCTGATCATCATTTACCGTCTGACCTCTTTCTCTTGTATTCTTGGTGTGTGAATAAAAACTGATTTCTTGTTACCTCCATGCATCCGAACGCAGGGAGACTCCTTTCATCCGTTTACATTTTACAGACCACATGAATGTCAAATGAAAAACCTGTTGAAAACCCAAATCTAGAAAGAAAAAAACATACGATGTTGATGTTGTTGTTATTACTATTATTGCTATCAAAAGAGAGAAAACAGTGTTGCATTAGTGTTTCTTTGCCGTGCGGGACTGTCTGGTATGTATCTATGTATTAACTTGTGGACTGCATTTTGCTCACTGCCTGAGTCATGAAATTAAAACAGCTCTTAGAGCTCAAAAATGAAAGATTTGTTTCTTTAACGAGAGTCGCTTTGAAGGCCCCGTCTCTTAAACATTGTATAACCACAAATCCACCCACAGCGTGAGGTGATCACAGAGGTTAAAGTAGTCTCCACACTTCTTCTCTTACTCTAAAGAAAGTCAGAGCATCAGCTAAACGCTGAAATGTAATATCAGCTTAAATATTCACTGATGCTATCTGGTCATAATTTGAATTGATTTGACTATTGGTTGTGATTGGTCGGCGTCAGCTGACAGAGCTGTTTGCATCACATGACTCTGGCCGTAGCTGCATAAACTTACCTGTTCTGATTCTGCCGACGGCAGACTGAACCACCATGCTAGCTGGCTTGTTGTCAATGCATAGAGAGTTTTTGCTGAAGCTTGAATTTTAAATTGTATATTTTTCTCTGCATATGAAATAAATAAATAAATAACGGCCATGTCCAGTGTGACTCACTGTTTGATTGTTTTGGTATTAGTCAGAGTGTGACCAACTTATGACTGGCATTCTTTTATGTTGGTGGTGGGAACAGCTGCTCATTCGGAGGTCAGAACGAACACTGACTAGGAAGAAAAAAAAGCACCAGGAAGAAGAAAAACGGGCTCATCGATTTCTTTCTGATCTTTGGTTCGCTGGACAGTCCGTTTGCTTTGCCGCTGTGAGCGAACCGGACCAGGGTTCACTGGTTTGGCGGACCGAGACCGACGTTTTCAGGTGCACCAGAGTTCGGATGAGTTTTTTCTGCCTGCCCAAACAAACCAGACTATCGGAGGAGACAAACTCTCGTCTGTTTAGGCACAGTGTGGCAGAGTGGCCTTCTTTTGTTCTTCTAATATTTCATTATAGTGATTGTTGACATGGATAAAAGTGGACTGACAACTAAAAAGAACGCTTGACTAGAGGAGGAGGATCTAAATCAATCCACCCTGTTGACAGCTCAAACACTTCAGACATCAATCAAAGAAGAGTCTTTAGCATGTATATCCCTTTTAAGATGAGTCACACCTGTCAGTATACTTAATAATCACTTGCAGCAGTAGTTTAAAGATACACGTTTACTCCACCTTACTCTTTTCTGGCTGCTTATGAAGAACGTGCAGGAATATCGTCAGCCATAGTTTGTGAATCAGAGGTGTAATGATGCTTATGCAACAGGAGGCTTACTGCAGATCTACCTAAATATAGCCACAGATGTGTATCAGTGCACATCTTGCAGAACAGTACTGCAGGCAGTCGTCCGTGTCATCCGTGGTGTTAACGGCACACAAGAGACTTTCACCGACTTTAGTCTTGAAGCGTTGCCTCATTCCAGGCTGCGTAAGTACCTCCATAAAATGGCACGGCCGCTAGAGAAAAGCGCTGGGAGTGATTGTCCAATGACTTGCTGTCATTCCATGATCCATGAGCTTCATAAGAGGGGTGAGTAGATGGATGAATATGTAGTTAAAACACTAGTAGGTGGAGCCTGTCAACACACCAAGACACAACTGCCACAAAATCCACAAAAAATGCAAAAGTCTGTCTCTAGAGTCAGTGTTTAGTTTGTCTGTTCCGGGCTACTGTAGAAACATGGCCGTTCAGTTCTGTGTCTTATTTTCAGGTGATCATACACTGAAAACAGAGACACTCCAAAGGTCTTCATATTAGAAGCTACAGGTTACCCACCAACTAAGACACCACTGCTGTAATTCTTCATTTAACGTGTGCAGAACGACGTACATATTTCCCAGGAGGACAATGTAAAAGATCATCAGCTGAGAGTTTTTCATTAAAAAAATTCTATATATAAAAAATAATATGACCTTTTTGAATAGCTTTTCCTGATAATGGGTGTCGAGGAAAATTGTAACGGGAAAAAGGTTAAAGCGATTTCCTAATGTTGCCCTTTCAGCACTGAAGGTCAGTCCAGCCTTCAGTCCTGTAGGTGTTGCACCGTGTCGACTGTACTCAGCTGCTTCCTGTGTGAGCCTGTGGATCGTTTTTAAATCAAAAGTCATAAAATGGTATCAGTATTTTTATTGATCTGTGCAACACTTTTAATAGTCCTGGAAAACAATGGAGCCTTAAAGCACAGAGGAGGAAATGATGCCTGCCTTTAGATACAGACAGTATGTTATCGCCTGACCACTAAGTTCTGCACATACATGGTCTTGGCCTTCTGACCCCACCATTGAACCATGTACGTCACAAGCTGCTCTGCAAAGCTGAAAGGACGTGATCACCCACCCTGTTCTCCTTACCACAGTGGGTGAACTCCGGGTGACAGGAGAGGTCATCAGCGGAAAAAGGAAATACGCTCGCTGCATTTAGGAGGTGAAGGGAACGGACAGGCTGTGACCACAAACAGATTCTGAGAACTTTCTGTGGACTCTATGCAACATACATCAGACGTGTTGTAATTCAAAGTTGTAGAAGACGACTGCTGTCTTCTTTGTCGATCTGCTTTTGTTAAAGCAATCTTACAACTGATTGACATGTTTAGTTTCGTCACTGACTGATTTCTGCTCATTTGTTGCTGAATGTTTTTAATCCCTCGTTGTTGGCTCTGTCACCTGACTGCAGAGAGGGCCGAGCTTTCGTTTGAAGGTGGCTTACAAAGAGGCCTTCTTCTTCAGTTCGCCTGGATTTAAAGAGACCGTCCTCCCAAGAAAAAAAAAAAACAACAGCATCATTCGTTGCAGAAAATGCCCCAAAACAGCATAAGTTTACATTCCACTGACAAAGCCCTCTGGCGACTACAATGATTAATGGTTCTGGAAAGCGCAGACAAATGATGTTCTTCTGCTGATAGAGGCATTAGATCAGAAAATGCTTACATACGATGTGTCGTTCTAAAGGTTACTTGAGTTGATTCAGAGTTACAAACAAAGTTTTTACAACAAATCTCTCTCTGTTTTGTCCTTCTACTCTGTCTCTGTCTGTCCCTCGTCTTCTCTCCTCAGTCATATTTATTTAAATGAACTTTAAAGACAAATGGACACAAACACAAAGTGAGGACAGCTTCTTCTCGTCCTCGTATCAATTTATCTGCCTCCTTATGTTCCTCGCCCGTCTGTCTCTTATTCCTCTCCTCAGCTCAGCTGTGTCCTTTTGTAACTTTCTCTAAACTTTTCAAGCTGCCTCCACTCTCAAATCTACCTACACAACTTAGTCCTTCTCCATTCATCGCACAATAGAAACCTTTTTTACACACTCGGCTCTCTGTATCTCTCTTTTACCTCCCACTCTCCTTTTCATTCACCTGTCCATGCTTTTATCCAAAGTGCCTGCTCTGAACTTTATTAATACTGTAACTCCTGCTGAAAACAGGCCGTACTATTTTAACTTTCCATTTGGTGTACGCTCGTATTTGGGGGCAGAATTGTTTCGTTTTCCTTCATACACTTGTCACTATTTCAGTACTAAACGTTATTCCTAATCCCTCAATGAAATAAAAGGAACATACATGATGTCACACTGGCTGTGGGCATACTGTGTACATAAATACATCACACAGTCTGGTTAAGCTCGTGGCTGTATCTGTTATTGACCTTTTCTGAGCAGAATTCTTCACCTGGTTAATGAAACAGACAGTTCCTCATATTCTGCTGCAGTCGTCTGACAGAAACCTTCATTCACTGAGAAGGGAAAATCAGAGAACTTCCAGCCACAAACGACGATCTTCCAGCACAGCATAACACTTCCCAATGCTCAGTTTAATATTTTCATGAATGGCTGTCCAATAGTCTTCATGTGTCACGGTCCGCTCCTGGCTTTCCATCCCTCCTGCCAGAACTTTTCCACTCACCTGCCTGCCATTCCCACCTCATCAGTGCAACCACCTTCACTTGTGTTTCCTCACCAGATCACCTACCTGCCCAACATTTACATCCACTTGTTCTCTGTCAGAATGTCTTGAGCATCATGGAAAGTTGGGCTGTTTTGGCTGGCTCTGTTTGTGGACGTTTGGGGCGGCTGTGACTTGGAGGTAGAGCGGGTCGTCCACTAATCAGAAGATCGGCGCTTCGATCCCCTCCAGTCTGCATGTCGAAGTGTCTTTGGGCAAGATACTGCTCCTGAAGGCTGGAGAAAGGTGCTCCAAGTCCTTTCACCTGTATGTGGACTTTTGTGTTGAGTCGAAGAAGGAAACAGTAAACAGCTGTCTCAGCAATGTTTTGTTGACCCAGTCATCCATCCCAAGCTGAACCTCACATGGACTTTGTTGCTTTGTAGAAACACTGCCTGACTTCCTCTTGCTCCTGAGTACTTACAGACATTAAATGGCTTCGTCGCCTGAACATAAACATACTGTAAATCTTTTGACACTTACTGAAATGACTGATGCTGCTCTTCTTCTTCTTCTTCTTCTTCTTCTTCTTCTTCTTCTTCGTCTGATTTCATGTTGAATTTCTTGTCAAACAATCTTCCATGTTGCAATGTTTCTACTGAGAAACAGACTTGTCTTATTAAGGCTCCCTGACTGATTGTTTAATTAATAACTGTAGGGGGCATAATGAAGAGATCTGATCTAAAGACCAACAGAACCGCCTGCAGCAGCGAGGTTTGAACACAGATTAGTTGAATATGTCATTTGCTCTGTCTCATCTTTCATTAAATTGCATTGCTGTCGCGGGTTAATCACACGCTGCAGTCGGTGTTCTTCTGAAATCAGGTCAGGAGCTCAGCTTGGATGTCCCTCGTTGACCCCTCAGAGTCAGTTTTAAAAGGGTTTGCATGCAAGAGACGACGACTGCTACCTACTGTTTGTAAGTAACAAGATCACTCACTCACCTTCCAACCTGTCAGTTTACACGATTTTATTGGCCACTTGTGAGCTGAAAACAAGCTCATATTCATGCCTACTTAAACTGAAGTGTTAGCAAACAAACACCTGTTTGCACAACTCCAGTGCAGCTATATGCATTGTTATCATCCCGTTGAGGTTCTGTTTGTGTCTACTGGACGGACAAATCCAATATTCACCATACTATTTGATGTTTTCCAAAAAAATATCAGACTCTTCAGCTGCTAAATGCTGGACTATTTTCATCAGCGAGTTCATAACTTTGTCTGTGTGCCATTTTGTGCTGGCCAGGTACCACGGTGAGTTTATCAGAGCTTATCTGTGGAGAACAGTTGCCTGCTGCTGCTGCTGGCAGTAATGAGAGCAGAGACCGAACTGTTCAGTAAATGTGCCGTAAAACCAAGAGAGCCGAGAGAGTGAGAGGCCGTTGGCTCCAATATAAATCTAAAAGAAATTGATGAGTAGCGTTCAAAATCTGGACTTTTTAATGACACTGGATAGCGTGGAGCAGACTCACAGCGTGTTCGTTAACACACCTTGCACACCAACACGGCATGCTCCCATTATAATTCCTCACACACACACACACACACACACACGTTGGATTTCTCCCCAGAGGGCCAATGTGACCATTACAGTTATAATGCCTCTCATCCATCTGCTTGTATGATGGCAAGAGAAAATTTCCATAGTAACATCTCGACCTTTGACCTCTGCAAGAGGTTGTGAACTCCCAAATTATTTTCTTTGCAAAACTGTGACTGAGTGTGTCGGAGCGCTGATGTTGAATTGATCTTTGGTGATTTGTATTCAAGTTGCCACAGCTATAGTGCTCTGACCCCTGACCTACACGAGCAAATGAGTGGCTGTAAACCTTTGCACTTCACATCGAACATAAAGAAACAACATACACGAAGACCTTAAAGGAGAGGAAGGAAGTAAAAAGTACGATATACATACGTAGTATTTGTTGGGGAGAATTCTATTCATCAAAGGTCAGTTTATTCAGTGGAGTTATGCTGAAAGGTTTGTTGATGGTTGGACAAGGAGAAAGGAGAATGTGTCAATAGACGTGTTGTTACATGATGCAGAAGCTTCTCTGTGCCTGTTACATCCCAGCTCGTAAGGGGAAAGGAAGCGACATAAAACCAGCTGTACTCTCTTTTATGTTGCTCGCCCGCATCTGCTGTCTGCATGTGTGGTTCCCACTGTGAAGCTTGACCAGCATGTGTATCATAGCACTCTGCAGTGACGAGTCCTCCCCTCTGGTTTGTTCTTAGTGGGATCATCATAAATTTTTCAGCAGAACAATGACCCAAAACACAGCTCAAGGCTATCTAAGGACTTTCTGACCAAGGGGGAGAGAGCTCGAGTGCTGTATCAGATGACTTGACCTAAACTCATTGGAGATGGTTTGGGTTGAGTCGGACCACAAAACGTTGCCTCATAATTCTATATAACTATTTCATAGTTTTGATGTTTTGATTGTGAATCTACAATGTACAAAATAATAAAATGGTAAAAAAAAAAAAAATGAAGCATGTCTGCCCTGGAAACGACCACCAGGTCAGCACCATCGTTTTGAGGTTTGTTTCCTGACTTCAACTACAAAATTTCAGTTATCACCTTTTGAAATATTAGAAAGAACGAATACACAAGTCAAGTATGAACCTTACATTTCATCCATCTATGAGTTTATTGCAGACACTGAAGCTCTGTACTTACAGGCAGTGAACTGGTCTGTTCAAATTCTGTTCTCCACTGTGATTTATTATATCGGAGTCCTTTTCATGATACTCTCGTTCTATCACCACAGCAGGAGGCTGACTCTGTGGGCAGGAGATCCTTTCTCAGTGTGACAGCGCTATATAGTATCAAGGAAAAGTTGCCCACTGTGTCTTTATGAGAGGACAGTGATGAGCCTTTTTACCTACACTGCAGTATGTTCCCACTACAGTAACCCTTGTTTTACCTCAGCAGGAGAGGATATTATATTTGCCTCCTCTGTCCTTGTGCATGTCGGTTTCCGCAGAGCAAACACGGAAAGGTTGTGCGTGTATTCCTGCCTACAACGTCACGTGACCTATCTCTGTTTGAGAACGATAATGGGAAAGCCAAGTTGACGCCACGAGGCAATTACAGCAATACAATTACAATGAAATCATTTCCAGGCAGCGGAGGAGGGGGGCGGAGGTCACTCAATCATCTAACCCTACACACACACACACACACACACATTCATCACCATCGTCATCACACACAGACCTTTACATTCAGACAAAAATCATCAACAGATATTTGAATAGATGCAACTGATGCAAACCCACGTCTGTGTCCAGCACTTAATTTGTCCGCCACGGAGTCTCCAACGCAAACATGTCCTGATATGTATTAGTTACTAATTAGTGACCGTGCCATTAGCAGGTCCAGAAATAGAAGCAGCTATGACTAATTAACAATAATTAGTGGCAGAGGGGAGAAGAGATGATGGATGATGGAGTGATGAAAGGCAAAACAGAAGGAGGCAGAGAGAAAGACAGACAGTTTGACAGAACTATTCAGTTAATGCTTTGCTTGTTTCACCAGAATCAGCATCATTAATCGTCTGTGTTGTTGCAATAAAAACTGTTATTTTCTTTTATTAAACGTTATTTGTCCAGGGAACGTGTTACATCGGCTGTATTAACACAGTAGCCGAGAGCGGCAGAGTAATTAGCAAAAAACAACATGAAGAAATCTTGATTGTTTCTATCAGCGAGTTTAATTATGTTGTTTTGCATCCAGCAGTTTTTGTAACTTATCAAAACTGACAATCCAACAAGCACACCTAATTCCTGGAGTGGAGGTGAGAAACTTTGAATTTTGAATTTTTAGCTTGTCTTTCCTTCCATCTGCCTCCATCGGCTTTAATGTGAACACCGGGCACCGCACCTGTGGCGACCTGCAGCGACCTGCAGCAGCAGCAGCAGCCTCCTTTGTTTGCTGTTTGCTTTGTTGTTTCCCAGTCTGCTTGTTTTATGGGACCATCAGTGGAGCCTACAAATCCTATTGCTAAGCTCCCCTAGGCACCTCTGATCATAACTCTGTCCAGATCTACCATTACCATACTACCATCCTATTCTGAAGAGGACATTATGGTGCGGTCTGATGATTCTATTGGGGAGCTAAGTCCCTGTTTTGAATGTATAAACTGGGACATTTTTGAAGAATTATGTGCCGATTTGGATGAACTCACTGAGACAGTATGATGTTACATTAGCCCTGTGGAAATACAGTGACTTATAAACGTTTGTGAATCCCTTAAACAGTCAAATAAGAAAACACTAACTTTTATCAGGTGGATGTCTCTCAATATTTATCATGAACTCTCTTCATTCTGAGACAGGGTAGAGAGCTGTAAAATAAAGACTGATGAAGCTACGGTCTTTAAATCTTTCAGCTTTATCAAGGAGAGGGGAGATCCTGAAATATTTGCAGGGTTTCACGTCATGCTTTTGGGTTTCAGTGAAGTTATTTCCTGCTCTGAAGCAACAATAGTTTAGTTTGCGAATCAGTCTACTTAGTTTGTAGTTTATTCTCCTACCAGTTCCATTAACTTCTGTTTTCTCTGTGTCCAGCATCACTTGCCTTCATGCCTTCCTCAAAAATCTGTTTTCACCACGTAGTTTTCTACATCAATGATGACGAGGCTTTTTCTTCGAGGCGTAATCGCATGAAAAGCATCTGGACCAGACTCAGTTTCTCGATCCACCCTGAAGCACTGTGCTGATCAGCTGTCTCTGGTGTTCACTGACTTCTTTTAATTTACATTTACATCACATTTAACACTTCGCTGGAGACACACCACGTGCCACTCTGCTTCAGATACTCTACCATCATCCCCCGTCTCCAAGAAACCAAAGACCATGGGACTACGGATCTGTGGCACTGACCGCTGTGGTTATGAAGTCATTTGGTGCAACTTGGAGCTCTAAGATGGAGGAGATGGTTGTGGACTTCAGAACAAACCCAGCCTCACCTGCCCCTTTGCTCTGCTGTTCACTGTTGACACTATGGGAATCATTTCCCAGGTGGGAGCCAAGCTTTATCAACGAGAAATACTTTGCACAAACAGAGGGAAATTCTTGTGTGACTCAAACCTACTTGACAATGAACCTGTCTCTGAAGTGTGAATCTTATTGAAATCACCTGAAAAAGAACAGATTCAAATCATGTTTTTCTTTTGGCCAAACATATAAATAAAGTGGTAAACCAAAGCATTTTTTTCCTCTCTGTTGAAAAAAGGGATTGCTCCCTTTGTGTGGTGAATGAGAGAGTTCAAGTATAACATGGCGCTACGTAAATGAAGTCTGAGAGAAAGCAAGATCAACAGGTGGATTAATGCGGTGTCAGCAGTAATGTGGCCATCGTATCTGATTGTTGTGGTGAAGAAGGCGCCTAAAGGCAAAGTTCTGCTTACAGCCATGAGCTCACACCATTTGCTGGTTGGAACCAACCCTCTGAGCAGGCTTCTCCTTCCAGGATCCTGTTGGGTTCAGTTCACCTGGCCTGGCTGCAAGACAATATAAGCTGGTGGCAGTCAACCAGTCTTCTTCTTTCCCCTGGCTTTGCCAACAATCACAACCACTCCATACAATGATTGGAGAGCTGCGTCGAGGAGAGAAGGCAAGCAGGGTTTGAAGTTCCCATTTAAAGCTCAATTTTTCATCATTTATGCAACTATTTCTGTCACTTTTTGTGTGTACAAATGAGTGCAATTCTATTCCAACAGAGACTGTCTGAAAATGTGTGCAGTTAGTGACCTATTTAAATGATTTACGTGTCCTGCCCTCACTGTGACTGCCGCCTTTTCCGCCCACCTTCATGCAGGAACAAACTACTTATTTTCTTGCATAATTGGGCCCTTTGAGATGCAATGAAGAGCGCAGACATTTGGAATTAGGCTTTGTGTGGGACACCTCTCTGTGGAGGGATTCCACCTCTTTCACTGGGGCAGACAGAACATGCATCATGTTAACCGTCTGATCTGGGAATGCCTGGGGTTCCCCCAAGAACTTGAGGATGTGGCTATATGTAGAAAGATGTCTGGACTATACCTCGATTAGCCTTTTTTTCTCCACAGGACAGACCCAGTTTAGCAGTGAAAAAAAAAAGATTGGATTTTTCTCTGCATATATTTTCATCCACAATTTCTTGTCCATTTTGACAAACCACAGTGAGAAAACACTGAGTTAAGCTCTTTCCTTTCATTTGGTCTGTTTGTTCACTGACCTTGTTTGTGAACGCTGTTCATTTTGATTTGAGCAGCATCTGGTTGGACAAAGTGCCTCTCATGCAAAAGTCAGTACATCTCAAACACTTCCTCTTGTCTTGGTTAGCTGAACAGATAATATTAATCTTCAGGATTTGTTCTGGCTCTGTTAAGTTTGGCTGAAAGATATAAAATTCAACTGCCTTCCTTATGAAAAAAATATTGGAAAAAAAAATATACCCTCACTTTTAGTCTTTAAAATCAAGCTCTAAAACTACACTTCAACACTTCATACAATGCAACACAATATTATCTTTTCTTTGTCCCTGTGTGGTAAATACCCACTTGTTTCTAAATCTTCCTCAGTTGGGATAATAAGTAAGGTTGTAAGTTTATTTTCTCAGACTCTGGAGCGCTCTCACCAGAACCGCAGACAACATTACGACCGTTCTCCAGGTTCAGTACATTGATGGCGTTTCATCCAAAGCAATTTACAGTTTGTGCACGACTTCCCATGATGAGTAAGTATTTGTTGGAGTAAGCAGTTGTATCTGCTCCCAGCTCTGATGTGTAATGTTCGATCAATATTTAATCAATATCTTATCAAGGTTTGCAGGTGGGGGTTGGGTTTAATAGATAAATGTGACAAGAGCGCCACTTCCAAGAGGAGAATCACCAATATGGATATTTAAAACCAAAAATAGCATAAATTTGATTTTTCTCAAGGTTGTGTGTCGAGTTAATGAAAGCTCAGCTGTGTAAAAAGAAAAAATAGATGTATCCATATTCTCTCCACCACCACATTACTGTTTTCTATTAAGTCGTACCATTCAGGACTCCATCACATCTAATGGCCACAGAATCTTGTAATGACCTCATATCGAGGCTTCGTCCTCGGCAAAAACTACCCAGCCAGCAGATGATATTCCTCAAAATGTATCTGTCCTCCATTAACAGCACAGCATCCGCGGTGGAAATGAACAGGACTTTTATGATTAAACCATAAAGCTCCTAGCTGGTCCGCAGCTAGTATACAAATAGACAGACAGATTCTGTTTTATTTGTCCAGGACAGATTTGCACTGTTGAGCTGTTCTTGCTCCATGCTGCTCACTAAGTCATGAGCTTCCCAGCATAACCACAGTGTTACACATACTTTCTTTCACCGGTGCACATGTCCATTAGTGGGCTTGCTGAATGACTTCATTTTGACTTCAGTTTTTTTGGGGGGACACAGTATACACCTGCAGATGAAAATCCTAAAAGAATGAAGCTCAAAGATCTGACATCCCGGAGGAGCTGCAATGTTCATTTCATCCCAGTCGTGCAGAGCAGCTTCAGAGCTCAGCGGGGTCCAACTGCAGTCCTCCCTCTTGAAGCCCCTATTCTGTGAGTCAATGGGGTTTGAACATATATAGTAGGGCCTCTTGTGAAGTAAGCTACATAAAGTTTCACTTGTTTCACCTTAGCAGTTCTGAACAAATCTGAGGCGAGAAATGAGCAAACTTCACTTATTGGATTGGGATCTACAAGAACTCATTTAAAGATTTAAAGTGACCATGGTAACTGCTGCCTGTCAGCTGCCATGGATGTGTAGCTGTTACTGGTGGTTGCTAACAGTGATGAAAAAGAATCTTGAATTTAATATTCAGTACATATTGTCAGGTGGTCCTTTTTTGTCTGAAGTAAATTAAACTGTATCGTCGACAAAAAGAATTCACCTCTCTTGAACAGAGCAGTTAGATTTAACTGTATGCAACTTTAACTCATTGAATCAATATATTTGATACAGTAAAACTGCTAAGATGGACAGCTAATGGCAAAGTGGAAACATGAGAAAGTCTTCAGCCTGTTCAGAACTAGACAGTTGAATTGCTGCTGCTCCAGTATTTTCTGACAAGTAATTTTTAACCCTGTTCCTTTCAAGTTTTTCTCTGTGTTTGGCACTGTGGCAGCAGGATGCCTCTCTACAGGTCAGCTCAAGGTAGGACTGTACCACTTTGGGAAGGGGTCGCGCATTTAGTCCTCTGCTGTTGACTTAAACTGGTGTGTTTGTTCTTAAAGCCAGCAACAAGGCTCTGTATTATTTGGCTGCTGTACAAACCCAAAATGGTACCATCCAAGATGTTTCCTGATCTTTATTTTTGCCTTTGGTGGTCTGTCTGTTTAACACTCCAAAAATCTCCCAAATCTATTTGGTTGGGTTGGTCACATAATTTTTACACCGGTGAGATGTAATGGTCAAATCAAGCAAACTTCATGGCAGTCGGCAAGGAGACACCTTGGCACTAAGAAAAAGGTTAGAGGATACGTCACTGGGTACCATAAATATCCACATTTCACAGCAGTCACGATCAGGCTCTGAGTCAAATTCTTGCACAGACAGATGAACTGAACTACAGACCTCTCTGTCCTCAGGCCCGGCTGGCAGTGAAACTCAAATCCCCCGAGGATCGGCCTTCACGGAACCAGCTGGAAAAGTTGAGTGTGGAGAATGAATGTGTAACACCTCCTCCTTCCTTCAGCAGCTCCTCTTCGCTGGCCTTTGATCGAAGTGGCTCAGCTGCCAACTGCTTGAGTGGAGCAGCTTAGTTGCCAACAGTGGAGGGCTGTGTTTGGACATGGGCAGTGTGTCTGAAGTCTAACAAGTGTGAGTGTAAAGGAGGATGTTGTTGAAAGGAGAGTGTGTTGTCTGTGGGTATTCTGTTGGCCGAGGGAGGCTGAAGACAAAATCAAAACCTTGACAGCAGCTGATTGATTCAGTTCAGCGCTGTATGATCACAGCAGGAAGATCTTTAGTTTCAGTTTTGTCTTTCTGTGAGGGCTCAGGTCAATCTGTCAAGTCTGAACTTCACACATTTCATCCTGGACTGTCAATCTCATCGCTTATCGGTCATCGCACATTTGAAGTCTGTGTGACAGTAAAAACAGCGTTGGCACCATCTTTGATACTGAAGACATCTGCACAGTTATTTAAACAAAAAACACCTTTTTGAGCTCGCTCTGTCTAAAAAACATAAATCCAGTTAATGGATTAAATAGAGAGAGATCACCACTGTGGGTAAATCATTTCACACATCTGAAATTAAGAAAGAGATGCTAGCTGCGGAAAAAAACTGCTGCAGCTCATACTGCCACTTACTGTAGTCCTACTACTCCCATGTTAATGTAGTAAGGAAGTCCTTGTTCCACACAAAAAATGTGAGGAGGAAGGATGAATGGTGTCTGACAGGTTAGCACCAAGTTCAAAATTCACATTTTCACAGAATAATAATAAATAATTGCTGTCAGGTAGACGACGTTCATTGTTTCATGGACTGGTATTTAATCATTTAAAATAATTATTATTTTAGCATGTTTGTTTGTTTGACAAGTAAAGTAGTAAACTTCACTGAACCGCAGATTTATGCTGTCATGCAAGGGTTCACCTCCAAAGCATTCACAAGATCTAGTATTTATCGGCCCAGGTTTCTTGGGACTGAAGACAGTTGTATTTATCTTTAAAATACAAATGGTCTAAGTTTTCATACAGTTCAGAAGCCCTTCAGCACATCTGAAAGAAACACAGCTTTAAATTGAATGCAGCATTGTCTCTACCCGATTGCATCTAATGCAAACTGTTCAAGCACTCTGAGTTTGTCTCCAGACTCCGTTCACCGAATGTTAAAGAACAGCTGGAGGTAATAAATAAGAGGCAGAGGGAGGACAGATCGATATATAAAGTCTGGTGGTCCAATCCAAAATCTCATCAAGCCCTGCACTAAGTGCACACACAGTGCAAGGAGTGTGTTTGAGCAAACACTCTCATGAATAAAATATTCAGACAGAAGCAAGTTTGAGGGACGGCAGCTCTGAACAGCAAAATTCTCAGGAGAGCTTTGAACATTTTAAAGGACAGCAATGGAAAATGACAGACGTTACATTTTATGATTTTTACAAAGAAGTTCCCTTTTCCCGTCTAGATAACGTTGAAAGAACATTGGCAGCGCTATCTTATATTCTCAAACTCATTTTCTGCCTTCAGTTCAGCAGTTGGTTTTGGTTCATTTCAGAAGGCTGTGAAAATCACCTTTCACAGCTTCGAGTGTTGCTCTTTTAGACAACAAAAAATCCATGACCATATATACCCGAGACTGTCCTCCAAGAAAATCACTGGTTCCAGCAAAACCCCCCAAAGGACATATGTTTAAGTTCGAGTGACTAAACCTTCCAGTAGCTGTAGAAAGGTAAGAAGCAGACGAAGGATGAAGTGAGAATAATGTAGAGCACAGAGTCCACAGGGGGAGGTTGTATGTGCGGTTGAAAAGGTTACTTTGAAATCATGACTGTGGTTGTTCCCTAACCTTAACCAAGTGGTTATTTCTATGACAACAAACGATCCCCAGCCTTAACGAAAAACACCTTTTTTGTGCTTAGACCTAAATATATCTTAACCACAGTGTTGACAGATCAGGTCAGATCATTCCTTTTGTTTTTGGATCTTCTTCCACTGACCCTTAGCATTTTCACAGTTTGTGTTTCATGCTAGGAATGATAGGTGAGACGAACGTGTCGCAATCCGTTGATCCTACACAGTAGACCTTCAGTTGTAATGATTCTGGACAGCATGGTATCAGGGGTCGGCGTATAAATATTGTGCCACTTTTAGCGTTGTTTTGCTTTCATTTGATGCCGATGGAGATGCAAGTTTTTTGGATACGCAAGAAAGCTGTCATTGGTAAAAAGACCTAAAATGACCAATATTATTTAATACATTGGTGTTCATTCTCTTATGGAAAGAACACATAAATTAAGTCACCTAGTCGATGGGACGTCAGATCAGAAAAAGCGGTATCATTCTCGAGGCCATGGAATAATTCATTTAATTTAGAAGACGTGTTGGTACAACTTCCGTTTATCACATAACCAAAACACTGTTCATGTAAACTGATCCGTGTATTGTGAATTGTCCTCAGCAGGAAGAAAACCCCAAAACACCATTTTACAGGAAGTATCTTTTATCCTCGACTTATTCTCAGTTTCTTTTTTCATTTTGTGATAATTATATTCAGGGACAGTTCTGAATACTTCCTAATGGTGCATTCAAGGACACATCTGAGCACATTGCTGCTTTAAACAGTTTCAATAGAAGAAGTGTCCATCTTAAAATGTCTCTATTCTTAGTGGATAAGTTTAAGAGTTCAAATTAGACAGAAGGGAGAAGGTACTAAAGTACTTTTCATACAATGAGGACTTTCCTTTTAGGCTGAAATGACATTCAACTTCATTGTGAAATTCAACAGGGAGCACGAGGAGAAGTGGGTGCAAGGAGAATAAGTTTGCATGTTAGACGTCATTCGATTAAACTTCATCAGCTGAGTAAATGTCAGTTATATAAACATTTCTGTGGGGATTTGGCAATCAGACTTTAGTTGTGCTTTATGATGAAGTGTGATGGGGGCATCGTGTTCAGGGTGAGGCACAGGATGGTGCAGGAGAGGAGGTTTAGAGGAAGATAAATATAGGAAGGGAAGAGGAAAACGGAGGATGAAGGAGTCAAATGCATTTGATGCTTCAATGAATGCTGTGATTTCAAGGATGAGGTGACAGGAGGAAAATTGGAGTTAGGCTGAAGAGTTGAAGTAAGATGGAGAACATGGAGGAGCAGGTGGTGTAGCTTCAGAAACCTGAAATATTTTGGCACCTGCTCTACATGTTTGAAATGTGGTTAAACAAGACAAATAGATATTTTAACATGGAGTGAGTGGTGGAGGTGATGGATTTGGTGGAGATATAAAGCTGGGCGTCGTCGGCATAGCAATGGAAGTGGAGACCATGGAGGGGAATGATGTTGCAAAGGGGAAGCAGGTTGAGGATGAAGAGCGGAGGACCAAGCACAGAATCCTGAGGGACGCTTTGTGACAAAGGAGGAGGTGCAGTTGTTGATATGGATGAATTAGTGTATATTCCTCTTCCATGGAGTCCGCCAACGTTGCATTACGTTTCCTTTAATGGGAGATGGAAACATTTGCTTCACATGGCTGATCAGCTGTTTTCTCGTGGCTCTATAATCCATCCATGATGGTTCCACACAGATCTGATTAAAAACCTTCCTCACATTAATGCACAACAAACACAAATTGACTGTCTGAACCTCGCTGGCTTGGTAATAAAACATGATTTGACTCTAATGATGTACAAAGTACATTTTTTGTACAAAGTAAAAAATTATCTTGATGGTGGTGGCAGAGGAAAGGTTAGGAGATGAGCACAAATAGAGCTGAAAAGACTATGTTATTGCTTGATTATTGCAAAAAGTCCTTGATTACAAAAATTGCACGTTAAATTACTGGTTACTGCAAAAAATGTATAAATATATAATAATAACAGGGGATAAATTGTGTGGTATTCAACATCCAGCCTCAGAATGGATGCTATTAGATGGAGTCGATAAGTAGAGGAGGAGGAGGAGGAGGAGGAGGCAGAGACAGATGATGAAAACGACAAAGAAAAGGTTGTTTGGAAAAATACCTCGAGGTGAAGCGAAGCGCTGGATGTGCTGTTTAGAAAGACGAGAGGATTAAATTAATGGATGTTTGGGAGAAAAGGCAGGAGGGCTGGGATTAGGGTTTACCTACCGAGAGGAATAAAAGGATAGATAGGACAGGAGATAAGGACTGAAAAGACATAAAGGCTGTCATATATAGTGCTTCAGAGCGGATGGTGTTTACATTGAGGCTACGGCTAATGGCCAGGAAGAATAAAGAAAAAAGAAAGAGGAAAAAGAAGGTAAAGAGAGAGTTTTAAAAGATGTTTGGAGAAAAAAAACATCATCTGTAAAACAGTTTCTCTTTAGATTTGTGGAGATATTTTGTTCAATATAATTTCTTCAAAGAAGTGTTTGCGGGTTAAGACTACATGTCAAAACTTGATGTTCTCCATCCGCCTCTAGCATCATGTCTAGACTAGATCATAGACAGTATAAAACATCTGAAAAGTCTGGTTATCCATCTTCACAGTCCTGCTCCTGCTTCCTCCCGGCTAATCTGGAATGCTGGTATCCTGAATGAAGCCTGGTTTGCTGTGATGGCACCTACCTGTCATTCAAAGCAACCAAGCTAATAATTACACATAACTTTGAGCCTTAATATAATGTGAACAGGTGAGTTGTATATAAATTCACCCTCAGTACAGTTGTCATGAACGGGGAAATTAGCTATAGAGACCAAAACTGTTTTTTGTACCAGGCTGTAAACATGTTTATTTCTGCTGTGAAGTTGGACATTTGAACATGGGGACTTATGGAGACTGACTCACTTCTGGAGCCAGCCTCAAGTGGACGTTTGAGGAACTGCAGTTTTTGACACTTCCACTTCACAGTCATGGAAGTTGCCACTTGGTGCAGCTTGATGGTTTGACGTCAAGTGACAAAGTATAAAGAGCAAGTGAGCCCACATGGAGGATGTGGGTGGGTGGAAGGGAGGAACAGTCGCAGGACTTTTACCCAGGAGATGCTGTTCTCATCAAGATCTCATCAAGATCTCATCAAGATCCTGCAGTATTTAACTCCGGTTCACCCTCCCAGACTCCGTCAGTTTGTTGTTCCATGTTTTGTGGTAATGTTTCAACTCACCAGCTCTGACAATGCAGAACACAAACCTCCTTATTGAAAGGAAAACGCTACAAACTAAATTACAGGTGCAAATTCTGAGTTTATGTTTGGGGTGTTGATATTAGCAAAGTCATTGCTTTGTGGTTCATTGTTCATTCTCAGTACAGTGAATCCTGCAGTATCAAAAAGTATTTTATCTCTGCAGGAACTAAGTATTAAACATGACTGAAAGAAGTGAAGGCAACGGTGAACATGTGCCCTACTTAAATAAGTTTGCATAATCACTCATGAAAGAGCAACAAAGAGCTTTTTATATGGCAAAGTAAGCAGGAAATATATCATTATCAGACGGTCACACTGACAAAATAAATGTGGCTTTTCAAGTGTGTCAGGTTGTTTTTCCTCATTTAAAAACAGCTGATGTAACATTTTGAATGTGTGTTTACATTCTGACATTTAGAGAAGTTCAGAGGAGTTTTTAATGATGAGGCAGCTTCTGCTTGGTGTTGACATGAAACCACATGCTGACCTCATTGTGGTGCTACAGGAAAAGCCAGGCGCTCTCCAAATACATTAGAATTCATCCTCTGGGCACCATGAATGTTTGAACCACATCCTGTTAGATGATACATTTCAACTGGTCCAATTTCGACAGTGTCAGGTTATCAGGTCACCTGGTGAGTCTCATTTTTGACACCTCATCGTGGCTCAGACAGGCATTCATTCATATTTTTCATACTGTTTCCTGTTATTTTCAGACCTCTTCACTTCCTGCCTCGTGTTTCCCATCAGGTTTCTTGCTTGTTTAACCGGCTCTCATTGTCTTCCCCTCTCCTCACTCTGCACCAGTTTGTCTCAGTACCTCAGTGTCTGGTGTTTCAGCCTCACCTCCCCGGTGTTTGTTTCGTGTTTTTCTGGTTTGCTGGATTAATGCCTGTTCCTGAGCCAGACTTTGCCTTTTCCCTTGTTGGATGTGTTTGCCTGTTCTGATGACCTACCAGTGTACCAAACTGTTTTGGAAAGTAAAGTCAGAGTAAACAAATGAAGCAATTGCTTGTCAAGACTCAGCACATTTCCCAAAAAGCCCCTGGATGTGTGATTTTTGTTTGTTTGTTGTTAAAATGAATGTGTTGGAAATTAAGTAAGTTCTGGGAACACAGCGAGGTGTCATCGTGGAGTGTTTACCCCTCTGAACACACACTTAGTCATCCCGCTGCCCTGACACCTTCTCTATTGTTCTGAAAATTCATCCCTGAAACTACGGCACTGTACCGAGCGTCTACACCCACACACACACACACACACACAAACAGTGAAATCATCTGTCGGTGCATGCCTTCAGCCACAGCTGCCAGCTTACATCATACGAGTCTTTGTTTGTGTCTCCAGGCAGTGAAGATGGTCAGCAGCGTGTTTGTGTTTAGTCATTGTGCTGCGGGCCAGATGACACACAGGCCTACAGCTCAGCAGGGAGTCACATCATTGCTCTCATTTATTTCTACTTTATGATATTACAGCCACGACCGCCTGCAGCAGCACTGTGACGAAGTGCAGGATGTATTAAGTATGTGGAGCATAGCTCACCTCACAACAACAAACTCTGAAGTGAGGATTATGAGCTGCGTTTCCACGTTTTCCTGAGGCAACTTTCTTTTTTTTCTTCATGGCGATGCGGCAGTTCAGTGTTCTGGTGACTCGTGGTGTGCTGCAGTGGAAGAAGGCGTAACAGAGACGGTGTTACTGGTGATTTTGGATTCACAGACTTTGCACCATCTGCCTGCACCCGACACATGGCAGATCAGCGTTCTGTGATGAGTTTGTGGGTGTCAGTGCACCCACACAGACATCAGCAGAAGACTTGTCTAATTACAAAAACAAGATACTTTTTTATTCTAACTGAAGCCTCAGACAGAAAGTGTGTGTGAGTGTGTGAGAGAGAGAGAGAGAGAGAGACTGTGCACTGAAACATGTCAGTTGAGTAAAGATTTTTACTCACCCACAACTGCTAACATGATGGTGTAATGTTGGCATGCTAACATTTACTACACAGTGCAGCTAATAGATGCCTGCCCCTCGTGTAACCTGTTGTATATTATTGTTTTATAATGTGAATCCAGGTGGGTGTCTGACATCCTCTGATTGGCCCGCAGCTGAGGAGGTGCAAGGGACCTGATATCCCTTGTGCTGGGTTGTAACATAAATGGGGGGCTGGGTCATAGTGGACACATGAATGTAAACCCACGACATCACCGACTGGTTTGTGGATTACCCGTTAGGTTGCTGCTATCAGAAGCCTGAAGTACTGCGAGTTGGGCTGTACTCATTGGCCGAACTTGGTTATCATAAACTTTCTTCGAAGTTGAAATAATATTCACTGGCACCCGACAATTCCCAACGCGAGTGAGCACTTGGCGACAGTGGCAAGGAAAAACTTCCTTGAGCAGAACCCAGCTCATGGTGGGCGGCCATCTGCTGCCACCGGTTTAGAGATGGAGAGAGAGACAAAGATGCACATCAATATTTATAGTAGCTGGACCCTCATTCCCCGATCGAGCCACAACCACGATCCACTGAGACACGTGAGAAGAGAAACAGTGAGATACGGTCAATGCAGTAACAGAATATTGATTCAGCTCAGTTTGACAGTCTGATTCATCCTCTGGGCACCATGAATGTTTGAACCACATGTCGTGGCGATCCATCCTGTTTGTCCAACACTGACACCTTTTCTAAGAAATGTTGATTCACTGCTGCGATAACTAGTATGATGTTAGCAACAGCACAGAACGGGCCAATAAAACTTTTATAGTGCAAAAGGTGCATGGTGTTACCATAGCAACCACAGCTGAGGTTAGTCAGTACATAAAAAATCTAATATTGTTTTTGGACTTTGAGATGTTTGTGTTGACAACAGATGACGAGTTCCTGGCGATCAGATTCCAACAGTGGCCTGTTGTATTTTGAAAGTTTAATTCTTATTAGAAACAAGACAGAGCAAACACACACAAAAGAGGCTCCTCTGAGAAGCTGTGACTTATGTAGCTTGAAGAAAACCTTCATCTTCAACATGATGCCTCCCCTATCCTCCTCTCCCCTCCTCCTCTTCCTCCTCCTCTGTCCTGCGGTGTGGAGTTATGAGGCTCCTGAAGATAAGCAGGATGTATTTGCTAGAAGAGCCTGTCCTGCCTTCCTGACCTTCACGAACGCTGCTTTCCTGGCTGGAGTCACTTTAGAGCTGCCCTGCCACTGCAAACCAGAACAGGTAAGAGGCCGACCGTGAGAAGGAATTTCAGTTTCCACTCTTTAATCCAAAATAAGCAGAGGAATCCCGTAAAGTTTGACATTACTGGTAACTATCAGACTTAGAAAGATGAAATGAATGAAACCAGCTCTTAAGGCATTTTTAGACAGCAAGAAGCTGCTGTTACTGCTGCTGCAGCCGCTGCCTGGCAACATCGATGTTTTGTACTTTGAATCGGCAGCAGCAGGGTGCAGCTCTGATCTCACTGGCCTGTATACCACAGGCTGTCGCTATCGACCAAGTTAAACCTCATCATGGAGCTTAAAGGAAGCGCTATGTATCTTAAAACAGACTTTTTTGCATCATAATATAACAAGTTTTGCTAACTAGTATCATATTTCTTACCGTCCCTGACCACAAAATAACACTTTGAAGGTGACGATGCTCCGGCACTGTTTCTCTCCATTGATCTGTCTGCTCTCTGCTGGGGAAGAAAGTGTGTGATTCATTGATGCAGCTGAGCAGTTAAATACAGGACCTAGTCCTCGAAAACAGTTCCCAAGGGTTGGGGCAAGGTTAGGAATAGATACTTTATTAAAATTAAATTATTTTTTAAATCAGGTTTTTACATATATAGGCCAGAAATACAACCACACACACACACAAGAAGGGTTCATGCAAATGTGAAGAGATGGGCAGCCACATGGCGGAAAGCCTGGGAGCGTCGGTAGGGTTCAGTGCCTTGCTCAAGGGCACCTGGAGGTGAACTCCCAGATAGCATGGCAACATTGATTCAATGTTGAAATTCCATCAGAATCATCATTGATTTTAAGTTGAACAAGCACCGATTTTATGTCTGTCTTGATTTATTTTTCATCATTGAAATAACTTTTATTATTTCAGGGTGCAAACCGGAAGAAAGTTTTCTTGACACTATACTTTTTACCAAAAGACACAAAAATGGGATCCAATCTTCACAAGTCAATACATGGATGAGTTATTTTCACCCATCAGAACTGAACAGTTCCTCTCCTCTCTTTATACAGGACCAGATGTGTAAATGGCTGGTGTTATTATCAAACTGCTCTGCTGCTGCAATGCACAGCCTCCAGTCAGCTTTATAGAAAAAGGAATCAAGCTGAGTTAATCGGGAAGAGAATCTCTCAGGTGCTCCCGAAACAGAATGAGAGACCTTAATCTGAGCATCTGCTAAAGTAGTCTGCCTCTGGTATTGATCAGCCGAACAACATTATCGACTGCCAGCAGATATATTTTGTTCATTATGTTCCTTGTGTGTCTCAGGTCCAGACAGTCGTGTGGTTCTTTAGGAAACATCTGGCCAACTCCAAGGAGACCAGAGCCCTGACTGATCACCATGGCAACAAGCTGCTGGACCCTGGTAGTGTCCCACACAGCGGCGACCTGCAGAGTCGATTCTCCATCCGTCTCTTCAGCCTGCTGATCTTCAGGGCGGCGCCCGATGACTCCGGCATCTATATCTGCGGCTCTGCCCGCAAAGACTTCTTCTATGGTTACGACCTGGACATCCAGGAGGCGCGCACGCTCAGCTCCGCCCCAAGGTGACGAGAAAGATGAGTTGTCGATGCCCGCGACAGATTTTGACACTAAGGATGATGAACGCATCTATGGATAGATATAATTAACTCACTGCTGTCCGGTGAACGTGTATCGACATCACAACGTCAATTCTGTATCGACATCCTTAGCGTGTTTCTGCAAACATTATGAAACCATCCAATCATCTTTTGACATGTTCAATATTTGATTCTGTTCACTGTTAAATAATTCACATGTTGTATGGAAGCCAGATAAACAAGCTTTATCGACCTTTGTGATCATCGGATGCTCAGAAAGTGAAAATCCGAGTTTCACTTTGGAAGATGACAAATCCAGTTCTTTAAAATATCCTGCTGTTGAAGAGAAGGTGAAATAGAACTATGATCCAAAAAATGATGCTGGTCTTTTCAAACCGACAAATCGAATCAGACTGAAAATCCTTTGTTGATCTGCTCGCAATCTTCCCACAATGAACCTCTCAGTTAAGTGACTCTGTTCTGATTTGATGCATCCAGGCTCTCTTCAGAAAACACAAGCAAGAAAAGGAAAGAAGGGAAAAGACTCGGCTCTGCTCGGCCGCTCTACCGGGTCTTCACCAGCTTCCGACCCTGGTCAGTCTGCGATCGATGTGGAGTACCAGGAGAGCAGGTTCGCGTCGGACTCTGCTACATCCACTCCCACTTCCTCCATGTACGCTACAGACGGACCAATCAGACGGTCGCTTCGTGTGGCTCAGGGGCGGTGCCCGGAGCTTTCGGTCGGCTGAAGCGAAGCAGAGTCGGAGCCAAGCTGGAGGTCAAGAGCTGTCAAGTGACTTGTCCGACTCGAGCTCCTCCGCCCTCCAAAATCCTTGCTTTGATGGAGTTTCTTGGCTACAAGTAAGTAGCTAGATAACGGTGTACTGATACACATAGAAACAGACAGACATATTATATTATATCACATATTATCTGATGAATCTGAATGTGTAGTTCCCTGCCAGTGGCGGTACCAGTGTTTTACTTGAACCACCCTGCGGACCGTGTCCTAACTCTGGGCTGTCCTGGGGCGCGGCCTAACATGGCCGTGGCCTGGGACAGAGGATCCGAAGCCATCTACAGATTTAAATACTCAGCCGGTCGTAACCTCAGCACCACGCACCCCAGGCTGCTGTTAGACACCGGACACCACCTGGTGTTTAAACCTGCGAAGATTCAGGACTCAGGTAGCTATGAAACTATTATTCCTCACCAATCACTTGATCAGCTCACCGGGCTGCACAACTGTCCCTTATCATCATATTAGTTAGTTTTTATGTCATATCCCCCTTGAACTGTTTTTTTTTTTCTAGTAATTCTTGTAAAGAATATGTTTTTTGTTCATCAGGTGTCTACTACTGCTGGCTGCAGGGTCAACAGGCCGCCGAGATACGTCTGTTGGTCTACGCCCATTTCAGGCGGGGACAGTCGGTGATGTCGCATCCCGACTTTCCGGCAGCTGTCCAAACTGTGTTCAAGTCATATGCTGTCATGATAGCTGCATTTTGCCTTCTGGTGTTGGGCAGAGCTGGAATCAGACACCTGAGAGACACCGAAGAGACACATGTGGATTAAACTCGTTGAATGGTCACCATGAAAATATCATCCAGAGTCGTAACTGACATCACAGACGGTTAGCATGCGAAAACCAAGCAAGGCTTTCTAAATCAAAGTCCCTCAGAGAGCGTCATACCTTGGATGAGGATATATGTACACACCTGCCAGCCTCTTTCTGTTTCTCTCTGTATCATACAGGAACAGCAGTATTTTTATAAAGTCAATATATTTTTGACAAGCTAACACACAAAGCTACACAACATGCAGCTTTGCAGCTGTGCTGCTTTAGTTGTTGCACTACAGTGATTTCATTTTCTGGTCTGTAATGAACTGTAACCTCATGTGGGCGAGCTGGCCTGACTGTACACTTCCTCCATCTATAAAGTAAATTAGTGTTTGATGGTATTACCAAACGCTTTTGGCTCTGATGTTGGAAAACAGTTTATTTCAGAGCTTGAAAGGACATTAGTATCTGTTTCCTGCAGTTCCTTTTCTTTCACTGCATCTTACTGATGATGTTTTCAGCTCATCTTGTGTTTGTATGTGAGGAAACACCCAAGTGTTCCCACATGATGCACCCTCTACACGGGAGTGTGAAGAGCTCTCAGGTGCGCTGCTTCTCCTGATAAGAGCCGAGAGATCGGTGAGAGAGGCAAGAGACACAATGAAACACCGAAAAAAAAAACACAGATAAAAGGAAAAGCGAAACAAAAGAAGTCAAGCTCAAGAGGTTGATAAAAATAAATGATAGATGGCTGAGCCAATGAATGAATGCATTTCCATCCAATTATCGTCCTGTAGATGAGATCAGCTTCAAAGATAAACGGAAAACTCAAATGTGTGTTTGTTTTTCCTCGATACTGGAATGTTTGCATTCACACAATATTGGAACTGGCACAGAACTACTGTTGAATCAAATTTATCAGAGGGGCCATGCATTGTGTGTCCCAGTTTCTCTAGCTTAGGAGACACTGAGGAGACTTCCAACTTTGTCGCCTTGAGTTTAATTCCAGTGAGATTCTTGTTCCAGTAAGTGGACAGCTTAGAGAGGCAGGTGATACTCTGCATCCATCACAGGTAGAGTCTGCCCCTGGGAACATTTCAGAGACTTTAACTTTAGACAAATGAAGGCAGTGCAGCATCCACGACCATGCCGAGCACAGAGTGAGGCTGTATGGACCTCCTCTAAGGCCTTTCTCACAGATCTCAGAGTCTCCAAAGATGAGTTTTGCAGATTGGACAGGAAATTACAATAAGACAGGATATTGCACCCCGTCCCGAAGGTGTCATCAGGCAGATTGGGGGAAAAGAGGGAGTTTTAACATTAATATAACTACAAACCTGAAGTAATCTGAAAAAATGGGATTGTGCTAAATTAAATTTATGCCCCAGTTGCTCAAAGGTAGGAAATATGTTACTTTTTTATGCAGCTTTAACTTCATTGTTACACATTTTTACTTTTACATATCTGGACAATAATGCATGTTGAAAATTTTCCATTTTTTCCCCTCATGTTAACTCCGAGCAGCTCAATAAAAGGCGGACACCACATGGTTGTAATGACTTGTCACACCTGGATCTCTGCAGCACATGCAGATGTTGAAGTGTCTCTCGAGAACCTTGGTGCCGCGATGAAGAGCGGCAGAGAGATGAACAGAATCAGACGGGAGATATCTGGGTTCTCGCTGTTAAGACAGAGGGGGGGCATCAGATGCGTCCTCATTAAGACATCTCTCCACCCTGAGAGCCAGAGGGAAGCACAACACAAAGACACTTGTTCCTCCACAGCTGTGGCCTCCTCTTCAGTCCCTTTCATCCCCTCTTCTCCCTAACATCCGCTCTCCATCTTTCAGCCTCAGCAGCTCTGAAGAGACTCAGTTTTTCGACCTCTAGCAAACATACTGAGGGTTCAACATGAAGCCTTTGAGTGTGTTAATGGTCACCAGACTCACATGCTGCTTTGATTTATTCAGGGAGGATCTATCGAGCTCAGAGCCTCTAACCGCAAACACAACTAGAGATCCATTTGTGACAATAAATGTTGTAAAATGTGTCTTTATACAATCAGCAATAAATGTCCAGTGCATTATGTTTGATGATGTATGTTTCTTTTTTCTCTGGTGAACCGACTTCTGCCCAAGTTAAACCGTACTGTACAAAGGACACAGCTGCAGAAGCTCCCCGACACATTTCAAAAACATCCCATGAGCAGCTCTCCTCCATGGAGAATACGTGGCTGTCATGGCGTCACGGAGACGTGCCCGGTGGGATCCAGGTGTTACCATTACGTTAACGTGAAAATGAGTGTTAGCTCCAGGTTAGCAGATGTGGTTTGATATCAGGGTGTCTAGTAGTAGCAATACTACTGCTGCAAATGCATTCATTCATCCATATTGTCAGGTGATGAAATACTTGTATTATTTGTTGTGTTGTGTGAGAGTTTGCTTGTTTTGCATTGTTTCGTTGAACTTGTAACTCATACTTCATTGATGCTGATTCTATTTAAGTGACGCTGTAGCAGTCAAATCCCCGGTTTGGGTCCACATGTGACTGATTAAAGTTAAAGTCTTAATCTATAGCAACAACTCTACTTCTCTACATGATTCTATTCATGAATGTGAATCTAGTTCAACAGGATTGTTTCCCTGCTGAGTGTCTGACCTGAGCTCAGTGAGTTATAATTACGATTACGGCTCTATCGGGAACCCTGACACTGATTTGATTTTTATCTCCTTCTAAATGTGAATGGGCCTTTGGAAACTCGATTGATACCTTCATCGGATGAATTGTACATCAGAAACTCGAAACGGTCTCTTCCTCTGCTCCTATTTTTCATTCTTTAAATTGTTCTCTTGGCATCTTTGATTCTGTCCCCGCTTCTCATTCTTTCTGCTCATTAATCCTCCTCAGCTCTCCTCCTCAGGACTACGTGCCCGGCTGGGTTTTCACCGTAGCCTTAGAATTAATCAGGGACTGATTTACAAATGGGATGAAAGTGAAACATAGTTAACAGGCTGTGAGAAGATAAAGCCTGGTGGATTGTGGGCCTTGGGCATGAGAACTGTTTCACTCAGGGTGTGGAGGTGGTATCACAAAGAAGTCCCCAGGCCAGGATAGGAATGATGAATATCCATACCAGATTTCTGGGCAATCTTCCACGTGGATGTTGAGATGTCCCGTGCATGGGTTGTCATCTAAAAACTCGCTGAAAGCAGGATCATCACGTTCAGAGATGGCCAGAGCAGTTTCACCTCCAAGTGTTTTGCATTCAGAGGAAAATCTTTGAGTTTCACATGAAATGAGTGCCAAGTGGAATTAAGGACATCTACACTGAATAAAAATAGAAACACAAGGCTTTTGTTTTTGCTCCCATTTTTTATGAGCTGAAGTAAAAAATCTAAGTCGACTTCTGTCGGCTGGAGGTTTCTGCCTCCTGAAGGAAGTTTTTCCTTCCCACTGTCACTATGTGCTTGCTTATGGTGGGAAATGTTGGGTCTCCGTACTGTAAATAACATGGATGATTAATGGACTTTTTGGGCTAAAGTAATCTATTACTTTCAAAGTAATCTATTCATTCTCTGCCAAAAAAGATATTCTTCAAGAATTCCTAGAAATCAGAGTTCAAGGGGGATATGACATAAAAACTGTAACTAATGCGATGATAAGGGACAGTTGTGCGGGCAGGTGAGCAGATCAACTGATTGGTGAGGAACAAAAGGACTTTAAAATTCAAGAACATTTGAAGAAGAGAAGCCATTTTATGCCACAGCGATGTCTCTGCATCAGTATCAGCTCAAAGCAGTTTTGACAGGCTGCCATCAAAGATTTGATTCGACTTAAAATTCAAGTTTCTAAAAGAAAAATGTCAAAGAAAAATAAAAGTCCTTAGAGCATCACCCTCTGCTTCTCTGCTGCATTTCATGTGACTGAACAGCCTGAACTGATCAGATCGTTTTTCTTCAAACCGTTGATTATTAGATTAATATTTCAATAGACCAAGAGCTTGTTTATGTGTGTCCTCAGTGTAATCAAAGTAGAAGCAGAAAATCCCGTCCAGAGTCCAGCTCAAACCTTGAACATCAAATAAGTTTTGAACATTTTCAATTGAAGCGTCAGAAAGACTTTCATAAGCTGCTCATCACCGCCTGAGAACTCTTTGAGGAAGGTTTCACTTCACGTACTTTCATGACCTTCCTCTCCACTCTCGTACTGAAGTGCAGCCTCCATCCTCCTGTACAGCAGCGTCTCCTCCCTCGCTGTACTTTCTTGTCAGTTAGGCAGCTCACTCTGCAGAATACGCGCTGCTACCTTGCCCCGGGATATTTTCTCATTTTTATGGAGCTCCTCTATAGGTGGAGTAGCAGCTACTACTTTCTGTCCATTCAAACTCTGAAAGTTTATTCTGGAGAGCGAGTGTGAATTGCATTTATCAGCTGATGTGTGGAAGTCTCTCACATCCTCAGTCTCAGTTTGAAGGTACTTTTTCATTTGACATGAATTTACTTACATAAGCTTGTAGTTGATTTTGTTAAAATACCAAATGTGTTTTTTATCTTGGATTTCTGGTAATGCAGCACGGGTTAAAACATCTTAACTTTTCTTGTTAACCTTGATGAGTATTTAATTAACTCAAATTCAGAGAGTTCCTCTGGTAGATAGATACAGCTCTAAGCTTTGGCTAGTTTGTTTTAAAAAAAGCAAATACAAAGTTGGTTTGTCCATGCGGACCTTTTTGTTAACAGATTTTAGTTTCTAGCCAAATTTTCTACGAGTAAATGATGTTTTTATAGGCAGAATCTCTACCTGCAGTCAAGTAATAGAGAATGAATTTCTACCATTGTGATGGGAATGAGCTGCTGCCCTGGTGAAGGAGTTCAAGTGTCTCGGGTCTCGTTCACTATAGTCAGGGTAAAATGGAAACTCGACAGGTCAAAAGCATCAGCAATGATTCAGACGTGGTGCCAAACTGTTGAAAAGAGTGAAGCTGACCAGACAATTCAGCCTTCACTTACGAGCTCTGGGTAGTTGCCAAAGCAGGAAGCCAAAATAATTCTCCTTTTAGTGAATAAAACCACTCTGCTCTGGTGTACTAAAATGAGCCAGTTGAGGCGGTTTAGCATCTGATCAGGATGTCTCTTGGACAGCCTCAGACAGACGTAATCCAGGCATGTCCAACTGGAAGGAGACCCAGAATACTGTTTCCTGAAACACTGTAGTGATCATTCAGTCTGGACTTGGGACCTGGAACTTTAAATTGTTGAAAAGTTTGGAGATCTGGACAGCCGTTCAAACACAACTGGAAAACAGCTGAGCCAAATCAAGAGGCTTAAAAGCAAGGACACCATCTTTCTTTATATAGAACGCAAACCTTTGCACATAAACCGATCATAGTTTATGTGCATGTAGTTCAGACATCAATGTGACAAGAAAAGTTACGTTAATTGTTTGTATGCGTGGGAGATAAACTGCTACTGGAATGGGTGTGAGGTTGGACCCAAGAACAGCACAGACTGAGACCAGTGTTGGAACAGTTCAGTTTATTGGCCAACAAATCCACAGCAGGTACACAGGAAGTAGTCCACCACAGAGCGGGAATCCAAGCAAACAGGAGACAGACGAGGGGCGAGCAGGCAGAAGAGTCAGGTTACCTGGGCAGGTACAACGAGGACGGGTCACGAACAGGCAGGGACGAAACCGGGGAAGCAAGCCGAAGATAAACACACAAGAGCTTAGCATCGTCTGGCAGGAGTGGGTTTGCACTGATGAGGCGGGAGTGGCCGGCAGGTGAGAGGAAAAGTGCTAGCAGGAGCGGATCATGACAGCTGTACTGAATGTAAGCGGAAGGTTGACTTCTTATAATGTAGCACTGTGTTACTGCGTTCGTTCTTGCCACTTGTCCTCGAGCAAACAGTACACACTCCAGCCAATGCAAAGAAATATTGCTGCACATTTGTGTTGGAGGTGAACGAGATGCTGTCCTCTGTCACAGCCGCACCACACTGCTCGTTTGCCCCCTGTTAGATAACTTTCCTTCATAGTGAGCCGATTGTGGCTGGCAGATGGAGAATGACAAAGAAGGCAACGGAGAGAAATTTGGACCACACACCACAGCCATTAATCAACTTGTTAGTGCATCCAGGCCAGCAGTGTAGCATGCTGGCTGTCTGCTGGAAGATGAATGAACACAGACTAGTTTCTTAACCTTGTTTTGCCTCAGGAATAAAGACAGAATATTTAAATCTTTCTGCTGCGCTGCTCCACCAGATCAATGAAAAATAATTCCAGTTAGGTCTCATTTTGCTGTCATCTTGTTGACTGAAGTGATTGGCAAAAAAAATGTGAACACACTCGTTGCGGTACTCTATGTACCTCTCAGTTAGCAGGCAGTGCTTCCAATTTGGCCCGAGGAAACAATTATAGAGCACTCCATGTGGGGAGTGGGTGAACGTGGGGAAGCTACTATATAATTCATTTATTTGCAGCAGTATTTATATTCATCTTCCTCCAGGTGATGTTTAAACCAAGATATGGTCTGATGCAGCTATCAGCAGGACAACTTTGTTTGTCAGCACCTTCCAAACTGACCAATATCAGCACTACAAGAACAATTAATCTAAGTGTCACCACTACTAAGGTTTAGTTAACTTTAGGCAACTAAAACTTGGTTAATGGAAAAGATGACTGTACTAGTTGAAAGAAACCAATAATAGTCGACATCTGAACATTAATCTGTGGTGCACATTACATAATTAAAGGTTTTCCAACGCTATAACAACATCACACTGACACACAACAGGTATTATTTGCACTACCAAAAGAGGATACTTACTTCTCTTCACAAATTAAAGACCAACAGGATTAGTTGTTTGTTCCAACATTTAGACAGCGACCATAAGTGTCTGAGAGAGTCCTTCTATGGCAGGAACCTTCCGAGAGTACCAAGAACCTTTTGAGGAACTCTATCAAATGTTGCAATGTGGCACAAAACGTGCCTAAAAGGGACTTTGGTAGTTACTAGTTACTTTTTTTAGATTTGTAGATTCAACCCTAGGTCCGCCTGTACACCTTCAAGACTTCAAGAAAATGTGACAGTATTTCTTCTTTTTCTAACCTTTGTTTTCACCAGTGCAGTATCATTGCGGGCAATTTTCTCTATTTCAGGAAGGTTGTGTTCACACTCATTCACACCAGGAACTGCCCTGGAAAGCCACAGTCTGGTTTGACAGCTGTTGAACAGCTCCACTGGAATAGTTTGAGGGTTAAAGACCTTACTCAAGGGCACCTTAGTGGTGCTAATGATGTTCTCTCACTTTTACCATCTGGATTTATCGCGCCTGTCCGGTGCAACCGACATTCCAGTCACAATCCCACTTCTCCAACCACTACTGACTCAGGATGTGGTCCATGCTCTAACACGATTGTGTAAAGGCAAATGTTCAGGATTTTTTGTTTATGAGGATGAGGATGTGGTCTTTTTATCCGGTAACTCTTGAAGACGGCTGCTGGAGCTCCTTTATTGTTGTTAAACGATTCTCTGCTTTGTCACATTGATCCAAAGTTGTTTTTAACAGAAGGCTGTGAATCTTTAGAGCTATCCCATTTAAATGCAAAGTACATAAAGACAGAAAAACTTTGAGGGTAAAATGTAGCAGAATAAAGTAAATCTTTGAAACTGAGCTGCAGGAATTTCGAGGACCCCCTGTTGAGAAGATTTCAGCAGGTTTGTAGAAGGAAACTTTTAAAGAGAACAAAACATGAAGTTACAGTCTGAGTTGACTCTAAATTGCCCATCGGGGTGAATGTGAGCATGAATGGTTGTCTTGTAATAGGCTGGTGATTTGTCAGCTTTTAGCCGAGTTTACCCCGGACGAGTTTGCACTTTTTTTTAGCAGTTTGGCTCCAAAGTTGGCTCAGCATACATAGACATTCTCGATCACAAGAGGATGAATCATAAAGATTCTGGTGATCACATGATCTTTTCATCAAGTGCCAATATCAAGCTGAAATTATTGGTTCTGAGTGAAATGTCTTGGACTGACATGAAATTTGGTTTGGACATTCATGTTCCCCTGAGGATGACCTGTAATTACTTTGGGAAACACTTAACCTTCAATCTTTCACAAACATCCAGTCACTGTTTCATTTGGACTTTGTGATCAGATACCTGCTAATTAGTGACATTTCTGTCCTGCTAATAAACCAAAAGGTTTCAAGGACCAGTCTTTAGAATTTGGTGCATGCTTCGATGGGCTGCATCTTGAGGCTGTCTTTAGTTTGTCCATTTTGGACTTCTGTAGAAACATGGTGGACTCATTCATAACAATTCTTATTTTCAGGTGATTAGACGCTAATGAAAACATAGCTATGAATATTATATTCCATTTCTGACATATGCTGTAAATAGAGGCACCTAAATCCGACACAGTGGATCGTGGCTGCTCCTATTTTAATGATCTTTTCTCCGGCTGCAGGTTGCATCAGCACAAATGGCGACAGGCATGTCAAAACATAGCACATACAGAGGGTGTTTTTGTAAATACAGAGAGAGTTGAAAGAGAAAAGTCTTGTGATCTATCATCCGACAGCTCCCACAGAGCACTGAGAGGGATATATATATATGTATACAGTCCCTTAGCTCATTTGTGATGATTGTTCATAATTTGTCCTGTACGATATATGAATGTGAGCACAGCTCTGCGGCTCCATATTGATCATCAGCCAGTTTTTCTCTGGAGAACGCAGTGCCATTATAACAGTAGTGAACTTGGCTGACTTGGCTGAGCTCATTTATTCTATAGATTATGCATTATAAAGTGTTGTCTCAGTCATTAAGAGAAACGGCTACACATGCACGCAACTGGCAATTTGTGTGCTGCAGTGCAGAGAAATAAGTGCGCTTAGTATCATTGAAACGCTGCTGCTCAGTTTTATGTGTTGTCTCTGGGTGGTTTATGTTGAGCTAATATCGCTGTGTGTTTTCCCAAGATGCCTGTGGCCTCTGCTCAGTTTTCATGTCATTAAATATGAGTATGTTCTTGTATTTCTGTCACTGTGACAGTCATGGGATGAATCATCACATCAGTTTCATCGGTCATAAATTAATTCCTTTGAAAATAAAATAAGAATCTATAATTCAAGTGTAAAATCAGTTCAGTTGTGCAACGATACGACAACAGACACAAGACAGAAGTCCAAACCAGCAGAGTGAACATGACATGAGAAGGGAAAAGAGGATGTAGAGGCTGAAACAAAGGTGATAGACCACAGCAAACGGACAGTTTAACTCAAATTCCACATATTTGGTGTCAAATTAAAGTCTTTGTTTTTGAGGTAGTTGTTGGTTGAGATAACTCAAATGAAATCAACATTTTTTTTTCCATTTCAAAGAACTGCAGCAACATTGAAGAATTCGACTCTAGACGGTTAATTGCCTGAGCTAAGAATGTAGGTAACCTGAAAGAAGAATGGTTGGAATCTATCTATCTCAGATACACTCCTCCAACATCCTCCTTCAATCAATCCAGCTGACAATCGGATTGATTAAAATTGGAGTGTGTCTGTTCAGCATGACACACGGTGGAGAGACAGCTGACAAGCTACTGGATGATGCAAATGAAATGCTTAGCCCGTACGTTCAAAATCTTTTTCTTGGACTAGGAAGATGTTCTTGTCTGCAGTGTGTCCACCAAACAAAAACTTAAGCTGTACATCCACTGCATGCTACGGTTCAACATGACTCACCTTTGGTAACAAGGCGTTTTTCTCGATTTCGTTTACCACTATAGATTGTACCTCATCAATGTAAATTGGATTCTTGGCTCATCACCACACCAACAACATGTGAAACTGGCATCACCATCATCTTCAACTGCACACAAAAACAGAAACAATGGAGGACATCAGCAGGACGACTGTTTGTGTTTGAACTTGGAACCGAGCCGTACCAGAGAGTCCAAACACAGCATTAGTCAAACATAGGTCTCTGATTGAAGTGTGAGATGTTGGAAAGCAGGTGCAGCTTTACCTGCGGTGTCACCATAGAAAGTCCAAAGTGTGAAAAACTCATTAGTTAACAAAGTCCAGCTGGTTTAATTGGCTGCAAATGTGAGTCATGTTGCAGCAGCAGTGGTAAATATGTGTGGTTAGTTTCTTTTTGAAGCGCTGGCAACACAACAGTCATCAGGCCTGGGTCTCTTAATTAGGAGGTAAGCTGCTGAGGGACACATGGGTTTGGGTTGATTGTGGTAGCCAGTGTGTCGGCCTTCATGTTTCAAGGTTGTTTTTTCTCTTTTTTTTTTTGGTCACTTCCTGTCAGACTTTTGTATGTGTGAATTAGAAAAGCGTTTGCAGCGTTCAGCAGCAGGTGCGTTCCAAATGGACCGCTCCATCATTTCATGGTCAGCGATGTTTTCTTGAGCTGTCAAGACGTCCAGGAGAAATATCATCCAGTCGATGTGCGTGTGTGTACTTTTACCAGGGTAACAGAAAAACCTATACAAACCAATCACACATGTGTGTGTTTGTGTGTGTGTGTGTGACTTTGTTCAGCTTGTTGGCTCCTGACAGACAGTGTAGATCAACGCCTTCAGTGTTTGTTCCTGAGGTGACATGGAAGTGATGTAGAGGCCGCGCCTAGCTGAACATTCAGGCAACACACACACGCACACACACACACACACACGAACACACACACACCGTAGATCACATGCAATGCAGTGATTTGCTGATGCAGTACATGGCAGTAAATACTGCATGTCTTCCTGCGGTGTGTGTGTGTGTGTGTGTGTGTGTTTCCAATGCTTCTCTTTGTTTTAATGTTGCTGCAGCTTCTGACTGACCGATACTCTGTCAGTACGAGTCTGAGATTTATTTTGAAATTCTTTAAAAGCAGGAAACTTGTTTGATGATCATCAGAAGCAGATAGTTTTGTGACAAAGTCAGTTTAATTCACAGAAAAATCAGACGATGATGATAACCACTAACGTGTATTTGTTGCAGGGTGGTGGTAATCTCTTCTGGTATCAGGTCAGTGTGCAATTATTGATTGCTTGGTAAGCAAGAAGCTCAGCATTTCTCCATTTCTGGAACAAAACAACCCTTTGCTCCATGTTATTTCCACAACATGTCTCTGAATAATACAGTTGATCAGTTTCATGGAAAACAACATGGCTGGTGTTTGCGGACGCATTCAGATGTTACGCCTCCACCAGTTCTCCCTCGAGAGCTTCAAGTTATTGTTTCTTGTTTGTGTTTTTTTTTTTTTTTGGCCGTCACACCGAGCAACCGCCACAAGGGACGGAGGATCACATTTAATTGGCACCATCATACTCCTCTAACGGCCATTCGCTGCCATGAAACACGATAATCAATTTCTGCTGAGAAAATGACACGTTCGCTTGCGACGACAGAGAGGGGCAAGGTGGGAAGGTGAAGCCTCGAAGCTCCAGCTGGGTAATTGGATCCCTGCCTGACTTCAACCCCCGGGGCTGCAGATCTGAAATCTTAGCAACTATTTGGATTTTAGTTACAACTGAAGACGGAGTGCATCGTGATTAAAATAGAAATACAAATACGAGTTGGTAATAAGAAGAAGTTACTGCACAGAGCATTAAATGATCGCTTGGGGTGGCGGGTCAGAGAGGTTGAATGACTCAGTAATTATGTCCCTGGGCAGTTCAGATTCATGGTTTCAAAATATTGGAATCATTAAATTTCAACTCAAATGACATTATAATGGATAGACGCTGGCCTGTGCTGTACTGAAGAGTCTGAGAAATGTAGCTAAGATTGCATTTTTTCTATGGGAGCATTTTCTGGGCTGCTGATGTTACAGTGAACTGCGAGGATTGTCATCTTCTTGCAGCAGGTTGTACAACAGCTCCTGGTGTGTGTTGGGACATAAAATGTAAGTGAAAATAGTTTGGACTGACCTCCATCCATCCATTCTCTTCCAGTTATCTGGGGTCGGTTCACGGTGGCAGCAGGCTTAGCACGGCCTTCCAGGTGTCGTCTGAGCGTCTTGAGGAATTACACTTTGTCTCTGGCTGCAAAGCGAGGTCGGACTGATGCCGTGTCCATGGATCTTCATTCTTTGATCTCACTGACAACTCCTGCAGCAGTTGCAGAGCTGATATATTGCAGCATCAAGCGACGCAGTTCCTTGTAGTCCTTGTACAGCTCTAATGACACTGGCCTCTGAGGCTGGATCTCCACGATGGCATTCATACCTTCATACTCCTGTAGGATCCCGAAGCACTGCCAGGCTACATGGGCTTTACAGTCCATCCATCGAGTTCTGGGTCTGCCCAGTTGGTCAACTATCCTAATCAGATGCCTGAACCACCTCGACGAGCTCCATACAATGTGAAGGAGCAGCAGCTCTACTCCAAGCTCCCTCCAGACGTCCGAGCTCCTCTCTCTCTCTCTCTCTAAGGTTGAGCCCGGCCACCCGGTGGAGGAAGCTCATTTCGATTGCCTGTATCCTCGATCTCACTCTTTCGGTCACTACCCAAAGCTCATGACAGAGGTGAAGGTAGATGGACTGGAAAATCTGGAGCCTTGCATTCTGGCTCAGCTCTCTCCCGCTTACCTTATCACCTTTCCATGCTATATTCCATAGCTATATTAGATGAAATAATACTTATATTATCAGTAACATAGCATCATGTATGACATGATATGATGGTGGTATGCTTTGTGAGACATGCACGTAATACTGAGCTAAATAAACTGAACATTTGCTTGTGGAGTCTGCCAACCGGTCAGTGGCAAATAAACCCTCTGCAGAGACACTGAAGGTCCTCGAGTTTGTAATCTCAGTGGAATAAGAATGAGTCCTTCCACCCTCAAATGACCTTCAGGCTTATCTGAAGGAGCTTTTCATTAAAATCTCACCAGAGGCTTCACCCTTCCTGTTTCATTAATCCTAATATGACTGTCAACACCTTTAATTTCCTGTCTGTCATTCACTCTGCCTCCCTTCATTTAACCCTTTCATCTTGTCTTATCATCTGCATTTCCTGTCTTCCTCTCCTTCAGTTTACAATGCCGACATCTTGCCAATATTTCCCACCCTGCCATCCAAATGATTAGATATTTTTTTGCATCTCTCTTCTGTGTATTTTTATCTTCTTTTGTCGTCTCACACGGCTGCAGCCCTCCTCTTACGTCCGCTCCCCCTGTATCAACATTAATTTACCTTTTTCCTCTGTCTTGCTCGCTCTCTGCCTTTTGGGATTTATTCTCTTTCATTACATTCAGGTGGATTCAAGCATGCAAACTCAACCTTTTTATTACTCTTCGACCCATATCTGATCCATGCTTAAGTGTAATGTCAGCGCTTCCGGGGAGATATTTGTTCTAATTTAACTTTTATGTCAGTCAATCAGAGATGGATTGCTGTCATCAAAGGTCTGAGTACATTTCACAGGAAAAACATGGAGGTGAGTCAGCGGGCTAGTCTACCAGTCCATTTGTGTTTTGTTCACCTCAGCGTGCTGCAGCTTTTTATCCACAGGAGAATTTACAGCGGAACATTTGAGGGTGAAATTTTGTGTGAATGTGAAAAATGATTTGGCTGTACAAATAATCGTGACTTTAAGACACTGAGGCTGGCAAAATGCACATATTCACGCTTTATGCTCATGGCATGGAAATACTGACAGGACCAAAATAATCTTAATCAGAGCAATCATTGTAACTGTAGAAACTGTGTTTTTAACTCTGGCCTGGTCTGATCCACGTTTCCAAGCACAGTTCATCTAAACACAGCACACGACTCTGTGATTTACATTTGACATTTCCTTTCCTCATGCTGAAAAAAAGGGACACTGCACTTCTCTCAGTCTAGAGTGCAGAAATGAGTTAGCATTGCTTCCTATCTCACTTCCTATCTCTCAGGCTTGAGCCCGGCCACCGGGCTGAGGACGCTTATTTCAGCCACTTGTGTCCTCGAACTTATTCTTTCCCTATCCAAACCTTGTGAGCATAAGTGAGGGTAGAGCGTAGATGGACTGTTTGCTATATGCAGCTTGTTTTATTATTTTCTAGGAACATTTTAATGCATCACACGGATCAGTTATTTTAGTCACTTCAGCCCGACCTCTGTCTTTAAATATCTGTAGAGCCACGTCTCTGTCTGATTACAAACCTGTAGAGCAAAAGTGTTTAATATTTGAGGCATTAAGGCAGCATTGTCTGGACCCTCCAGTCCCTCAGCTCCCAAACACACACATGCATGCGTAAGGGGCAATATCAAATGAGATACCCGCCGTGATTCCAGGCTCTAGTTCGAATCCAGAACAGAACGATCAAAGTGTGACGCTAACGTGTCGTTTGAATGGATAAATCTGCATCATGAATAAATTAGAACTCGCTCATCTCAAATTGCTCATTTAAACAGTCTGAAGGAGAAAAGGCTTCAATGAGGAAGTCTTCCTGTAATGAGTCACGGTGGAACGAAATGACATCGTGGAACAATTAAAGCTGCACGAGGGAAGAATATCAAACGAAGCTCGCGCCACTAAAATCAAGAATTCGAGCTTCAGTGGAGAAAGTGTCTCATTACTGCATGTCGAGGGTGATGCTGAAGAATCACTTAATTTGTCCAATAAATGCTGCTGTCTGATGGAAAACGAAGTGACAAAATCAGCGTTTACAGGAAAGATCCAGAAGTTTCACCAACTTCTGATGAAAAATGGAGGTTTTATTTCTTCACAGCGGAGATGTTTGCAGTCAGACTCTTCTACTTTGTGTCGTGGAATAAATCATCACAGAGTTGGGGGAACAAGAGATTTCTCTCTTGTTCTCTTTCCAAAGCAAGATAATTAATTTACGGTCGACGGAGTCTCTCACACTTTTTCTATGATTCATTCTATTTGCATATTATTCTCTGTAATTTGCTGTCTTTTCTCAGGCAGCTCTCACTGAAAATTGCTGCGCTGCAGCACTGAAGTCAGACAGTAAAAACAAAAGGGAAGCACAGCTGAGCAGCAGTATGTAAAGGAGATAAATGACTGGAGGAGGGGGAAAGCTTCGACTTCCTTCTCTTGGTTACACCTGTTACACTGAGCTTAGTCCAATTTAAAACTTAAAAAAGTATTTTCAGGCGTTATTTGTTTGTTATTATTTCTTGATGTCTTCTGTAACACTTCTTCCATTTTCACAGGACATAAATCTGTTCATATCATCTATTTCTTCCATTTATTTTGTTTTTCTGTGGCTGTACTTTCTCCCACACACACATTCAATCAAATTTTTTTCCCTTCGCTGTGTCACTTTATTTCCATCTCAGTCTGCAGTCGTCTCAGTCCTCTCCATTTCTTACCATCTCCTCATCTATTCTGTCATTCTTTTCCCTCCATCACTATCTGATGATGTTTTCTCTCTCTCTCTCTCCGTCTGCCTGCAGACACGACGCAGCTCGTTCATTCTTCTTACTTGACTCGAGGTCCAGTTTATGAAAAACAATCCATCAAACACGTCTCACCTCCTTAGCCCTCCATCTTTTTTTCCTGTTTTTTATTGTTGTTCCTGTCACCTGTGGGTCTCGTCTCTGTCACATTTAAGTAAGTGATCTCGCTGGCCTTTATTTCCCTCTCCTTCCTAACAATTTGCATGTAAATTAAACATCCTGATGAGTAATAGAGCACAGCGTAGTCATCGATTTCTCTCCTGTTATTTGTTGGAATTATTAAACAGGCTTAGAAGACGAGCACGCCGAACTGATTTAGATGTTTTCACACCAGTTGTTGATTTCCGTCAACACAGATATATTTCTTGCACCTGCTTTGCAGTTCTAATGCGCCACATGGCAGACGCTTACCGACAATGTGATATACAGTATAAAGTCTCATTTTTCTGTATTCGGGCTGCATCTGTCCAACACCTGCGACATAAATCAAATCTTCAGGCCTCTATTCACAGTTAAGAGAGCTTTCCAGCTGCGGATGTAACTGAGTTTATGTGAAAACATGAAAGTTTGTCATCATCCAGCAATACGCTGTGAGTAGAGGTGTAGATTCTGGGTCTACCTGAAGGTGCAATGTGCAGCTAGCTTAGTGGTCCTTGCATAGGAGTTTTGGACCACCAGGAGCAGGAAGGAGGGTTTTCAGGCACGGAGCAGGGAGGACACAGTGAGGAAAGCTAGCAGAAACCCAAATGAGCAGCACCGAGCTACACTGGAGTGGCTCCGTCCTCCAACAACAAATTCTGTTGATCATTTTCATTAATTTTGAAATTCTTTTCACATTCTTATACATTCTTTCACAAGTCCAGCTTGGTACTGTATGGGAACACGGCAAAGAAAATCACTGACAGCCAACACAGGAGAGTCAGAGGGCAATGATCAGGACTCAGATGGTGCCCAGAGAATGATCGAGGAGATCACTCACCTCTGACGCCAGAGGCAATCTTTACAGTGAGAGGGATAATGACCTCCTCAATATATATATGTATATATATATATATATGTATATATAACCATCTGTTGCCATGTGACCAAAGTTACATACTTCAGCCTGTTCCAGAGACGTTTTAGAATAAACAAAATGATTTTGTTTAGCAGCTTTGGCGAAAGAAAGGCGAACATACTGTAAACACTTACTGTGTCAAGACACTGATTAATGTCCAGTCCACAATGTAGGTGGAAAGGTAATGATTGTGTATAGTGCACACAGCAACACACATAATAGGTAGTAACTGGTCAAGGGAATGAGAAGTGTACCTGTGTGTGTGTGTGTGTGTGTGTGTGTGTGTGTGTGTGTGTGTGTGTGTGTGTGTGTGTTAGATGTCTCCTTCTATCCAATGTTGGGAAGTAAATGAGCCAATTTAACTGTGTATTGATTTGAGAAATTGACCGAAACATTGTAAAACATCGCAGAGTCTGTTGAACACACCCACCCACACACACACCTACATTCCCCGAGCCAATTATCCTCAATAGATCCTGCTGTCGCTTTCTCTCTCTCACATACACACAGAAGTAAGACCGAGGTCGAAATGTTCACCCTCCAAGACAAAGAAGAAGAAGAACGTGAGGTAAACATATTTGTATATAAATGTATCATCAGCGTATCATATAAACACCCGTCAACATCCCGTCGACTGCAAAAATATGTCATGAGTCCTTCAGGATCCTGACAGAAGTCCACCTGAGTTTACAAGAATATGACGAGGACGTGATGTGCAGCACATTCTCAGAATAGTTTGTTCATTGTCTGACAAAACGTCTTCATTCTCTTCACACTCATTAAAGATTCTGCAGCCGCGGCGATGCACACTAATCTTGAGCTTCAGCATCTTGACCTTTAGAAATTATTTCTAGTATTTTTAAAGTGTCTCATTATGTTTGAGTTTTTAAGAGTCAAGTTTTTTTCAAGTAATGCTACGAGCACGGCAAACCAAAGGCCAGTTACCTCCACTGTGAGACGCTTGACAGATAAAGTCATCTGTCATCACAGGTTGACATCAAATATGGTCTAAATAACAAAGTAATCAATCTTTATATAACCATACTCCCTTTCATGCAAACTCACTTCTACTTAAAGTCCTAAGAGATTTGTTATCCAAGCATGTTCACAAAGAGAATCAAGACATTAAGATGGTGCCTTAGAGTCATTTGAAGATCTTGGATTAATGGATAATGGATTAATACAGCCTTGACAAGAGACACTTCAAGTTCCTACAACTCAGGTAGCAAAAAAGAAAATCTCAGGGAGTTTATATCTCACATGTCTAATGGCATTAACAGTCTGTTGGGTTAGGGGGAAAATGGGAGGCTGACTTATTTCACAACTTTGAAGATGATGGCTTGATCGAGCTATAAGACAGATAATCTCTCCGTACTGTCCAAGGTGTAAATCTGAAGTTGGCTGACTTATTCACATGTTCCGGATTTGTTCACAACTGTCCAACTACTGGGAAACAATACTTAGAACCATATCCTGAGACAAAGTGCAATGCTGCCTGAGAGGGGCAAGAAAATCAGGTTTATAAGAGTAGCTTTGACATAGCTCTTTAATTGAAGAGTGAAGACAGTTTTGGATATATAGCAACATAATAATGAACCAAATAACCTAAAACAACTTCACGTTACAACGTAGTGTTTAGCCGACTGGTTGTCCTCTCTCCATCCTCTCATTTGCTCTCTCATCATGTCTCTCTTTGTCCCGTTCGTCCCTCCATCTGTGTCGCTGTCTGTCTTTCCATGTATGTCTCTTTGCCCTTATCTTCCTCCGTCAGTCATGGTGCTCTGCGGCGCCCTGTTTAGTATTCCCAGTCAGTCACATCTGTCGGCTCGCACTCAATCACACACACACACACACACACAGGCTGGAAGTACATGTGGTAATGACTTATCTTTTTAAATACAGGCTACAAATTAGACAAACAAATGGATAACGGCATGCAGACACATGCTAACACACACACACACACACACACAACACACACTCTTGACATTCTTGTGTCCTTGGTTCCATGGTTTAATGTGCAGGAGGACACATGTTACGGCCGTGCCGGTCCGATGTCATGGTCACTTTATATTAAGGGGGAAGTGTTTAGCTGTCACGCCACAGGAGCGTCTGGGTCATTTCAACCGAGAACAGCCAGATGCTGCATCCCATTTCATACTCTGTCTCTTCCAAAGGACGCGGACTTCACAAAGCGAGTTTAGGAACAGTGAAGACATCACCGATCACCGTGTTGATGGTAAACATTCACATTCCTGTCGCCTTCCAGCTGATTTTAAACACAGCGCAGTAACAGCTGCAGTTTCAGTCACTGATAACATTGTCTAAACGTTGAGATTAAGCCTTACTCAACACATTTTACCAGGAAAGGGATGCCACAGGGCTCTATCATCGGTCCACTACTGAAGACTTTGTGCCTAAATAACATAAATATTCATAATCAATACTTTAATGTCCATTTTTTTGCTGAATCACTCAATATGTGCCACCCCAGACCAAGTACCAAGTACACGGTATTCTCCACCTCCGCCAGTAAATCCTGCTGTTCAACTTTAAATGGTGTCCAGGTATTCAGACTGAGACTGAGAATACTTGAGACTCTCAACATTTTACTGAAGAATTAAAAATCTAACTGGGATTCTTGTCAAGAACCAGAAGGTTGCCTGTCAGCCTTCATCTGTAAGACTATTGTGCAGTCAACCATTCATGTTCTTTGATGACAGGGATTCTGTGTTGTCATGCTTTCAACACTTCAGCTGTTAAACAGTGTGTGTCACAGAACTGCAGGTTTTAAAGCTTTATTAGCTGATGTTTTTTTATATTGTAACTGTTTTTACTTATTCCTTGTTTTGTTTCTGTCTCTTTGTGCTTTGTTCTTAGGTCTCTCTTTGAAAAGTGATCTTGATCTCAAGAGTCATGAATAAATGCAAATTTGCTTCCGCCCGTGTCCAAGCCAAGTGAATTATCCTGCTTTACCATAAATAAAAGTGCTCACCCTTTAATGTGATGAATCTACTTCAAAAAACTTGATGGGACGGAGGGAAAATTACGTTCGCAGTCTGGTCTGGCCTTGCTAACCAACTGAGCTTATGTTAGCTAACAGCAGCTACAGTTGGCGGTGGAGGTTTATTGTCTTTCGGGAAACATTTTCTCCAACCCTAATGCAAGAAATGACAGCCATTCACCTGATTCAAGTTATTGATTTAAAATCTGTTATTTTATGGTAGGAAAGTTACACGATGTTGCTTAAATGTGAGCTACTTACTACTGACTTAGAAAGATGGAGGCTGCAGCACCATGCAAATGTATAAGAGAAGCCATACATAGACATAATCTAGGAGGAAAAGTGAGACTGTGCAACAATATCGTTGCTTAAGAAAATACTTGGACAACATTCAAATCTCAACCAACTTAACTATCACACTAAACTTCTTCTAACAACTAAATAAATGGGATTTTAATCGTAACCTTTATTTTGGCCACAACAGTAGCAGAAATTTAGCTGACAAATGGATCATTGCTGGAAAGAATTTAGGAAAAAAAACTAACCTTTTGCCAACTGTCTGTGGTTAATGATCCAGAAGTGAAATATTCTTACAGTTTTGTCCCTGTTGGTTTGTTGCCCCAGACAGAAACATCAATCAGTAGAATTAAAAGGGTTTCTGTTACATAAAGATGTAACATTAATGTTTTATGAAGCGTAATGCTGCTAAAGGATTAGGCAGTAAGAGGAGGGAGATAAAGACGGAGGGAGAGGAGAGGATGGACTGCGAGGTCGAGGAGATGGGCGGGAAGGGTGATGAGGTGAGGAGAAGAGAGGTGATGAGTGTAATGGATTTGTATTGAAGAGAAAACATCGAAGGAAGACAAGTGCTACACTAAGGAGGACAGAATGTTCAGAAAGCAACAAAAGGCGCTGCACTGGTGTGATGTGGAGGTACGAGAGAGGAGAGACGGTCCAGAAAGTTCTGAATAATACAGTACAACGATGTGAGCGTGATATATTTGCATCGTTCATTTTCAAAAGTCCAATGCCAAAATTCAGTTCTGATGCCATAAAATGAAATTATGGTGACCATAAAACATTATTGATGACTCATCGTGCATTCAGGGAAACTCTCATGACGGAGTTATTCGTGGTGTGGCTCAGTAATCAGACGATCGTCAGTTCGATCTCCAGTTCTCTGCATGTCGAAGTGTCCTTAGGCAAGAAGAAGAAGTATTGTCGTTGGGCACTGAACCCCAAAATGCTCCTAAAGGCTGCGCCATCAGATGAACACATCAGGACAGATAGCAGGCCAACAGAATCGGGCTCAGGAGCTCAGGAGTTCAAGCACAGCCTCTGAGATCAAACCAAGGGAATAATGTTACACTACCGAGGTGATTTACAGACTGTCCTGGGGCAAAACAGAGCAGCGGTCTCCAGCTTTAAGTTCCTGGGAGTTCACATCTCCAAGGATCTTCCTTGGACACTCAATACATCTACCCTGGTAAAGAAGACTCACCAGCACCTCTTCTTCCTGAGGAGACTAAAGAAGGCCCACCTGTCTCCTCAGATCCTGGTGAACTGGTGAGCACCACTGAGGCCATCCGTACCAGCTGTATCACAGTCTGGTACAAGAACTGCTCCATCTTGGACCGGAAGGCGCTGGAGAGGGTGGTGAAAACTGCCCAGCGCATCACCGGTTCACCGCTCCCCACCACTGAGGCTGGTGGCTATCATTTTACATTTGTTTAAATATTATAATTATTATGTTAAAACTTTCATATTCTAGAGTTTCACGTGTGAGGTAAAGACGTGGATTTCATGGGAGAAAAAGACAAGAGGGCTAGAGAAGTGAGAGGGATGAGAAATGAAGGACAGAGTAGAAGGGGGACAGGTGCAAGATGGATTGGTATGTGACCGAAGGCGGCGTTATCCATCCAATCATCACCGTGTCAGAGGAGACTCTCTCACCTCTCAGAGCCTCGTCTCTCCTTCCTTTTATTCTTTACCACATCTTTCCATCTGTTTCACCTTTACAACTCGGTCTCTGACTTCTCCTCTGTCCACATTCTGTAGATCGATAACAACATCCTGAACCAACAGAGGATACGACGGCACATGGGGTTTGTCATGTCATGTCATTATCATTGTCACGAGACTGGGTGTGAATAAAAGAGAGACTCCTGCTGAGTGTAAGAGAGACACAGACTGACAGATGGACTGGATGATGAACATGTACTGACCGAAAACATCAACCAGACGTGCATCTTGTTACTAAGCAGGCTGTGACTTGTTGAGCTCCTCAGCCAATCAACTGCACAGGCTGCACTTAGATTAAACGATGCACACTTGGACTCTGCTTTCAGATTTTGCATCAAGATATTTGTGTAACACCTGTTTATGGATAAAGACTGACTGTTGAAGATACGAGACACTCAATCCATTTTCAATTAAAGTAAAGGGTCCTTCAAAGAAAACGACAAACTAACAGCAGCTGCTGTTTTCTTACTGCTTTGCAAGATGTAGAAGAAAACTACAAAAATGACTGACTCTTTTAAGATCTGCCACTATTATGGTTAAAGTTTGGTTTGGTTGGCAAAAAATACTACATTTAGGTCATAGACTGTAGAGAACATGGACGTCGTTTTTGTGACATCACCCCTAGACTTCTGAAGAGCTGTTGTGAGACACACGACTTCCACACAGGTTCTACTGTGTGCACAACCACACAGAATCACATTGCAGTACCAGTTAGACAGAGTTCACATGTTGTAGCCACGACCACAGCTCATATGTCTCGGTCCTTCACAGGGTTGATATAATAATTGGCTGTCTATTTAAGTTAATGCTGAAACGCTTCTTTCTGTTCTTGTAATATGTTTCCCGTTAAACATTTTCTGCATGTTCTTTATTGAAACTGAAGGTCTGAGTGTGGAGGTTGTCATGTACATGTTCATGAACAAGTCTCGGACTCGGCTTCAGTTCTCGCATCTTCAAGTTTTCAAATGTGAAATTGCAGCAGTTTGACAAGGAGATTAAATTAAAAGCTCACAATCATTTTAATCACCCGTTGTCTGATCTGTGGCATTCGACTTGACCTCGACACTGAAGCATGTTGCACTGAGACTTTGTCTAGACGTCCATTAAGCGTTTCCTCTTTTGGCAGCCGACTGCTCTGTCTCTCAATCCAGAGTCCAGTTTGCCTCGATAATTAACTTTCCGTCTGTCTCTATTTTCTCTCTAACTCTCGACTCTTTTTGACTCACCCTCATACATGCACCTCTCCTCTCCTCCCTCGTTCCCTCCTGAGACAGAAACCGGAGGAGATAATAGAAGATGGAGGATCACCAAGGACTAACATCGATTTAAAGCTGAGACCTAATGATGAACACTCACTCACTCACACACACACACACTCACACACTCACACACACACACACACATGCACAGTGATTTGGTCTGAGTGAGTCACACTGATAGCACTTTGCTTTGCGTTGCTCTCCAAGTCAAGGCTGTTCTGAGTAATACATGTTTAGGTGTGACAGACAGGAGAAGAAAAGCAATCAACCTGAGATACAGAAGTCCTTTATGCATCTATCTGAATACTGAGTAACGGGCAGGAATAAATTAAATATCCGTCTTTGTTCAAAATGAGAATGAAACCTGACTTTGGAAATGAAATATTGGTGTGGTCTTGTGATTTTAGGGATTTTCGAGGTTTAGGTTCTCCTCCTCTTCTTGGTGAGGACATTTTGTCACCCCTTGGCTCCAAGATCAGGTGGTCAGATTAATAATTCATGGTCATCATACTGAAAGCAGAGCTGTTTTTGAGCCTGGCATTTCAAAAGATGTGTTTCCACCTCACAATGACGACATATCTTCACTCAAACCTTCATGTTCCTTCTTGTATTCAAACCCACCTCTATTTTCCAGAACATCATTTTAGTGTGGGTATTTTTTTTTAATAAGATAAGATGTGACTTTATTGATCCCCAGACGGGACATTCAGGTGCTGCAGCAGCACGAGGACAGAAATAAGAAAAGAAAAGAAAATAATGAGAAATATATAAAATGAAAAAAATATTAAAAAGAGAAGGTTGCCTCAACATAAAGTGTTCATAAAGATTAATCTGTGCAAGAGAAGGTTGTTTTATGTTTGAGTTTGGGGTTCTTTATGATTAGCACAACACTGATTAAGTGTGTATGTCCTCTTGAAGAAGCTGCAGTAACGTCAGTGGTCTGTTGTGTCATGTTGTACCACCTCATAAACTCCATTCAGACAGGATTGGTACCTGTAGGGAGGTCAGTTAATTTCCTTCAGACTGACCACTCGTGTGTTTTCCACCTTTAACCCTCAAGACATTTCAGCCCTGAACACCTGCGGCGTGCAGACAGACTGTGATTATAGTTATTCCATCATGTTTTGGTGATGGAAGGACACTCGGACTGTTATCTCAACCCTGTCTCCTGCAACGCTTACACAGCTGATCGCTGTCTGGATTATGTTCCCTGGCAACATTTACTTCCAGTGAAAGAAGTGCGATTGACGTGAGATATGAAGATTCCCCCATTAAGTTTTTTCGTCATGTGCAAGAAGCAAGAATAATAATCATGGCGTGGTACTTGCCTCTCTGTGGAGTTGTTGAGACCTGAACCCAGCCTTTAAGAATGTATCTGGCCAATCCCTGACTGGCATTGCCAAATTTTGGAGCCAGAAACAGACTTTGGACCTGAGGCAATATTTTTCATCTATTTTAGTCGTTACTGACACCTAACTTGCAGAGCTATTGCAAGGCATTGGCTTCACTCTGTCTCTTTCTACTTCCCCTCTGGGAGTTGGGTGTCTCCTTGCAACACATGTCACGTAGGGACGTGCATGAAACCTTTCGCAACAACACTTCCCGAATTTGATCTGAAAACCCAACACTTTGTCAGGACCTGTCAGGTTTGAGTCAGGCAGTGGAACTCTACATGTCTATTGGACATGACAAGAGCATTTGCATTTGTCCATTTGATGCAGGTGGAAGACATTTACACCAATCATTATCTGGTATTACCATGTCTTCTCCAAAATGACGTGATGATCCACTAACTAACATTCACTATCTTAGGTCTGACAATCACAGTAACTGTCTGAGTAAAAAGCTGTTTGGATTGATGAGTAAATTTACTGATAAACTGACTGTGCCTTAACGAAGTCAGACACAAACTCTTTTTTTGGCTTTACATCCAGTCTGAGTGAGAATCAAAGAGTTTTGATCGCGTGGAGAGTTCCTGCTGGAGTTCACCAGTCTTTCATCTGCGTGATCAAAAGACATCTCATGTAAACTTGCATTTATAATTCATGTATGTGAGAGATGTATGTGCATCTGTGTCTACAGTATTTATGTATATAAATACAGTAGAGCTGTTTGTACAGTATATGTGTTATCTCATACCTGTGCTGTGTGTGTGCTGCACTGAAAATCTTTAACATGTTCAGTGAGACCTGAAAGTTTAAGGATTCAGGACGGCGTGCAAGTGTCAGAAGTCAAATTGTTATTCCGAGCAAAGAAGCTTTCACAGCATGAAATCATGGTTTCTCAGGGGGCAGTACATGGACCTCTAAAACACTTTACAGAAACTGGATTAGTTGTATTCAAAGCACGATCAGGGGAGGCCAAAAGTGACAACACCATCAGAAGATCAATACATCAAGCTCAGCGCCTTGAGAGATGGAGAGTACTGTCAAAAGATGGCTGTCTTGTAGCGGTCTCAGAGGGCGAGTAGCAGTTTTTAAATCACTTCTCAGGAGGGGAAACAAGGCCTGACCCTAACACTTGGGGTGGACTAAGAAGTACAGGCATTTCAGAGTGGATGGCTGGGAAAAAAATCTATTTACTGATGAATCCAAGAGTGAGATTGGTACTAACAGAAGGGTTCGTGTAGGAGAGAACGTGTGCATCAAAACCAGAGTGAAACATGGTGGTAATGCGATTTTGGGGGTGTTTTGCCTATTTGGGCACCTACATCGACTTCATCCTGAAAACTCACACTCCCATTCTTCAGAGACTTGTTGCACGCTCTGGGATCATCATCCTGCTGCAATATGAATCATTCTCTGCAAAGATGCAAACCAAACACACTTCAAATATTATAAGAACTACTTAAAGACTATAGAAGACGAAGGAGTCCCAACCGTCATAGACTTTCCTCCGCGGTCACCTGATCTCAACCCTCACTGAGGTTGAAGACCTGAGAAGGCCAAATATTCTGTCATATCACAAGAAGCTCTTCAGGTCACTGTCAAATCATGCTGTGATAAACTGGGTCATCAGGTTTTATATAAACCTGTCAGCTCAAATGCATGCTGTCGCCTGCAAGTAGTGGGACATGGCAAATATACATATTAATGTTTATGCCTCATTGACATTAAAGATCGGATGTTCCAACACTTCTTGATGCTTGAATCCACCAGCATCCGTAGGATGACTTTTGATCCTGTCACTAGCCATGAGGCCATATCTACTATAGTGATAGCCATCTGCTGTATCTTTTAAAGGAGCTTGCAGCATTTTAGTTACACTTTAAATTCCATACACCTCACTCAGGTCCTCTGACCAGTCATTTCTGGTCATCCCTCTGGCCCGGTGGAAACTCAGAGGTGACTCAGTTGTCTGTGGAACAAATGTGTGCACAAGAGGACACTGAGGTTCAATTTGAACAAAATAAGAAGTGCAGTTTTACCAGTTTTATTTAAGTGCAGGAATACTTCCTCCACTGACTTTACACTCTGTGTCCGTACGAGTGTGTGTGTCGCCGCTTCAAGTGTGAATGATTCTCAGAAATGTGCAGCTCAATTTACTGCAGTCGCTCTTCCAAACTCAACGGGGGAACTTGCTGATTGCAGCTTCAAGTCTTGCCACAGAAAATGTATTTAACAACACTGGAACAACAGAAATACACAATCATTAAGTCAAAATGTCTCCAGTGTTCTATGAAACTGTGTTTAAATGCATGTGGGGATGGCATTGCAAGCTGCATGCGTGCGTGTGTGTTTGCTGTGTTTCCTGTTTTTGCAGACATGGGTGGAGGTTTCACTTCCTCCTAGTCCAACCGAACTTCAACCTGATAAAATCTTCAGGTAAAAAAATCCTTTGTGGATTGTTGTTTCTCTGAAATCAGCTGATGATGGTGGCAGAGTTTGGGTGAACGCATGTGTTTTTGTGTCATTTTGATACGTTTAGCTTCTGTTCTCACTGTCAAGCCAACCTGACCTGAACTATCGTGTAATAAGTCACATCCTGTCTACATAATTAAACCCAGCAAAAAAGATTTTATTCTAAAAAAGGGGTTGTTTATTTTCCCTGCAGTTTTAAATGGCTGGCACACACTCAGCACTCCATTTCAGCAGATCCATTTACACATCCAGTGATGTCACACATGGGCTAATTCAATTTCGGGTACATGTAAACTAATGCGGTTTGATTGGAGGTGAATCACGCTATTTTGCGCCCACTGCTGTCGCACAAATCTCCATCTTTTTGCCTCATCATGTTTGACTCATGTAATGTTCTCACTAACCATTCACATAACAACACTGACTGAACACTCTCCTGCTGGAAAACCCTCTTGTGCCTCCTTTTTTAATAAAAAAAAACAAAAAAAACCTGAAACATAATGCATTTTCTCTGACAGTTTGTGTTTCCTTCCTTCGTCTCGATTGTCTTGTAGAATCGTCTGTGTGATGTTGTTTTGTTGACTTGCCACAATCTCTGCAGGCTCTTTCTCAGTGGCGTCCTTTGAGACGCGCAAGTGATGAAGAGGGAAATTAACTACACATGAAACTCGATGAGAAACACTCAGCCTTTCCTTAAAAAATGACTAGTCCTATCCACAGGCAAAGCAATTAAGCCCTAAGTCTCCCAGTGGAAGTAATCACTATAAGATTAGAGCTGGTAGGCACGCGCTCGGGTGATCATGTGAAAACGAATTCAGGGTGTTGCTGAGACAGAACATCCCAGGCTTAGTCGATCTTACCTGGATCACAGAACTCTTAAAAACAACAACAAGCTGCACTCGGTCCTTTGAGGATGAATCAAATGTTTGAAACAGAGACAGCGAATGCATCCTGAATGCAACTGCTGGTCAATATCTGTCTGCAAAAAAACACAACAGACTATCTGCATAACCTCAAATTGCTGCATGTGTTTCAACGACTTGATATGCAGCTTTAGTGCCCCCCTGTGGTGACAGAAAGCACTACACACAGGACATTCAACAAGTGGCAGGTTGAGTATATTTCATGGAAACAGCAAGAACGTCCACACATGGATGTTTTCAACAGCTTCTTGGTTCATTTAAGTGTGTTGTAACCACATTGACATACAAGAAGTGTGTGTCAAATGTGCCACCGCGTTGTGTGTTAACGCCTTGTGCTGTAGTAAAAAGTGAGCTTTACAATTCACAGAGGCCCTCGTGAATGTTTTCATGCACACAAAGCAGCAGATATGCTTCAGGCGGTGGAAATGGATTCGATAAGACTTCACACCCCGTGCACATATCAGAGGAGATTTGTGCCTCTAGATACGATTCAGAATTGTATCACTGATCAAAGGTCAACCTCTGATAGCGCACGGCGGTGGAGACTGAAGCCAACTCCTGTGAGTGTTAGAGACGGTGTTTCAACAGGGGGCGCTGGACAGAGCAAACAGTCCAACGTGTAAAGGGAAACGACGGTGTGTTCCTGTAGTGGAAGGGACATGCTTATGAAATGAATGGAAATAAGAGCATTTGGCAGCGACATGCGACAGACTTCGTGGTTAATTTGATCATTTGAGCTTGTTTATGTGTGACAGGCTGCATGTGTGTCCTAGAATAAGTATCAGGTACTTATATCCATGCAGGAAGTGCCATTTACCAATACCAGGATTACAGTAAGACATGTTATTAGAATTTAGAGGATGAAATACAAACGAAACACATTCTCAGACAGTTTATCTGTTTTGATTGTGTCTTTTCTTCTTTGTGCCCCCCACCCCTCTGTGTCCCCCTCTCTCTCTCTTCTTGGTGTATGGCGCCCCCTCCTGTTGCTCTTGGTCTGTTCACATTGAAGCAGGATTCAGTTCTTCTTTTTAAATTCATCAAATTCTACATTTAAACAGAGAAAATGGTGAGTTGACACACGTACGAGTCCTGCTGTGTTGGACGCTGATTCTCTCTGTGCTCAGAGCTCTTGAAGGTTCCTTAAATTTGGATATTTTACTGATTAGTTTGACCCTGGTGACATCACGCCTTCAGTTACTGAGCTTCATTTTATTCTTTACACTCATCAAATGAGCCTCGAGGTGGACCAGGTGAACCTGATGGTCCATCTCTCAGAAAAAAGAAACTCTCCTCAACATGTTTGTTTGAGATTCCTGGAAAGCAGGAGGCACAGTTCACAGAGGAGTGCAGCTTCTCCTCGTCTTTCTAGGTGTCCATCTTCATTTTTAGTCACAGTTTTCACCCATCAGTTTATCGCTTAGCAGAGAGTGTTGCAGAGTTCCCTAAAGAGCGCTGAAATGTTTTACATCCAGCTGTTAGTGCGAGCCAGACTTTAAAAAAATGCATCCACTGAAATCTTAAATATCAACAGAAGAGGAGGCCCGGCGTTTTTTTGAACGTGTGCCCAGAAATATGTACCGCTGATCTGCGGTCTGTATGCAACTGTAACTTGTGGTCACTTGTGTTGTTATCGCTCAGCATCTCATTTATACTATGGAGGAATTTCTACATGTGGAACTGATCTGCTGTCTGATTTAGAGTCAGATCACAAAATGAAACGATCATTTCCTTAAAATTTAATAAAACTTTAAAGTTTATTGTGACGTACATGGGCATGAGTTATACATATGAGCTGACAAGACATATATATGACATGTGCATCACAAAACATGCGAAAGCCATGAATAAATGCTGATGACATATATGTCTTTTAATGCACATGTAATGTTACATTAAACAACTTACATCTTTCATTATGTATGCAAACGTGTTAAAAATGTAAAAGTATCTTATATGTTTTGATAGATGATTAAAAAAACATACATGAAGACACACATGTCATTCAAACTGATGTTCTGGTGCATAAATTATGACTTTAAACTATATTTTATGGCGTGCAATAACATGTCGGACAAATAAAAGTTAATATCTGCAGCGTATAAAGTTTTATTATAGAGAACTCCGGGTCTCCTCCTGCCGCTTGGATGGACGTGTGAACACGCGCATGCGCTGTGCCGCTTTCTGTGATCTCTCTCTCTCTCTCTCTCTCTCTCTCTCTCACTCACACACACACACACACACACACTTTCTGCCTGTCTTTCTATCACTCTCTCTCTCTCTGGGAAAAACCCGAGCAGGAGGAGAGCAGCAGAAGGGGGGAGGAGGCGGACTCCTTCTTCTTCTTCTTCTTGTTCCGATACAGCGGCGGCGGCGGCGGCGGGAGGATATTTAGAAAAATAAATCCAAAAAAAAAAAAAAAAAAAAAAAAAATCCACGCACCACCCACCCTCCACCCTCCACCCCTCCTCCGCCTCCTCCTCCTCCTCCTCCTCCTCCCCGGTGCGGAGCGGCAGAGGAAGGAAGAAAAAAAAAAGCCACACGGATGTGCCTCCGAAAGCGCAGCGGATACCGCCCTCCGGACCTTATTAATGCCAAGATTGTGAGTATCTGATCGGCTGCTGAAGCGGGTTTGAACGCGGGGAGGGGAGGGCAGAGGAGAGGAGCGGGCTGCCGGGTCCAGGTTCATTTCCCCCCTTCTTCTCCTTCCCCTGGTCTCCAGTCAGCGGCGGGGCTTTTCCTCGCTCCGCGGTGTGTTGAGGAAAAGGTCGGTCTCCGTGATTCCTCCCCCCCCCCCACCTCCTTCTCCCTCTCTCTCTCTCTCTCTCCCCTCCTTCCTTTCCTTCTTTCCTTTCTCTCCTCCTTGGTTCCTTCCTTGAAGAACGGGCAGTCTTGGGGTGGAGGAGGAGGAGAAGGAGTCGAGCTTGTCTCCTTTCTTTAACCGCTTTTCTTCTTAATGACACCAGTCAGTCTTTCTCCTGTGAGAACTACTTCATTCCTGTTTGCTCACTTTTCTGTGTGTCTTCATTTAAAGTTGTCATGTTAAGTGAGTTTTCTCACCTGGAAAGGTGCAAAATGAGGACCGTGGAACCTTTTGAGGTCTACAGGTGAGAACGTTAGCTGTAACACAGGTTAGCCGCAGAGGTGTCAAATTTAGCGTATTTGATTTTAGTTTAGTTTGCGTTAACGCGATAAATGTTTTTACAGTTTGTTTTACTTTAGCGCGTCAGTTTCCGTCTAGCAAACTGTGCTTACGTCTGAGTCGCATTGCGGATCCGAAAATGGAGGGAAGCTAGTCTGTTTAGCTAGCTTGCGACATAGCAGTTTGGTAGCATGAGAGGTAGCCTCTGGTGCTGGGCGCTAACCTCAACGCAGTACAGATTTTAATGGATGTTCCCTTCTTGGCCACTGAGTTTGCTAGCTTGCGAGATAGTAGTTTTCTAGCATGAGAGGTAGCTTTTGGTGCTAGTGAGTTTGCTAGCTTACGTAGTAGCTTCTGGTGCTGACTGCTAACCTCAACGTGGTACAGATTTTAATAGATGTTGCCTTCTTAGCTAGTGAGTTTGCTAGCTTGTGAGATAGCAATTTCCCAGTACGCGAGGTAGCTTCTGGTGCTGGGCACTAACCTCAACACGGTACAGATTTTAATAGATGTTGCCTTCTTAGCTAGTGAGTTTGCTAGCTTGTGAGCAATTTCCTAGCATGCGAGGTAGCTTCTGGTGCTGGGCACTAACCTTAAAATGGTACAGATTTTTATAGATGTTGCCTACTTAGCTGGTGAGTTTGCCAACTTGCGGGATAGCAGTTTGCTAGCTTGCGACGTAGCTCCTGATGCTAACCCCAGCGACATGCAAAGGAATCTTGCGTGCACGACTGACTCCAATCATTAAGCAAGTGTTCGGCTATGTGCAACACTAGCTGGCAACATCAGGTAACGTTGCATCATTCAAGATGAATGAATTATGGTTTGATTGCGGCCTTTATTACCTGTGTCACCACAGAGTCAGCTGGGAGGTTTGTCTGTCATGTTAATATGTATTTAGATACCAACAGACTGAGATTTCTCATCTTTTCAAAACAAATTCTCATCAATAAACATTTTCCTTGCGTTCATCTCTGGCTGGTTGACATTAAGGATTGGTGATGCGTTGAGTTTTGAGATTTTCCCCTTCTTTTGTTTGCATTTGTTCTTGTAGATGAATGAAGGTATTGACTTCCTCATACTGGAATGCTCCAGTACTGATTGGGATTTGGAAAGGTAGCACGAGGCCAGAGATTGTTGCAGCACTAAAACCAGGGACCTGCTGCAACTTCCATGTTCTTTGGTACTTTGGTGGTTAACAAATAACAACAGCAACTTTTAGCTGCCATGCGAGGAAGATGCTATCGACTCTTGTTATGGCACTGCAGCAACATTTTTCGGAAACTTAGCGTGCCTTTGAGAAACAGTCTTCATCCGTCTTGCTCTCGACAAAGTGTGCAATGGAGTTTTGTCTACATCCTCCAACGCCGGTCCAGCTAAACTCGGGATAATTAAATTGCTCGCTTGCGCTTCAGTTCATAGATTTGTCTTTACTGACCACCATTTCCACAGATGGTGCGTCTGACCGGTATTGCGCATGCGCAATTCTCCGCAGAGATGGGAAGCGAGATGGCTCACTCCTTACCATCATCAATTCTGGAACAACAATTCCTGTTTAAACCTGCTCAATGGGGCAGTCCTTTATATTGGGCTCTGTTCCATTGACTAAGTTGTTTGTGTAGCTGAGCTTTGCTGAGTGTTGGGTGATAGGTTGAATGTATCGGCTACTGTTGGCTGATTTGGCTGATTTAAGTCACGAAAACAAGTGCCGTAATATTTATCTATGTATCATCTGCATTTAAAGTCGGACAAAACGTGGATAAAACGGATAAAACGTGAAAACATTTTCAAAAATCATTGTGCAAGGCTGCAACCTTGTGATGAAGATCTAATAGCTTAAAATCTAGAATATAACGGAGGTCTTCATGTTGTAGCGATCCATCATATCACTTTTTACAGAGAAGGTTCCTCATAGGACAACGAGCACATACGTTTTTAACGTGGGACCACAAACTCCTGTTCTCCAAAGAGATTCAACCCTTCAACCTAAAATGTTCAACACATTAAAAACGCTCCATGTAGGTAAAGTAAAGGTGCTTTACCTTGACTGTCTTTGTGCTCTGAGTTTATCTTGACCTTGCTGTACTTGATGGTATGTTTATGTATAAACTGACACTATGAAGCTCCTACATGCTACTCCTACAGCAGTCCAGCAGTATAGTCTTATCGTATACGTTCTCTCATGTGTAGCACACGCTGAGTATAAACTACAACTTTAATATTCCTGTTGGGACTTGTAGGATTCTTATATAATTCCTATCAATGACCATATAAGGTGTGGCCTCTGGTGAGGCGCTCTTAAGAGGAAGAGACCCAAAAAAAGCAGAAATGAATGTGCGGTTGTGTTAATGTACGCTTAATTTGAACAGAGAAGGTGTTTTACAACTCATCACTTAAACTGTGTAGTAAATTCCATCTCGTGAATCATACTCGATGGCCTGAGGTGAAGGTATTGCACAGGAAGCTGCTTTCAAAATCAAAAGGTGGAAGGAGTTGTCAGACGTGTCACTTTATTTTGAAAGTCTTTGCATTGCCTCCCCGTTTTCTACGTGGTGTGTCCGAGCATGTTGAATTGCTGGCTATCGGATGTCAACACCCAGCTCCTCTTCTGTCCTCGTAAATCCTCGTGTTTGGGGTTCTTTCCTGTAGCCGCTTAGAATTACACCAAAAAAAAAAAAAACTCTTGAAAGAGAAGTGAGATTTGTTTGTGGATGCTCTCGTTCACATGACTCACTCCGAGCTGAAAGAGGAAAAGTTTAATCAAACACAGTTGGTGTGAAAACGCCCTCAGAAATCACGAGCGTGCACATTCCTCCTCTATACGATCTGTCCTTTATTTCAGTTTTTTTAACCCGAAGCAGCCCATGTATGCTGCATCGCCATGGAAACCGTTATCAACAGTATCAGCTTTCAGAAAAAGGAACTCTGTGGCTAATTTTGGGGTCCTGACCCCGAGATTAAGAAACATACCACCTCTGTGATACTGACTTCTACCCGTCAGAAGTCGAGAAGTTTTCTTTCCTACTTCTTGTTGCCACTTCCTCTTCCTGTGTCTTTCTTCATTGCGTCTGTTCCTTGCTTCCTCTTTTTTTTCAAGTTGGTCATCGTCTTCCCTTCCTGCATCTCTTGCATTTTGTTTCCCCCTTTGTTCTTTCTTTTAGCCTCTTATTGTTTCTCTCTTTTTTTTTACTGTAGTGAAATGTGTGTGTGTGTGTGTGTGTGTGTGTGTGTGTGTGTGTGTGTTATGCATGTGGTTGCTGTTCTCACAAGTGTGTGTGTGTGTGTCCTCATTGTCAACTTGTGCTACAAGTGTCTGGTGGTTTTCCTGGTCAATCTTTGATGTTTTAAGCCCATAAAAATCCACACCAAACCAGCATTCCCATCGCTGATGTCAGATCAAACGCAGGAACCTAAAAAACCTGCCTTATTTTTAGTTTTGACCGCCGCACATTTTTGAGGTTCCAATGGGATTTTGAAAGAATCACATGAAGCGGTCGGAGAGTTTTCTCAGCCCGTAGAGGACCGTGTCATTCTTGGAATAGTATGAGCTCAACAAAAAGTCACCAAAATTGGAGTTACAAGTGATGTGCTGTTTGTTCTGTAGACTATTCAACAAACCGAGCAGTGAAATTAAAGCTGCAGGAAGTGTCATTATTATTGATTATTGATTCATCTGCAAATCATTTTCTGTTCTATGAAATGTCAGAAAATAGTTGCTAAAATTTGTAACTGAAGTTGGAGTAATTTGGCTAAATAAAATACAAATAAATGCTCGTTCCCATCCACTAACGTTATCTGAATATTAGAGTTGGTACATGAAGCGAGCAGTAGGTGGCGCCAATTCTCAGAAGAAGAGGCCGCGACAAGAAAGCGCGCCGGGACGTACAGGATGGCTCACGGATGGATTATAGAGGAGAGGAGACTGTCGGAGCGGAAACAGCTGATCAGTCGTGATTTAAATGTTCGCAGCATCAGCACTTATTCTACTTAATATAAATGTTTCCATCTACCACTAAGAGCATGAGATTTTTTTAAAAGAACGCAAACTCTTCTAAGTTCATGGAAACAGGTACCGGTGCTTGAAATATGACACCGTTATTTTGATGTCACATGTTGTCTGGCTGTAAATCTTGGCAGGCTTGAACACAGTCAGTGTATTTGGATTACATATGCAGATATTGGATTCATTTTTCAACCTGGCCTAAATCGTATCTGAAAATACAACAAATACATCGGCCTGGCCGATAAGATCAGCCGCAATGGCACGCTCGTCAGCCAAAAAGCCAAAAACTAACAAAATCTGGGGACTTTTTTGTATGTCATGCCTCTTTATCCCTGGTTTCCTGTATCTCTCTCTTCACTATCAACTTCCAATAAATGCAAAAGAAACAAAAACTGAAATCTGCCAGGCAGTGTAAGTACATGTAGTAATGACGTCCTTTACGGGCAAATCAGAACAATACAGGAAATGTATGAGGCCACTCACAGTGGTAAAAATATCCACAAGTTAAAAGATACTTGAATGAGCTGAGTCACACTTTGTTTATGGGACATTAATGTGAAATTTGAACTAACAGTGAAGTCTTGTTTGACTGCCACACTTGTCAGGTTGGAGGCCGGAGTGCCTAAATTAGTCTCTTCTGTTTATCCAATATGACTTCTTAGCATCATTAGCTTTCCTTATTGAAACTAATTGGCATGATGAGCAACAACCTTGCCACTAATCTCTGTCTCATGGTTTCAATTTGGAATTGAAGTTACTCACTTCAGAAGGATTTCAAAGAAAAATGAGCCCTAGAGGTGAAAGTCTGAAAGGCAGCCGCATTGTAAGAAGCTCATAACTCTTTTTTAACACGCATTATTTTCTTTGTCAACATCTGGAACTTGACTTGTTTGATTTTGAATTTGGTTTGAATCAATTTTCTGTAGTTGTTCAGCCTGGTATGGTTCAATATCCACTGATTATCTAACCCTGGGATAGTCTAAGATGTACTAGTGTTTAAGGCCTGGTCTGGACCAGTATGAACTGTTGTCAACGTGTTGGATTGGTCCTTGCTTAGACCTACTTTTAGTCCAATATTTGGTGGTGTTTTAGGCCTGGTTTGGTCCACAGTGAACTGTTGTAAAAGTCTAGGATTGGACCTGCATTCACTGGGGTTTTACTACTGGTTTGGCCCAGTATAAACTGGTGTCCAAGCCCCATTTTGGTCCAGTATTCATTGGGGCTTTTAAAGCCATTGATTGGTCCAGTATTGACTGAGGTTTTACTTCTGGTTCGGTCTATTATTTGGTGGTGTTTTAGCCCTCGTATGGTTCAGTATTCACTGAGCATTTAGCCATGGGTTGGTCCAATATTCTGAGGTGTTGCAGCCTTGGGTTGGGCTGTTTTAGCAATGAATGCACCCAGATGTCCCTTTTCTCCTTAAACTGGTACCTCAACTCAGTTTATCAGCCAATCCAGAGTACCGATCCAATACAGATCCCCTCTTTTCCCCAAATGAATTAGAAACACTGAATGTTGTAATGACGGTGATGAAGAATCTGTCTTTAATGTGGCTCACTCACCTGCGCCGCCCAGTAAAGTCAGTGTGACGACTGTTGCTGATCCAACCGGAGTCAGTGGTAGAATTCATTTGTTTCATTTAGTTCATGATGTTTGAAAATGTCTCCGTCCATCATTGATGGAAGATGATCCTTAAAGTGACAATAAAGTGGATGATTGGTACCAACACTCACTATGGCCTTTTTTCTCTCCTTGTGTGTGTGCGAATGTGTGTGTGTGTGCGAATGTGTGTGTGTGTGTGTGTGTGTGCTGTTACCTGTGCACACCGATGTTTTTGTGGATAAATGTGCATACCTACATTTTGTCGGTGCTGTTATGTTCTGTGCATGTTTTGATGTCTACATGTAAATTGTGGTTTTGGTCCTTGACTGCATGTTCTTGTGGGATTTCACAAACACACACACACACTCATGTATGACTGTGTATGTTCACGTGATGCGTTTGTATTGTGCTTCTGTGTGGCATATTTGTGTGAACGCATGTCTGCACGTTTGTACGTTTGTGCATTCCCGTGTGCGTGCGTGTGTGTGTGTGTGTGTGTGTGTGTGTGTGTGTGTGTGTGTGTGTGTATTTATAAAGGAGAGGTCCGAGGCAGAAGGGGGGATGACATGCATGTGTCCGGCCTGCTAACATCGCTGACGACTCGCACACTAACCGACTGCCCGCCCTCACAACATGACGGACGTACTGGTAAACCAATTGCACCTCTTCCTCTCTTCACTTGTCTTTTCCTCTGTTCATCTCTTTATCTCTCTGAATTTATTTGTTTCAGTGTCTGGGAAAGGTAATTGCAACATCTAGCAAAGGAACAGGCTGATGAAGATGAGCTGATCTCAGTACAGAATACACCAACAGTATTGTGTAGGTGGGGATCTACCCATCGAGCTGGAAGGCATGTCTTGAAAAAAATAATCAAAACGTAATGCTGACAGTTGTAGAACGTGAGCTGTAGCTGTTACGAGTCTCGCCCGTTGGTGGATGCAAAGTCGGCTCCCGAGGCATCATGGACATTTGGCAAAATGTGGACCTTGAACAGTACAGTACTTGAAACAGCAGTCGGGCCGTGACTGGTCACATTTCAAGTGTTCACAAGAACACAAACACACAAGACAACAAAGCAGTTTGAGAACAGCACAGTGTCACTGGTTTAGCTGAACCCTCTGTGGACCGGACCAACAAGAAATATGATCTCTTTAACTTTGATTTACTTAATTGGCTCCAAAATATATTTGTAGCTTTCAAATATTGATATTGGTATCACTCTAAAAATCTATTGGACTGTACTGTACTTGTCATTTCACTGTTTTCCCCTCCTCCCCTCTTGTTCATTCTCCTAAATTAAACTGTCATTTAATTTCCACATGTCACTGCCACAGTTGACTATATATAACTGCTGTCAGCTTGTCTCCCTCATATCTGCCTGTCATTTCTCTCTCTCTCCCTCTGTTTGCTTTCTATCTTTCCCTCATACTTTTTTCCTCTCAGTCTCTCCCCCACTTCTTTTCTTATCTCACTCTCCCCCGTTTCTCCCATTCCCTCCACTCTTTTTCCCCGTCTCATTATCTCTGCCTCTTTCCCTCTCTTTCTCTACTTCTTCCTCCCACACTCCCCCAAATTCCTTTTCTCTCTCTCTTTTCCATTACACTCGCCTGTTACACTCTCATCTTTACTTTCCTACTATCCTTCATTTAAATGTTTCACTGTTGATGTCAATGGAACTACACACATGCTGGTTATGAGTGTCCATAAGGCCGGTTGTTTCATGGCGGCTTGGTTGAGCGAGGTTCATTGAAGTGATCTTTTTTTAAAGTTTAAAGTTGATGAACCTCCCATTCAGCCACAAGAGCTTTTAGTGAGGTCCAACACTGAAGCTGGGTGATAAGGTCTGGCTCCAGTTCATCCCATAGGCGTTGGATGAGGTTTGAGGTCCAGACTTTGTGCAAGGCCACACAAGTTCTTCACACCAAACTGTGTAAATCAAGTCGTTATGAACTTGACTTTGTGCATGTGTCATCTTGAAACAGGAAAGGGACTTCCCCTAAATTTCTGTCCAAGTTATTACTGAGTGATGCAGCATTAAGATGACTGTCTTTGGAACTAATGGATCCAAACCATGACAACCAGACCCAGACAAAAAAAGTACACAAAAGTATGCAACGTTGCTCTCAGCAGTCCTGCAAGCAGCTACCAAATCACCCATCAAAGAATGTGAAGAGACGCTCTTGTCTGATGCATGGATGCCTGGAGCATTTGTAGCTTGAGGAATTCACAGTCAGATTTGTAAAGTTTGGCGCTGTTGTGAAAGAGAGTGTCGTTGACATGCCTAGACTGGACTCGAGGTGTCGAAGTTTAGAGGAAGAAAGAATGTAAATGCCGGTTTTAGGAGCTTGTCCCTGTAAGCCATAATGGCATGAATAGGCCCACACAGTCATAACGGATAGGGTTGGGTTAGTGTGTGTGTGTGTGTGTGTGTGGGTGTTTGTGTGTGTGTGTGTAGACACCAGGTCTGATTCATCAAGTTTCAGAAAGAAACCAAGAAGCCCTATGTGTCACAATACTTCTGACTCTGTTTCCTGCCTCTCTCTCTCTTTCTCTCTCTCTCTCTCTCTCCATCCTTTCCTGTTGCTTTCGCTTCTCTTCCTCCTTTACTGGAGTGAAGTCGTGTTGATTGATGGACCCATCGTAACTATTAAGAAAAAAAGAAGGACCCGTTTGTTCTTTCATTCAGTCGTCCATCGTCGATCCGCCATTGAATCGCCTCGTCTCTGGTGAGCTTTGCCGTTGAGTGGTTTGTGTGTGCTGACAGTTTAATGTGCTGGTTATTAAACAGAGTTTGGTTGCTTTGCCATTTAAAGGTTGTGAGTTCATTGCTCAACAGATAGAAGAAGGTAGTACCAGGGTTTGTGGTTCCCTCTCTGTCTGTACATGTAGTTTAGAAGAATGTGTATCAAACCGAATTAACGTGATTTAACAACCCTCCCTTGCGGGTTACGGAGGAAATTCTCAGTTGTCTCTCTGATGAAAGTCTTTCAACACCGTCTTAGATAAATGTGAAAATGCGTTGTCATCAAGCTTTAGACAGGACTGTTCTCTCAGTTCCTGAAAAGTAGACATCTTGGGTTTTTTCTGCATATTTTGGCTGATAAACAACAAAAACTTCAAATCCAGGCAGGCATTGATTCTTGTTTATGGTTTGTTTGGATTTACTTCCTCGCATAGCAACAACTTAGATCTGAAAAATGAGGGAGAATTATCATGTGTTTACACTTACAATACAGTATATTACAGTATTACAAACTCAGTGCAGCACCTTGTGGGGAGTTTTGGTCCCTTCAAGGATGCTCCAACCTGACGCTGAAGAGTCGAATGCATGAAATGACAAAAGTCACATTCTTCATTCAGTAATGTTTCTTTTTGCTTATTGTCAGAGTGCAGCTTATTTTACTCAGGAATTAATCTGCCATTTTTTTCTCCATTTTTTTTTTTATTATTTTATGGTTTGTAAATGATAAAAAGCCCACGGTGATGTCATCAAATTTCTAACCCTTTTGCGTAACCTGCTGTCGGAAAGCCAAAGGTTGTGCACTAAATATGACATGAAACACAGCAAGCTCGCCTGAGGAAGATTATTTTAATAATTCACTGAGTTTTCTGTCATTCAACTAATCGATTATTTGGTCTCTCGGGCTGATGTTCTGCCAATATATTTTATAGATTCCAATGTAGACGGTAGTAAGCAACATTACCTAGTTTCAATTCTAAATAAACGATACTTGTGGCTGGAGAAGCAGACAGGGATGCTGATAAAGGAGCAGAGCTGATGAAAATGGATTTTAGTCACATAAAAAAGGCACTTTGGAAAGAATGTGTGTATGTCTTGCTCAAGCGTTTAAATCTGTTGAAGTGTTGCCTCTTTTCTTTGGCACTAACCACAGAACTTCCGTATTCCTCCGCATGAGCCCAACTTTATTACACCTCAGATCAGAGTTGCAGAACACAAACACTCACCATCTTTGAAATCTTTAGAAACATGAAGTTTGATTTCAGTGTGATCTCGCAACTTTCTGACCCAAAAGTAGATCTGTGGCGTAACACAGCCCACACCTCAGTTGGAAGTTCTACAATTACTTCAGCCGTGCATGACTCTGCTGCTGAGCCTGTATGAGTCCCTCATATAACCCCACTTTAAAATGACCTGACCTGTCTCTTTAAGGTCATTTGTAGTCAATAGACTGCTAGTATTGACATGCAAATGTTGAAATGTTGCCAGTGGATCGTGAACATGTTGAAGGAATGATCTAACCGCTAACCACAGCTGCTGCTGCTTAGCTGTTTGAAATCTGCATCAGTGCACCTACAGGAAGCGTCAGGTTCACGTTGGGTGTTGCTGCTTTCATCAAACCTGTGAGCTGAGAACAAAAAGACTTGATTCATGTCTCAGATTTGTCTCTCAGAATTTCCTTTGAGATGGTCAGAGCAGTAAAAAAAAATCTCAGACTCAACAGTAGCCTTTCTGTGAACGCGTGTTTCATGTTGGGTATTTCCTCGACGTGATCGTCCTCTTGTTTGGTTTGTGGAGATCTTGAACTGGGTGTGTTGCAGCTTGTGTGCTTGCGGTGGTTTTTATGTCTGTGTGTGAACATGTGCAAGTTGTTGCCATTGTGTGCAATCACATTGTGTTTGTGTATCGTAACATTAATTGCACGTGTGCTAACGGTTGTAGCTTAATTGTGTATATCTAGCCTGTGTGTGTGTGTGTGTGTGTGTGTGTGTGTCCATATAAGGAGAGGAGATGAATTTTTGGGAGCTGATATGGTTTGCCGGCGCAGCCCTCTGGTGAAAAACCTTGAATCTGTCACCACGGCTGGATTTATAGACCCACTGTGTGTGTGTGTGTGTGTGTGTGTGTGTGTCTAAGACTGTAAGACAGAGTTTTAGTGTGAAACTGAGGGAGTGTGTGTGACATTTCCTAAGAAAGAGTAAATGAAGAGTGAGAGGAGAGGAGCATGCATCTAACACGTGTGTGTGTGTGTGTGTGTGTGTGTGTGTGTTGAACAGTGCATTAGCGAAGCTTTAGCAGTGTTTAACATGTTCGGGCAGGAGTTTAGAGAACGTCCGCTCCTCCGTAAAACATTTTTCTTTCTTCCCGCGTTGGATCCTGGGCGTGACTCACTAAAATTCACCTGTACTGCAACAAACAACAAAACAGGAATCTAAAGAACAGAAACAACACGTTTCACGTCACTAAGTTCACACAAGGTTCACACTGATATCAACAGAAACACACTGGAACAAGGGTCAGCCAGACCTGAGTAAATTTACTGTGGAACTGAAGGGAAACAGAGGCAGGAACTCGAGGAACTACAGCTGGGAATTTATTGATTTAAGTCATTTAACAGCCGCTCATCGCAACACTGAAAATAAGATGTTGGCTAAGCAAGATCAGCAGAGAGATCAGCAGAATTAAGCAACATAAAAAACAACAGACTTTTGAAATGTGGTGGAGATGTTGAGTGTGTTTATTCAGTCAAAATGGTTCCAGCATCTCAGATGAGCATTTGCTTTGTTTTTGGACTCTCGGTTGGGCAAACTAAGACTTTGTGTTTTCAGAGGTTTCTGATTGGTCAATCTAAAAATATATATATAAGTTATCAATATATTTATGTTGCTCTGGCTCACTTCAGACTGACGTGAAATCTTTAAAGTGGTAGACACACAGGTGTTTCTGATAGACAGACACTTGTTTCTTCCAGCAACATATAATCACAAACAAAACATGCGAGGACACGGCAGGCAGTTCCTTAGAAACCTCTTATTCCAGTGAGGTAATAACGCCTGAAGGGAGTACAATAAGATGTGTTATGCAGTGTAGGATGTTGTTAAACATCTATGAAAGTAGCATCGCATGAGTCATATTTGTTGAAAAATGGGCCAACAACAAGAGAGTGAGCTGAAGTATCTGTGATTAATTGTTACCATGCCATCACAACATTACGTAACAATTGGTATTTTTGCGATTTAGCATCCCCGGTTTCATACCCGGTCATTTCCCGGTTACATCGCCCGCTTGCCCCAGCTCCTGTTCTGGCATGACCGGTGCTCTGGGCGCCCTGTCCCTAAGCGATATGGCTAAGCTAAGCTAAGCTAGTTTTACTGTCCAAGCTTTGTCCAAATAGTTGGTGTTGTGTGACTTAGTGCCGTGAAGCATCACGCTTTTCCCGACCCGCAGCCCAAAGTTACATAGAGCAAGAACAAACATCACACATTGTTGCTTTAAATTAGCAGTTTACAGTTCAGCTGTGTGGTAAAACCTGATTTTAGATTAAGCAAACAAAACAACATGCAAAACCTGCAGTAGCGGTTGAAGAGTTTGCAGTGCAGCATTCAACAGGAAGACATCGAAACACAGATGACTAAACGGCTCTCAAGACAGATCTGAGTCAGTCTCCACTGACAGCTTCACTGTCTTGATTTGTCCTGATTTGTTCTTCGTGTGTCCTCGATGACCCTCGTTGAAGAGTTGAACTCTGTACTCTTCCCACTATTCAGCAAAAAATGTGCTACTGTTAACAAAACTTCCATAATGTCAAATATTAAACCTCAAACACACACACACACACACATACTGTAAACATGCACACGAGATCAGCAGGTGTAGTTGTTGCAGTGGTTGCCTGTAGGTGGCGCAGGTCACGATATCTACGCCTGCAGGTCGAACTGCTGCTCAGAGCTCAGGGTTCTTCCTCAAGGGAGCATGAATATGCTCACCAAATGTTAAATGTTTGATTTTATGTTTTATATTTGTAGTAGTTTAGTCAATATTTTGGCGGTTTTAGAGAAAAACACATTTTTAAAAGATCGAACAGACTGTCAATTTTTTCATCTTACTCTCTTTCATCTCATCACTCTGTCTCTTGATCTGTCATTGTGACCCCCACCTCTCAGTCACACACACAAACACACACACACACACACACACACACACATGTATTAACAGAGGGCTGTTGGCGATCAGGTGGTGAGATTATGCAGCAGTAATCTCTCAGATTAATACTTAAAATGAGCACTTAATTACTTAAACCCTGCTGGCAGGTGCAGCTGTGTGTGTGTACATATGTGTGCATGTGTGTCTGAGTGTGTGTTTATATATATATATGTATATGTATGTATGTATGTATTTATGTATGTATGTGTGTGTGTGTGTGTGTGTGTGTGTTGGTCATTGTACATGCAGCACCCAAAATCCCCGGCAGTGTCTCTCTGAATTTAAATTTCATCTTGCATTATTGGCACGGTATGCGAGTCCATCTGTGCAGCCGGAGCCGAGCGAGAGACGGAGAACAAACCGCCGAGAGAACGGCTCCGTAACAAGTGACCGAAAAACACACAGAGGATGTGATGAAGTGCTCGACTGGCAGCTAACAAACTGTCAGTAGGCAGCCTGTGCCCTTAAGCAAGGCATTTATACTCTGATTGGCTTCTTTGTGTGTGTGTGTGTGTGTGTGTGTGTGTGTAATAGGGCGTTGCGGGAAAACAGCATGTGTGCCCCGTCAACCTCACAGTATAAATAAAGGTTAAAAAAATATTTACAGAGACGGCGTTAAGATGACAAGGAAGTGAACTACCTTCTGTGTGTGTGTGTGTGTGTGTGTGTGTGTGTGTGTGTGTGTGTGTGTGTGTGTGGTTTCTAATGTCATCTAGCTTAATCAGATTAACACTCCGACCCAAATCCTGTTAAACACACACACACACACACACACACCCACACACCCACGCACACTCTCTCTCTGAAATTCACGTGGAAAAAAAGAGGAAGTGAGACATCTGCTCGAAAGCAAACATGAGCTTCTTTCTTTCTTTCTTTCTTTCTTTCTTTCTTTCTTTCTTTCTTTCTTTCTTTCTTTCTTTCTTTCTGTCTTAACTAAACTGGTAATGAACGTCTCTGCTGTGTGCAGTCATCACCTCTGGAAAACATGAATTCACACACACTTCCTTTTGTACAGTTTTGTGACTTGCCTCGTCTCTCTCTCTCTCTCACACACACACACACACACACACAGGCAGAAACGTGATAGCTCTGTGTTATAAAAGATGGAGCGGGTGATAAAAGAGAGGAAGGGAGTGTTCCTCCTCAGAGCTTTGCTCTGACTGAGCAGGTAAGCTGTGACATTAGTGCAGTGTGTGGTCCTGAAAGTGTGTGGTGGTGGTTGTGTATGTATTTTGTGTGTGTTTTGGCAGTGAGCACACACACACACACACACACACACACACACACACTGTACACCTGCTGGCAGCACCACAGTTGGCTGCCTCGCTCACACACACATTAACTGAGAAACTTGTGAGCTGTTTTTTTCTCTGTGGTCTGTTTCAGCCTCGCTGCCAGTTTGTCCCAGTGGCCAACCATGGTACTGCAGGCTAAAAAGTATTTTCCCCAAAGACAACCATTAAAAAAGAAACTTTTACAGAGCTCATGAGTCCATGTTTGTAGTCCTGTCTCGCAGGCTGAATGATGCCTGGGTGCTTAAACAAGCCACCCACCTGTTAATCAAAGCGTCCACGGTCTTAATCCTGCATAACTTTAAGCCTTAATATAATGTGAACAGGTGAGTTGTATATAAATTCACCCTCAGTACAGTTGTCATGAACGGGGAAATTAGCTATAGAGACCAAAACTGTTTTTTGTACCAGGCTGTAAACATGTTTATTTCTGCTGTGAAACATGGGGACTTATGGAGACTGACTCACTTCTGGAGCCAGCCTCAAGTGGACGTTTGAGGAACTGCAGTTTTTGACACTTTGGTATTGGCTTCATTTTAGTGAAACAGAGGTTGCCGCTTGGTCTGAAGTAGCCGCAGTCACTCAAACTCACCATGGACCATGATGTTTAACCTGGAATGGTTGAAGACTTAGAGGAGTACCCAACCTTTAGTAACAGTATGACAGAGCTTCTCTGAGATGCTTCTCATCTGTAAAGTATTTGTTCAGCGTTTGTTTTATGGAGCCCTGCGTCCTCCATGACCACAAACTTCACACTTCTCTCCAAAACTGAGCGATATACCTTCATACATGCACAGGAAGCAGCTTTTAAATAGTTTTGGCACGTGTCTGGTGAAGTTGAAGAATTGAAACTGCTTGTTTGTGTTCCAACAGTAGACGACATTCTTTGAGTTGAGTCAGTCACTACAGGCGGCATATTCATTCACTAATTCACTCACTGTTAACCAGCATCACCGACCATTCTGTCTCATTCATTCGCTCTCTGGAGTGTGGGCATCAAACACACACACACACACACACACACACACACAGGTCAGCAGCCCACTTCTGCCTCTGTGCTGGCAGACAGACGCACAGACAGTCGACAGCTGGAGGCTAATGTCAGCTGAGCTGTAGTTTCACAGTTTTTGAGAAATGTAAAAATAACAGACGCATCAAATCTAACGATGATAGCATCGACATGGAATTATCTACACACACACACACACTGCACTGTCTGTGCGTGCATGTGTGCTTTTTCATTATGTATGTATGTGTGTATATTTGCGTGTGGATGTACACTTTGTGCTCATGCATGTGTTGCCGTGTGCGACCATACAGCGTGTGTTAGCAAGTTATAAATCTGAGTCTGAGCTTGGAGTTCGTGTTGTATTCTTTGCTTTCTGATGGAGGGAGCTTTAAATAGAATCTGTACAAACCGGACGTGGACGTTAAAAAGTTAAATATAAAAAAAAACAAATGTGCATCATCTGCATATCAAACGATCCGGGGCTCAGGGTCCTACAGTCCAGAGTTAAGAAACTTATGTGTGTATGTGTGTGTGTGGTGTGTGTTAGTGTGTGATCATCTTTGTGCGATCACTCCCTGTGTGTATGTGTGATCACAGCTCAATCACATGATGCATCACATTACCCAGTCTGTCTCCATACCCACTCTCTTTCACTTCCTCTATTCTTCATGCTCTCTCTCTCTCTCTCTCTCTCTCTCTCTCTCTCTCTCTCTCTGTTCTTCCATACCTTCTCTCTAAATTTGTAAATCTTTTGCTTCCTCTTTTGCTTTATAATCTTTCTTATCCTCTTTTAGCTCTCACCTTTCTTTTTTCTCTCCTGTCTCTTTTTATTTTTTTGGTACATTTTTTTAGCCCCTTCCGACAAAACTGAATCGTTATGTTGGCAAACATTTCCTATTTGTTGGTCTGAATCTGAGGGTGGTTCATGTTAGCAGCTTCGTGCTCTGCCTGTAGAAACCTCAAAGCAGATTTGACAGCAGAGACGTTAGTGTAAACCCACACTGATGTCAGTCATTGGTTTGTGGACTACAGTTTTAATGCCTCAAGTCTGCCATTTTTGTGGAGCCAGAAGCTGGACTTTTCAAGCAGTACGCTAAAATGTGTTTCTGAAAACATCTGAGGAGAGAAACAGTCCATGCATTACCTCATTTATAAAATGAACATCATGCTGTGTGGAAGAAGACTTGAAACTAGAGATTGAGACTTTTAAACTCACGAGTGAACTGTTCACTGAGGTCAGTAATCAAGTCGGATCATTCCCCATAAGACTCTATACAATTAGACTTATTTTTGCAGCCAAAGAAGCTGCCCCCTGCTGGCCTTTAGAAAGAATTCAGGTTTATAGGCTTCACCTATATATTATATATTGGCTTCACTTCACACACCTGGAAGCTCTGTCCACAGTCAGTGCTCATAACTTTGTCTTCAAGTCGCTGGAATCTGCTGGTGAAATCTGTCTTCTCCACCCTCCTCCTCCTCCTTCTCGTCCTCCTCCTCCTGTCTCAGTTCACAATTGTTGTTATTAGCGTGTCTGTTTCAAAGAGTCCTAATCAGTATGTAAAAGACTGTCTGGCAGGAAAGAGATGAATGAAGAAAGTTCATAAAATCTAAATTTTAAAGTTTATTAAAAAGCCAGTGGAGAATATTTATTATTTCCCTTCAGCTTAAACTCTGATAACTGATAATAATCAATCATGTAAAGGCAAACATGCTACGTGTAGCATTTCAAAACACTGGCACACACATGATTGCCATATTAACCGTGCTGCCTCGGTATGATTACTGTAAACAAAGCGTGATCACGTGGAGACCATTTTTAGCCTCTGACAGCAGCGGCATTGCTGCAGCTCAAGTTTCTCCGCATCAGAAACACATTCTGTATGTTGACACATTTTTAACATGTTTTCAGGAACACGTTCTTTTCTTTTCCATCTTTCTGCATGTTGTCAAGCAGAAATTCTTGAAAGTTTAAACCCTTCGTGTCCACTAGATGTGGCTCTGTGGCCTCCTGATTGACCTGAAAATAATCTATTGTTAATAAAAGCTGATGATTCCAGAGAAACTAAATATGAAGTTGAAGTAGTTTACTCCCTCTTAATCACTTCATGACCCTCCAGATTTGTCCTGCGACTCCTTAGAAGGGGTCCAACCCACTAAACTCCTTAACAGTATATAAAGTAGTTAGAACAGCAGTGTCTCCACCTGCTACAACCAAAAAAAGTATTTAAAAACTTTTTCCTCCAAGATTCGTAACAGTTCTGGAGACATGACAGTATCTCTCTCTCTCTCTCTGCAGTACACAGGTCCGATCCCGGCCGAGCGAGGGGGCGAGCTGGCCATGGGGGGAGGTCGCAGCGAGACCTCTGCACTGAGCGGGACGGGAGGGGGGCGGGCCATGACCACTACCCAGAATTCCCAACGGCCCAACGCCTGCTGCTTCTGCTGGTGCTGCTGTTGCAGCTGCTCATGGTAGGAGACACAAAACACACACACGTGCGCGCACACACACACACACACACACACACACACATTGCATTTACACAGACAAGTACACACAAACCAACACTTGCATATGTGCACTTCTGATGCAAGCAAACACACGCCGCCCGAGCGGCTCTGTGGAAGTGCTGCGGTCCTGTTAACACAGCTGTAAAAGACACACAGCTGCCTTATCAGAGTTTCAGTGTTCAGCCACGTCTGCGAGGCTCGCCGAGCCTTGACAACTTATCTGTTGTGTCAGTTAAACTTCAGCTGTCTGTGTCACCAGCGCCGGGCATCTCTGCTTCCTTTTTATCTATTTATTAACAACAATGAATCAATGGCCCGACGAAGTTTTAGTTTCGTTCGGAGATGGATGGTTCTGTGTTGAGTGTTGCAGACATCCTGCTGTAGATGCATCCGTTGCACAGATATACAGTATTTTTAGCTGTGACTGCCTCATCTCTCAGCTGAATAAGAGATTATTGCTGTGCAGTTATTAACAGCAGGAGTCATAATAATAATAATAACTTTATTTGTGGAGCACTTATCTAAAAAGGGTTGCAGAGTGCTTGTGCATGTAAACAGTGCATTGCAATAGTCAAAGCATGAAAAGACAAAGATATGAATCCTTTTTAAATCAGGGAAAAGACAAAGCTGATTTCACTTTGGTCATATTTCTTTGGTTTAACAAGACTGAAGTTCAGTTCATGAAACCAAGATTGCCAGTGGACTAATGAATGGTTGTAATGCGTTTGCTGCATGAAACTGGGGCAAAGATGATCTGACATCTGTCTCATCTGAGTTTAGCCACAGAAAGTTGCAAGTCATCCATTTCTCTGTGGCAGTTAAGCACTCCATTAAACTGCTCAGACAGCTAACGGTAAAAGGACAAGTAGAGTAGCGTATCGTCAGCGTAACAGCGCACGGAAAACTCGATAACATGACTGACATTGATTCCTAATGGATTTAAGGATAAGGGTATAAGACAGGGACTAAGAACAGAGCCCTGTGGTATCTCGCACATCAGCGGAGCCGAAGATGACACAGGAAATTCTCTATTTAGGAGGTATGACTCAAACCATTCAAGTACAGTTCCAGACATACCCACACACTGATGTTGTCTATAGATAAGAATTATTGTTACGATCAATGGTGTCAAATGTAGAATTGAGGTCAAGGCACAATAAAACAGAACAACATCAGAAAGCAAGAGCAAATCGAGCACTGAGGCGAAAACCAACAACTAACCAACACAGCTAAGAATTGAGTCAGCACCACCTTTCAAGAACGTCGGCTATGTAAGGATGTGGATACTTTGATATTTTTTAATTCACTCTGTGATCATTGGAGCAGAAAGTTTCCAGATAGTTTTGCTGCATCAGAAAATGTTTTAAGCTGCTTTATCTTCACTTGCAACAATCTCTATCGGCATCTGAGACTTTGAAAATATGCTAAGTGCAAACCACAGGAACTGTGATCGCTGACTGTGTTTCCTCCTACAGCCACCAAGGCACTGACACATACATAAATTTTTTTTAGGACTTGCACATCCACTCTGGTGGTGCATTCAGTCTAGTCTGACTACACACACACACACAGGAATACATGGGACAAACCTGCTCACCGTCACACACTCTCTCCAGACATTAGTCAGTCAGACAGTGTACAGTGATTAGGTCTATAAAGTTCCCACAGGGAACTAATTATTTATAGCCCTCTCTCTCTGTTGAATACACACACACACACATACACACACACACACAGGTGCAGACACCTGTAGCTGCTGCTTTACCCTACTGTTAACATACCTGTGGTTAGTATTACCATTAAATGGGGGTAGTAACATCCTTGTGGGTGATTGTACATGTGTTTATAGTTCTGAGAGCTATTACTCTCCTATCAGCTGTGGTTTAGTGTGTGTGTGTGTGTGTGTGTGTGTGTGCGTGTGTGTCCTGTCTGAAAGCCGTTTTATCATGTCAGTCTCACCATCAGGAATGAAGACGAGAGACGGAGGCGCAGGAGGAAGAGAATATCACAGGACACCAAGATGGAAACCATACCAAACTGTGAAGCTTGGTGAGTCCGCAGCGCTGACACACACTCACTGATCAAATGTTATATGAATTTCTACGATAACTGATAATTTCACCTTTTTGTAGTTTAAAAAGAAGTTCATACCTGTAGTTCATACACACCTGAGGGTGAGAAATATGAACAGATAGCTGATATCACCACTGTTTACACAAGAAAAACAAATAACAGGTCTGACTGTACGTCAAAAAACCTGATGAGAACAACAACAAACACCTTTGGATGCATGTAGAATGCTCATAATGTGTGTAGATAGCAAATTGACATGCTGATAGGTAGTATGCCATATCAAGCGTGTCAAGATAAATTATCAAAGTTCAAATGAGGTCATGTAGCATTCACGTTAGGATCTTTGAGCTGTTTGAGATGGTAGATCAGCAAAGGAATTGGGATTCATCCTCTGGGGACCATGATGTTCTGTGCAAAGATGTCACATGTATGAACTGGTTTCCTGTCAGTATGTGTATTTCATTACTTCATTAAAACACAGAATATTAAACTGTAACGATGTGTTAGTAAGTCTTGAGATCGTGACAGTTATGGAGCACATTTCCTCTCTTCGTTTGTACAGCACCAAACCCTCAGCAGAGGAGATCCAGCTCTGGTCTCAGTCCTTCGACAAACTGATGAGGAACCCGGCGGGTCGAAATGTTTTCCGGGAGTTCCTGCGGACGGAGTACAGTGAGGAGAACATGTTGTTCTGGTTGGCCTGCGAAGACCTCAAACAGGAAATCAACAAGAGCACCATCGAGGAGAAAGCGCGCTCCATCTACGAGGACTACATTTCCATATTGTCGCCAAAAGAGGTAAGAGACCTGTTGGCTTACTGAACGTTGTTGTCAGGAGTTTTTTTTTTTGGAAGCTACGCAACGTGGACGGGCAAATCTCTTCAACCAGGCTCAAACATCAATTTACCGTCTGTGATTGTTGGAACAGTAGATAGACTAATCAAGAGTTTTATTTTGTTTCCATCGACATTGAATAAAATGTTTTGAGGCAATCAAACTGATCTTAGTCTGATGAAAGAGAGGACGGGGGGTTTGTTTTCCTCGTTTTGGCTCGTTTTTTTACGATTAGTTCACAGAATGAATTGCATAATTTCTGCAATAAATGTTGAAGCACAGCCACGCCCAGTTCAAACCCAACAGGAAAGTTTCCAAAAACCTATGACAACATTTCAAGTTTGGATTGAAACTATAAATTCCAAACACTTTTTTTCCATTCTTACTGTTACAAACTTTAAACACCTAAATCACACAGCTGACGGCCGTTGTGGATTTGGGTTTTTCCAGTAGCTTGCAGAGTTGTGTCATTGTATAAATTCCAGGAGATTATTGCTCGTTAATCACTTCAGGATGTTGAATCAATCAGGCAAATGTTGCTCAAGAGTCTCTTCTCGTGTCTCAGAAATGAGATGATTTTAATTTAGGGAACTACGAAGTTTTGAAAACGTTTTCTTATGAAAGATCGGCCTGATGCGTCCGTGTTGCTTCATCCGTCAGTCAGTTGGTCTCTCATGCCACTTTGAGCCACAGCACGACGCGTCAACAATAATAATTCATTTAGTCCTCCATAGAAATGGATGGACGCCGTGCCATGAAGTTTACTGAGCACATCATGCTCCCCAGAGGATGAACTCTTTACATGGCTTTAGGGTTAGCGTTTAGGTCTCTACAGTCAAACATAAAGATCTGATGGATCCAACTTCTCAAATGTGAGCAGAAGTTGATTTTCTTTGTCATATAACATCAGAGTGAAGTAAATATTTGGCTTTTTGAACTGTCGAACAAAACAAGATATGATGAGTCACAAAAACATAATGGTCAAATAATCATAACCATAATAATGGTAGTTGTACAGAGAATGTTGCAGCTTCTGCAGCTCTTGTTTTTCTGCTTCTTTATCTGAGCTGAAGTTTTGGTGCACGCTGCACATTTCAAGGTTTTTAATTTGTCAGCTGTTTTGCACATGCTCAGTGTTCACACCAACACCCTCCTTAAAAAAATGCAAGCTGTGCTGATGGAGCCAGCGATTATAAACTCAAGTCATACTGTAACACACACACACACACACACACACAATGTGGTCAATGTGTTAAAATTTATTTTTTTCTGGCGAGAAACCGAGGAAACATTGTCTGCTTTACTGCTATTTTTAACTTCCTGCGTGTGTGTGTGTGTGTGTATGTGTTCAACAGTGGTTGCTTTATTTAGTTTGAGCGCTGGAGGCTTAGCTTGTCAGGCTCCATCACCAGTGTGTATGTGTGTGTGTGTATTGGCATGTGTGTGTATTGGCATGTTTAAACACTGGTGTGTTTGTATGTACAGTTGTCTGCATGTGTGTGTGCATGTGTGTGTGTGTGTGTTTACAGGAAGCTATAAATTGCTGCTCTCATCACCTTCTGGCTGTAGATGCTTTTTATAGAAACACACTAAAATATGGAGATATCCAGACGTGTGAATTTGGCAGAGAAGATGCATGCCTGACTGTCTGTCTGCATGTCTGACCTTGGTGGGATGCCTATCTCTCTTTCCCTTCGTGTGTGTGTGTGTGTGTGTCTTTCCTAAATAAGAGCAGAGGGAAAACATAAGAGAAAGCCTGTCATTCTATAAATATCTGCTGGTGCTGTTGCTGCAGGGCCACTCTGAGTGTGTGTGTGTGTGTGTGTGTTCCAGTGCTGGTAACTGTATGTAATGAAGCCTTTATGCAAGTTAATTAATGACAAAACTACAGAGTACCAAACATCTTTAATAAACTTGCTGTACAGGGACAGTTTGAGTTTTGGGTGCAGACTCCTGATTGGCTGGCGCTCAGCTCTCACTAACAGCCGTCTGAGCTCCAAACTAGAAACTTTCTGAGTTTAGGTTTCTGCTGTTCAGTCATGCTGCGTCTCTTGGCACACTTTGAACTGTTGAAAAGCAAGTGATGACACAGACTCCATGAAATTATAAAATATATATTTTTCATTATTTTCTAATATTGTATGGACTAAACAGTAACTGATTAATCCAAAAAAATCATTAAGGCGTAGAATGAGCCCCATATGCACTTTGTCAGTGACTGTCTTTACATCTTGCGATAAAATGTGTCTCGTATTCAGATTGTATCGAGATGAGTTCATCTGATCACATTTACGGCTGGTGTTAACGTGTCCACCGCAACCACCAGATACGTTACGGCAGATCGAGATCCGGTCGCTCTGCCCAGCTCAGACGACTGAACGTCACATCCTCGCCTCGTTTGTGCAAAAAAACAACAAATCTATAATATAGATCATAATGATTTTATGAATCAGGCAGTTTTATGAGCCGGCTTTTCACCGTGATTGAAACAAAGTGATGGCTCCGCTCACTTTTCCTTGCACGACCTTCCTTCAAAATGTGCACTGCAAACAGTTGGTTTAAAAAACATGAGCATGCTCAGTGAGCTCATGCGTGACGTGGTCTGGAGAAGAGTTATTTGCGCTCTCGTAGTCGTGGTGTGTGGATTGTATTTCCACTCGTGTTAAATGTGGTCACGATGCGTCTGATTGGATCACAGCCTGTCCTCAGTGTGTCAGTGGTGGATTCACACCTGTGTTTTTCTGAACTCCGTTTCTCTCCAGGTGAGTCTGGACGCCCGGGTTCGAGAGGTGATCAACAGGAAGATGCAGGACCCGACGCCTCATGCGTTCGAAGACGCCCAGCTACAGATCTACACGCTGATGCACAGGGACTCCTACCCACGATTCCTCTCCTCCAACATCTACAAGTCGCTCATTCACGGCGGCTCGCGTACCTCCTCCGAGTCCTAGTCCACCTCTCCTCTTCTGATCCTGCACTTCACAGGATCGATGCCAGACCATTTCAGTGCTTCACCCTCACACAAACTCCTCCCAGAACAAACTTTTCCAGAAATGATCAGTTCATTTCTCAGAATCCCAAATCTGTCAGATTACTGCCAAGACTTTCTCCTCACTTCTTTTTTTTCCTCTCCTCCACATCCTGAACTTTTTGGTACTGTTGCCAACACGTCCTCCCTTCTCCTGTTTCCTCTTCTCATCACTTCTCTCCAGTTGAATCCTCTGATCCGTTCTATTTGTAAAATTCAGGCGTCTATAAAAACATGCAAAAACAAGAAGAGAGAACATAACGTGCTGTTAAAACGACAACAAATCAGAAAACAGACATCTTAAAATTCTAAATTTAGAGACTTTTAAAGACAATTTTATACCAATAAATGACCGTTATGTTCTCACGGTCTTCCACAGTGGACGGAGTTTTAACATTCTGAGCAAACTCTGTCCTCTGAGGATGACAGGATGCAGTTCAAGCTCCAGAAAAAAGCAAAGTAAGTGGACCTTGAGTCAGAGTAAGCCACCCATCACGATATTGATACTGATATCCAACATCAACAAATATTGCTGACACGGGTCTGTCATCACTGCTAAACTTGTCAGTGCTTGGCGGTCAGACACTGCTCAGACACTGGTTTTAAATTTCAAACTTTCAAACTGAATTTTTGAAGCTTTTCTTCATCCTTCATCTTCTATCCTTCCACCTCCATCCTTTCTACCTTAGAACCTCTCCTCCTCCCTCACCTCCTTCCTGAACGGAGAAGGAAGCGATCTGGATGTTGAAATATTTCTTTTGGGATATCGTCTGCTGTTATGTGGAGACGCACATCATTACTTTGGGAGACTTTGATACATTTAAAGGGGAGAAACACACACACACACACACACACACACACACACACACACACACACACACCTGTGCCATGGATTTTTACTGAATTGCCCCTCCCCTCATGACCATCCAATCACCTTTAAGAGCCAGTTAAAGGTGGACTTCCAACCACCTCATCGCCTTGTTTTCACCCTATGGTCATCTACGTCGGGACTGACGGAGGGGCAAAAGAAAAAGATAGATGCTGTCTGATTCCGTCTCTCTTTCTTTGTTTCTTTTTCTCTCTTTCAACTGGAAAACACAGGGTGCTCCCTCCATCCCCCGCTACAAACCACAAAAAAGTTTGTGTCTTATTTTTATTGTTAATTTAACCCCCCTCGTTTGCTGGATCAATCATTTCACTCCTGTGACTAACAAAAATGGACGAATGGATGGATGTCACTTCCTTCCGACTACTGATTTACAAACAGACAAGACGTCTATTTTTTAAGAGAAAACTATACGAAACATTTTCATGATGTTGATTTTGTTTATTTGGTTTCTCCCACTCGATCCCCTTCCTGGAGTTTATTTTTCTTTTGCAAGAAGAGGAGGATTCCTCTGAGACTGTACTGATCCCCCCACCCGACACAACACCACAGACACCACAGACAGGTGCAATAAAACACTGGAGTTTGGAAAAACAACACACACACACACACACACACACACATTTACTGAGTTTGTGTTACGATACTTCAGGGATCTTTTCTTGGGTCTCGACCCTCAGACAGATACGACCAAGCCAGACTTTTACCTGTGCTGTCAAACGTTTCTCTTTTTTCCAGTAACGTGTTAAATGAAGCGATAACGCACTCTGACCCATCAAGTTACAAAAAAATAATGCACCCATGGAGTGTGTTACTTTTCAAGGCCACCATGGAAACTGACAGTTATCTAAAATACAGTAATTGCTGATTCATAGTGAGGATAATTAGTCGATTAGCTTCTCATATTTATGTTTTCATTTTAAATTGAATATCTTTGGAACGTGGACTGATAGACAAAACAAAATGTGAAAGTTGTTTCGTAGAACTGAATATGATTTTCAGTTTTCTCAATTATTTATTTATTTATTTTTTATATTTCGTGACTAAAGGATCAGAAACTAATTTGCAGATTAATCGATGCAAACATGGCGGCCTCATCAACACAAAATCGACTCTTCGAGACGACTAAACTTAATTTAATCCCCTACAGGAGCTGATGTGGAGGCCGAGTTTTAAACCTAGAAGTCAAAGCTGTCCTCATGAGTATAGTAACACAAATATATACACGCAGATATACATACACAATACATGCGCGCGCGCACACACACACACAACACACACCAGGGTGGCCTACCTGGGCACTGCTGCTGCTGACCTCTGCCTCTGTGACCTCTCACCTTTGACCTCACCACTGTCTGTCGCCCACTCGGACACCTGCTCCTGATTGGCTGCAGGGAGGCTGCAGGGCTGAACTGTGGTTGGTCGATTCAGGAAGGGGGGTGGGAGGAAATCCCAGGTGCAAAAAAATATATATAAATATATATAGATATATTAATGAAAAACAACTAATAAAAATATATAGAGAAAAAAAAGAAGATATATGTGAGATGGGATGCTTACACCCAGTGCTTCATGGGAAATGTAGTTTGAGGAAAACAAATGTTTGTAGTTGTCTGCACAGGCAGAAACAACAGATTTAAAAAAAAAAAAAAAAAAAAAAAAGATGCCGAGGTCTTAACCGGACTGATCGCTCAGAATGCATTTATCTTAGTATTGTTAATGTTATTTATTTTATATTTTGTTAAAACTGTGATTTTAATTGTACATATATAAACGGAAACCCTTGAACATCCAACAAGAAGAAGCTTCGTTTGTTCAGTGTGTGTGTGTGTGTGTGTGTGTGTGTGTTTATCACTTCATTTCTTCTCTGGGAATCAAACCCTCAACCTCTCTCTGCCCTTCTGAACACTATATGTTCATAATAATTCAACATTTTAAGCTGTGAAAATACATTTCCTAACGTGTTCTGACCACCGACAGTATAAAGAATGGACGCCGTATCCGTGATGGTTTCAGAATCTGTGGCACCGCCATGATGGGTTGTACTGGGAAAGGGTTTGCTCTCCTCTCCGTGTAAACATCAAGTCTGTACATCCTCATAAAACAGAAAAAATGAGACACAAACCGGCAGATAACCTCAAAAAAACCAAAATGGACTGTAAAGCCGACTGTAAAGAAGTTCTCACGTACGTATTCTGCTCATATCGTCGTCTAGTTTACGTTGCTGTCGTGTCGAGAGGTCGCATTCGTCTTTCCCATAGACCGCTGCATGACTCACAGTAAGAGCGTGTCTACAGTTTGGATCAGCATGAAACTCTCCTGGTTCAATCCATCCATCCATTATCTGGAACTGCTTATCCTCATCAGGGTCACGGTGAGCTGGAGCCTATCTCAGCGGACTTATAGGTACGCCCTGTACAAGTCACCACAGAGCACATCGAGACAAACAATCATTCACACTCACACTTAAAGGCAATTTAGAGTCACCAGTTACCCTGTTAACGTTCGTGTCTTTGACTGGAAGGAAGCCGGAGCTCCACTCTGAAAGGCCCCAGCCGGGGTTTGAACCAGCAACTTGATGCAACAAATAAAGATAATACATTTCAGCAACAAACATCCAATAAACAAGCAACAGTTTCTTTCATTTCAGGGTTGATTTCAGCTCTGTGGCACCGCGATTTGTGAACAACTTCAACAACCAAGTTTTTTTGACTCTGATGACTTAAACTGCTGAGGCTCATGGGTATTGTAGTACTATAATGTAACAATGAATGAACAAACAGTTGAAATAATTGAAGATGGTAGTCCGAGTGAGTCCTGTCTTTCTGTCTTACGTAACATTGAGGATATTGTTGAAACAGGAAACTGAAACGTGAACACAGAATTGATAAGAAGACACACGTGGAACACGCTAACCCTCACACATGATCCCTCACTGGCTTCCCAGCCATTCACAGGAGGCGTGTTCCCCTCCTGCTCTTCATGACTCCGTTCTTCCAGTTAAAGTTTTTCATTTTCTTGAATTTTATTTTATTTTCTGGTTTTGCTTCTTTATCGAAAAACAATCACAACCTGAGATCTGTGGACCTCTAGTGTTCATTTTTCAGTATTGCACACCATGAAATATTTTATGAATAAATGTTAAATAAATATATACAGTACACTGATTTTTGCACATTAAAATCAGACATGTTAATGTAATTACTTACATTTATGATGTCATGTGTAGTTTGCAAAGAGTGCTCAAAGTGTGTCCAGTTAATTCAGCCGATTTCAAGCATTTTCTAAAACCATTTTCACAATAATAATACTACAGTACTCTGTGTTTTTACAGTAATTAAAATGATCTAAACGAACAGGCTGACATCACCTGTCCGTGAACCTAAACCTCACCACACCAGCCGTGTGAACAGAAAATGGTTGCAGGCTGAAAAGCGGCGATCTAAACAGACACTTCTTAAAGCGAAGCTGCACTTTGAGCGGACGGCTCGCTCTGAAAGTGAACGTGAACTGAGCGAAGACACACGGAGCTGCTCACTGTTGATACTCCCAACACTGAGTTCCTAAAGGAAACCAACATGCACAGGTCTGGTCTTTTTCCACAGTTAAACTGTAACTTGATATGTTTGTGTTTAGGATTCATTCTCCGTATGACACACACACACACACACACACACACACACCTACATACAGTATGTACTCCACATTCTCACACACTCCCACACTTTTTTTTCCCCCAGCATTCCACTGTCTAGTTTTCTGTTGATGATAAACTTCACTTTTCCTGCTCATAACTCGGCTGTTTTCTGTCCTTTTTATACTTTTTACTGCTTCAGAGAACATTAATGTTATTTTAACACACGACAACCAAGAACATTGACCCGTTAAGCATTACCAACAGTTTAGATGCTGTCTTCATCATCTCGTACCTTTTTTCTTTGTCTTTCAACACTACCTGGACTACAAACTGAAACTGAAGCACTTCGAATGCTGAAGTCTTGGTGCCTTGTCTACAGATTCTGCATTTATAGACATTGGTTTATAGATATTATAAAAACAGTGACTGCTTTTGATCAAGTGGTGACTACAACTTCAACTTGGTGAGTAAACATGATGTCCAACGCGACAAAGAAGAGTTTTCCACTGAAGTCAAAATGGCCGGTTGAAGATTTTTCCGTCCAACCGCGCCGTAAAAACCAAACATGGTGAAAAGAAGAGATTACGTGGTCGCTTTGTATCCTGTTTGCTAGTTTGCTAAGTAACCATTTCCCTCCGTGATCCAGCTGCCCTGCATTCTGTCTAAACCACAAGACTTCTGTTTTCCGTCCAGGAAGGAGACACCTAACAGAACCTGGTATCACACAGGCCCTTCGGTGTCTCTCTACCTTCCTCCATCTCCCTCGCTCTCTCCCATGCTCATGTATGGAAAGAGCTCAGCTGGTGTTTCCACAACAAACACAACAGGAGCTTCCTCCGCTCTGCTTTCTCACCACTTTTCATCACCTCTGTCAGCACGCTTCGCACCGCCAGCGTCGTTCGGAAAACCGTGACGACGGCTCGGGTTTATACTCGAGTCAATTGTGATTTATTTCATTTAGCGTTCGAACTTTGCACATCTGGTTTGGTGAAATGTGCTCAGAATGAATAAAGGTGACGCGGCAGTTTACAGTTTCTTCAGTTTGACTCTGTGCGATGCTGCTGGAATATTCCACACCGTACACTGAATACACACAGTTACCGTCAGTTTAAGGTGATCAGGAAACGTCTGAAGACGTCTGAAGGAATGTATTTGTTCAACTGATGAGGTTTTAAAAGGGCAACTCAACATCACTTATGAGATAGATATATATTTTAAAACTTTAAGACTTTAACATCATTTTTAAACGTTTTTTCTGACTTTAAAAAAAAAAAAATTCCAATTTTTTTTTTTTTTTTTTTACATTTTTTATTGTTTAAAATGTCAAAAATTGTTTAAATGTTCAAAATGTTCAGGACACCTGCCATGGCACTTATGAAATAAAAACAGAAAATGGTATTATTGGTTTAGCTCAGAGCATCTGCCACATAGATGAAGGAAGGAAGGCTGAGTCCTTGCTGTGGTGGCCCTTTGCTGCATGTCATTCCCCGTCTCTCTTTGTCTTTTAACATTTTACTTTTAATTAAGAATCTAATAAATCTAAATCTAACAAAAGACATTACAAAAAAAAAAAAAAAAAAAAGCGATGAAAACAAAAAATGAAAACAGGTGTCAAATTTTTTGTAGAAAACGTTGCAGTTTTCTGGAAAAAATGAGAATTTACGTGCAATGTCACAATTTTCAAAAGAAAAAAAAAAAAACCCAAAATGTAACCTTCAGAAAAGAAGTTGCAGTTTTCCAAAAAAAAGAAAAATGTGAAAAGAAATTTGCAATTTTCCAGAAAAAAAACTTTTTCTGGAAAATTGCTTTTTTGTAGAAAAAGTTGCAAATTGCAATGTTTTTTTTTTTGGAAAATTGCGATTTTTTTCTCAGAAAATTTAGATTTTTTTGGAAAATTGCAATGTTTTTTTTTTGAAAATTGCGATTTTTTTCTCAGAAAATTTAGATTTTTTTGGAAAATTGCAATTTTTTTTCTGGAAAATTGCTTTTTTGTAGAAAAGGTTGCAAATTGCGATGGGTTTTTTTTCTGGAAAATTGCGATGTTTTCTTCAGGAAATTGTGATTTTTTTCGGAAAATTGCGATTTTTCAGAAAATTGTGATTTTTATTTGGAAAATTGCAATTTTTATTTGGAAAATTGCAATTTTTTTTTCTTCGTAAAATTGCGATTTTTTTCTCCGAAAATTTATATTTTTTTGGAAAATTGCGATGTTTTTTGGGGGGGAAATTGCGATTTTTTTCTCAGAAAATTTAGATTTTTTTGGAAAATTGCGATGTTTTTTTGGAAAATTGCGATCTTCTGGAAAATTGCGATGTGTTTTTTTCGGAAAATTGTGATGTTTTTTTTTTCCAGAAAATTGCGATGTTTTTTCAGAGTTTGAATCCCACCTGTGGCCCTTTGCTGCAAAATGCTTTTTCTCTTCTGACGCCGCCATAGTGGAGTGCTTCCTGTTGGACAGATACTTAACTTCCTGTTAAAGTCTGTGTAAAGTATCAATAAATGACCAAAGAAGAAAATGTTATTAACCACCCAGCCACATTTCAGTAATATATGATTTCGAGTCACATTTCTGCCAATATATGAAGACATGTATATTTTACCAAATTTCATTCAAATCTGTCAAAGCAGTTGATATATTTAACCCAACTAAATAAGCCAGAAAGAAGAAGAAGAAAGAAACGACAGTGGTGTCGGCTTAATCCAAGAGCAACTTTAATATAAATGTTATAGGCAAAATATGTGGCAGCGTAACATGGCAAAGAAAGGCACATCCACTGTTCCCACAATGTGATTTCAATCTGGCTTAAAGCTTCTATCATCTATCATAAGAAATAAACTCTACGTGCTCCGTACAAAACAAATGAAACCAATAAACGACATGAACTGGCATTTTTTTCCACTAAATATATTACAGCTTTAAGTTTCATATATAAAAAGAAATTATACAAAATAAAGAAAAAAAACTTTCATTTTTTAAATCCACATTCAATTCACTTTAGTCAGTTTGTTTCATGATAGAATACACACACGCACGCACACACACACACACGCACGCACACGCACACACGCGCACACATGCACACACACACACACACACACACACACACACACACACACACACACACCTCCTCTTCAACAGAACTGGAAGAAAGACAAAGAGAGATCATGATTAAACTTTCTTTAAAGATTCAAGAAAATTCAACATTTTTAAAAACTCGGTCTGAGTCGCTTCTCCAAACAGTCACTCTGCTTCAGGCCAGTAGAAAAAATAAACACACATTCAAGTCTTTGTTATGTCAATTTGTTTCTGTAAATTTCAGCAGAAGTTTGCATTACCCTCTTTAAACATGAAATTTGCATATTTAAAATGAACTAAATGAATGAATGAAATCAGATGGGAAGTTTCACGGTGAAATCTACGAGAATCTTACAGTTTGTCAAAAATAGCTTATTATCACATATTAACATTTTGTTCTATTTTTTAGTTCTCAAATTATTTGGGTGAAAATTGTCAATTATGACAAAAAGTGGCGGACCCCTGCAGTGCCTCTGTGGACCCCCTGAGGAGTCACAGACCTCTGGTTGAAGCCCCCTGTTTTAAAGAGCTTTGTTCATAAATCATTCACAGCCCAACATATGGTTCATAAAAACACAAAGAAAATTGATTTTATGATTTATGGAGTGACACATAACAACCTGTGACTCTAATGTCAACAGCAAGAAATCTGGATTCATCCAATTTTCAGAATTAGCTCATTTGCATATTTAAACAAAATTCCAGAAAACAAAAAATAACAGTTTTAATCTGAGGAGGTTTCATGTTGACTCCTGATGTTAAAGAGGTCATAAAAGTGAACGCAGCTTTTCTTTCTGCTTCAAACGTCAGGAGCTCGCCATGTTTCAGCCTCTCAACGTGCTGAAACAACAACACTTCCCACAAACCATCAGCTTCTCAAATTAGTCACTTCACCTTGACCTAGAGCCAGGAGCAAAATAAGGGAGGGAGGGAAGGAGGGAGGGAGGGACTGGAAAAACTACAAGGAGAGAGGGAGGAAGGAGTAAATATGGAGTGATGAGATGGAGGGAGGGTGTGGAGGGTGAAAAGGACAGCAGGAAGGTATGAGACGTAAACAAGAGGTGGAGGGAGGAGGAAGGACAAAAGAGGAAGCAGAAGAAAGGAGAGACATGAAGGAGACAAAGAAGGAAAGTAAAATGAATTTTAAAAAAAGATGTACTGCAGAAAGATTTGGGAAAGAAGAGAAACAGACGGAAGAGAGAGTGAAGAAGACGTACAAAGAAAAAGTGAAGGTGAGGAAGAGGAAGAGGAGCAGAGTCCAGTCTCTGCTGCCATCTTGTGGTGAGAGTCTGTCACTGAACAATAAAGCTCCTTCACTTGACCGGCTTCATGTGCAGCTACATCACTAAATACTCTCCTACATATCCCAGAATTCCTTTCAACACGAGAGGCGATATTAATGTGTAATATTAAACTGTTCACTGTTTCTTTACCTTCCATCGGTTGCCGCAGCTGTTGCACAGCACAAAGGTGGTCATGGGCTCATCAGCACTGCGGGTCTGCACCTGTAACACACACACACACACACACACACACAGGCAAACAGCCTGATGAAGCACCTTCACCCAGACTTCCTCCAAACAGTTCCTCACGTGTGTGTTCATACCTGCGTGTACGTGCAGCTCTTTCCGTGACACTTGTTGCAGATGAACATGTCCGTCTCGGTTCCTCCGACCTTCGACAGCTGATGCTCTCTGATGGACTCTTTGGTCAGAGCCTCTCTGATCTGCTTCAGCTCTGCGCTCGCCATCTCCTGCACGCGCACACACACACACACACAAAGCTTCCTGCACTTACTCCACCTCCAACTGCTAAAATCAAGCGTGGACTTTCACTTCAGGGCTTTTTTGACTAAAATCATGTTTGAGAAGCGGCACATCGTGATGATTCACGCACATCCTCAAAACGTCGAAGTATTGAAGGAAATCTGGGAGCTGCTGGGATTTACAAGTAAACTGTCCAACTATGCAGAAACAAGGCTGACAAAAGGTCACTGTGACATCTCAGAGAATATCTGGACAGATGATATTTCCAGAGGTTCTTGCTCAGGAATTAATAAAGTTGTTCTGAATTTGAGGAGGAAGAGAATTAATTATGTATTTTTATGGAGAACATGTCTAACTGTCTGTGTGGCTGACCTCAGCAGTCATACTGGCGATGCGCTGAGGCGAGATGTTTCCACACAGGACGTTACGCCGCAGGTCTGGATTCTTCTGATCCTTGAGGTTGGAGATGCGGCTCCGTAGACGAGATTTGTATTTCATGTCCGTGGACTTGAACTCCTGGAAGATCTGTGGGCACGACGAGCGGTCAAGGACAAAAAAAAAAACATAAAGACGTACCAAACACAGCACACGTATAGAGGTACACACTAAAACATCAGGGGATGGAGATACGTGTTCGGAACAAGAAGCAGACACCCTTAGTGGTCTGGCCGACTGTATTTTGGGGGGAAAGCAACTCTAACACGTATCAATCCACTGCAGATTTGAAATGTTTTGCATGTTTGACGGGCTGCACAGTCTCTATGAATGAAGAGAAGCGTGCCAAGTTTGCACAAGTCAAACAAAAACATGCAAGCTGATCTTTGAGAACACGCTGCTGTGAGAAATGTTACTCTCTCAGAGTCACACTGCTACCGTGCGGCAGCTCGAATGTTTATCTAACAAAGTGGAACACACCCCGTCGACACACACAGATTAAGATCTTTTCGTTCAGGTGTGAAATCCTGCTGTTTGCTCATGTGGATCATGCACAGTTCAAGTGTCGATGACGTGAAAGGATATCCTCTTCGATTTGAGCCGCAAGGTGCTCGCAGTCCACTCCAATGGTCTTGTGGTCATCTAGAACACACACACACACACACACACACACACACACACACACACACACACACTCATTATTTATTATTATTATTATTTTGCATCTCTGCTTATGACAAAACTATGTTTATATTTATGTTTGGATATGATACACTTTGTTTAAATTACCCACAATTTACAGTTAATTCACATAAATTTCCATGATTCCCGTGGTTTGGAATATTTCTGAAATTCCCTAGCTTATCTTCCCATGGAAAATTGCCAGAAAGTTTCAGGAAATTTATCAGAAACCCTTTGCAACCCTGCTTTGGTCACATCTTGATTGTCTATGTTCAATTTGCTGAAGAAGACCAAAGAATACAGTCAAAACTCTGCAGAGAGATTTTTGGATTGTAAAAATATGACAGCGTGTGCTCACCGTCAGTCTGCAGCGCTGCCACCAGCAGCTCTCGACACTTGTTCCGCACGCTGTTGGTGGTGACGGGGGCAGGGGGGAAGGAGGTGATCCGAGGTGGGAGGGTCGGGGTGGTCGGGGTGGTGGGGGTGGTGGGTGCGGTGGGTGTGGTTGGGGTGGTGGGAGACTCTCCTGACTTCTTACTGTTGAGGAGAAATGATGCAATAAGAAGTGCAGCGGTGGTTTGGACTGAGACAAACAGGACCTCACCATGTGACAGACCTTTTCTCGCTGCTGCCAGAGTCCTTGGAGGTGGAGGATGACCTCACAGGAGAGCAATCCTTCTTCTTCTCTTTCTCCTCTGAACCGTCTGTGACAACACACAAACAAACAACCGCCATAACCCTCTAACCCATCCCTCACCCCGTTAAATAAAAGTCTATGGGACACACACACACACACACACACACACACACACACACTCTTACCCAGCAGTTTCTTCCAGGACTTGATGAGAGCTTTGGCGAGAGTCTGAACTTCTTCATCTGAACTCTGTTTCCTCACCGCGTTCACCGACATGCCAACTCTGGTTGACTACAGAGAGAGTGAGTAACATAGGAGTTAGCTTACGAGATCCAGCTTTTCAAGTACAGTTAGTTACCAGCACAGTGGGTCGTCACATGTGTACAGGTATAGATATCCTGAATCAGGGTGACATATGCAAGACCACAACCGGCCCATCAAAAGGTCCGATCACTCTCTAGATGACTATATGCATGCTGGAGTTCCCTGACAAGCGATGGGCCTTCGCCAACAGTAGCCTGATGAGAAACTTCACAGATTTTAATTAGCTGAAGATTTGTAGTCAAATTAAGCACAAAAGACACTTGTTGTACAAACACTACAGATCTCGTTCGACTCGTACTCATTCATGGTGTTGATGACACTTCACTGTCAATGACAGGCACCATATTCAGCTGTCAGTGGAGCGCTGTGTGTGCCAAGTTTCAGTAACAAGTTAAACAGTGAGTAACATGATGCTGAGCAGAAGTCAAAACTGTAAAGACAACGCATGCATGTTGTAGTTATATTCAAAGACACTGAACGTTGTGCATGGGTAGTTCATTAATTGTGAACTTCTACTTCTCCAGACTGAAAGAATGGGGGAAAGTTGTCATTCCCTATAGATTATTGTGCAGTGGATTTACTGCTCTGGCCCACTTGAGATCCAGTTGGGCTGTATGTATGTCGCACGTAGACTAAAATGAGTTTGACGCCTCTGTCTGAAGCGGTCACCAGCACTATGTGGGCTTGTTGAAAAAGAAACCGAAGGCTTCAACGCTGCTTCCACAATTACGTCCAAAATGGTTTGATCCTCGTTTGACAAGTGGAAAAATATGCACAACAGCTGCGACATCCTTTAGTTTATATTTCCTTTTAGAAAACGTGGTGAATACAACGTTCAGTTTGACTTCAACCTTCAACCTATTATTCTGTTTGTCCATACGAGCTCGGTTGATGAAAGTCGGACATCTACGCCTTTTAAAATAGCAGGCGTAAACAGACGTGGTGGAGTTATACTGCTCTTACAGAGACGGCGCAGCAGTACGGTGCTCAGAGGAGCGTGCAGCTGCTTGCTTCTCCAGAGACATTTTGTTTTCAATGACATGTAGACACAAGGATACAGAAACATGACATATAAAAGGTGAAGCCAAGCTGATCCTGTAAGTAGATTCACCTGAAACCAACGTACAAACTTATATCTGGTGCACTGTGCAGCCTGTGTGTGTGATCTACGAGCTTAAACTGGGAAAACCGAATTAACGGTGTTGGTCAAGACGAGTAGTAGCTCTCAGTGATGCCAACCCTTTTGTACCAGGCTGTCATCATGTTTATTTCTGCTGTGAAGTTGGACATTTTAACATGGGGACTCATGGAGACTCGATTTTGTTGCAGTTTGTGCATGGCTCGCATTAGCGTGCATTCAGACGGGATGAGTCGTAGCAGGGTTGTGCGGTGGTGAGGGAAGCTGAGGTGGGCTGCTGTGGGCGAGTCTGTAAGAATTAAATACAAATTAAACTTCTTCGTGTCACTATTTTGTCACCAACTTCTCTCCCGCACGCCGGCATGTTTTTCTTGCTGCCGCCCGCGCGGTGTGGACTGCTGGTGCAGAAACTGAGTTTAGGTAGCAGTGACGTGGCAGAAGGGTGAAGTGAGTTACCTGCAGCGTCTCCAGAGACATCTTGATGTTCTTCAGTTCCCTCAGCAGGTCCAGAGCTCCATCCTGCAGCCGAAACAATAAACGAGAACCATCACGTCACTTTCTTAACCCGTAAATCTGGTGAGGTCAACGCCTCAGTGAGTGAACACCTGGAGGATGAATGCATCTTTAATCCTTCATCCATAATCATCCATCTCTGCCACGGTGTGTCCATTTAATGAACAGAAATGTTTCAAAGTGACAGATTTGTTTCGGTGGACATCTTTTCGTCTGACCAATAAAGTCAAGGTGGCATTTTGGGTTGAAGGTGAAGATTCATGGTTCCTCGCAAACACTCCCACCCACAGCTGAACAGCTGTCACCCAGACGCCCGAGACAATCACTCAATGTGTTCTAAAAGGTTACGGAGAGAATGATGGAGGCACAAGATTGCATTTTAGTGAGCGGATCTCTTGAACTGTTGGTCAGTTCACATGTGGGAAAATTAAGATAATCCCACAGCTGAACAGGTAAACGGGATGTAACGCTCTTTACAGCAGCTGTACATTTAAAAAAATCTTTAATAAAACCAGGGTGACATGAAGAGGCAGGTGAAGTCACGGGGAACGGGACAGAAAGTTTTGCTTCCTGTAACAAAAGAGACGGTCCTGCAGGGAAAAAAAGCTGGCCGTGTTCCCACGCTGCCACATAAAGCAACACAGAAACAAGAAGACATGCACAGACAAGGACGAATGGAGACAAAGGAAGACTTTAGAGAGAGGTCAGAGGAATGAGGGGTGAAGGAGAGGAGGGAGCAGGAAAGGTGTGGAGGAGCAGAAATAAAAAAAAGAGTAGAGGAGCTGTACAATCCTGCTGATACACCGCGAGGCCAAAAAGACCCCAAACAATGTTTGCCCACAACAGTAACAGATGAAAACTGTAATCATTCATGTGAATCATTCCTGAGCCTGATTTCCACTGCGACAGTTACATGGATGTAGATTCTTAATCAGCTGCTGTGTCATTCACACATCATACATGCAATCCAAGGTAAATATCAGAAAGGTGCTGAGTCATGATTTTATATCGAGCTGATCTGCTCAAACATGAACTAAAGAGAGATAACGTGAAGCTACAGACTCATGTGTGCTACTTATTGAGGACGAAGAGCTTTAAAAAGGTATTCCAGCCTCACCTAAGAGTCTCCTTCTGAGTTTAGACAGACTGATAACTCATCTATGATGAGAAGCTCGGCATGTGGAGGCTCTGATCAATGTGGCGGAAAGGACAGCAGTGACTTCACACTACTTAGCTACCGCTGTTTTCAGCTGGCAGCGTCGTAAGTCACAGACTGATCAGCTCCGCTCTGTCAAAGATCATTCCTGAGGTGATCCGAGCAGCCGGAACTCGTCCGCTTCCTGTCCCAGACGGGGACGCTGCACAGGACTTCTGGAGTCTGGAATATCCTACTGAGTCTTGGCGCCATCGCCAGGAAGCACGACACCGTGAGAACCGTCGCTCGATTGTTCTAATGGCTGCACGCGATGCCCATTACCAGTGCAGGTAGTGACAGAGAAGGTACTACGGCAAAATGCTGTAGTTGTATCTGGTTACAGTGTTCATATGGTGTATCAGTCACTTTATCCCGCAGGCTTCAACCAAACCACAGAAGAGCAGGTGGAAAACTCCCGACACTGTCAGGAACCGAAGTATCACAGAGAACACCTTCAGCGTCACGGCGTCCCGGCAGGAGAATTACATAACTCGCGCTGATTCATCGAATCCAAATGTCAGATGTAAACAATCCAGCTTCACAAACAGCATCACCGCAAACTCAGCCATCCATCCAGAGGAGGCAGGAGACAACCTGCTGGTTGAGCTCAACACAATCCCTCAGATTCATCTGCAGAAATCTGTTCATAAAGATCAGTGGAGACCAAAACTGAGCTAAAAGAAGAGTTACTGGATATTATTGGAAGTCAGATGAATGCCTTGAATCACCTTGAATCTGATTTCAAGGTTTGGAGCCGATCACGGTTCATGATGCGACTTACACAAGTGTGATGTTGAAACTTGAATCCTTCCGTGCACAAAGACTCAAAACGTAATTCTAAGTGGAGAAGAAGACATCTTGTGTCCTAAACATCAAATTGACCTTTCTGCATTTATGTTTCTGATGCGTCCATATCAAACAGTTCTGCAACAAACTATGACGAGTGAGAGAAGAAACAGCTCGACAGTGTCAGCTCTGAGTCACAGAGGCCACGTTCTTCATTTATCTTGGCATAGCTGCACAGAGACGTAAAAGCATCGTCACTGATCGTCACTGACTGTTACAACCATGAAACAGCACAAAAAAATTATGAAATTACAAACACAAACCACTCTGCTACATTTGAGAATCACTTCAGTGCACAGAAAGTGTTATTGAGCTAATTATTTTGTGTTAATGTGTAAAATTAGTTGTCACATGTTAAACGTTCATGTTAATGTTACTGAGGTTAAATATTCTAAATAAAATATTAAAGTTATTAGTTTGACACAGCAGCTTTCTGATAACTTTGTACAGTCAGTGCACATAGAACAGGTCTCAGTGCTGCTCAGACTATTTTAATGTCTTTAAAGTTATTACAATGTTGAAAAAATGTTTTTAAATGCAATTATAGAAGTATTTCATTAAACACAGATGGAGGTCAAACCTTTCAGCTCGCAAACAGAACTAGATTTACTTTCAAAATAAAAGTTCTGAATGTTTCATGTTGTTTCCAAAATAAAAGAACAAAACAAAAAAACATATTTTCTAGCTTGCACACACATTTTGTTTGAGCTGTGTGCCGTGAGGTGAGCTGACTAGATAATTGATTCAAGGTGCGGCTGTTTTAATTGGCCGCTCGTTTAACCAATGGCTGCCATGATTTACTGCCAAACTATGTCCAAAAAGAAAGAGCAGCTTGCTGTGTGAGAGTTTATCAGCAGAAATGTTTGAAACAGCCCTGCACGGAGCGGGCGCGCACACACTCTCTCTCTCTCACTCACACACACACACACACACACACACACACACACACACACACACACACACACACACACGCAACGTGCTTCCAGAATGTTCCTCTCAGCAGTTAAAGGTAGAGCTCATCACCTGACCTCGTGCTTTCCAGCGGATGTTTTCTCACTCACCGTGTTCTTCTTGTGCACCATTTTATCCAGTTTTTTGGCGATGCGCTCCACCTCCTGGTTTTTAGCCATTTTCTTTTTTCTGAGCGGATTCTCTCTCCGTCACTTCTTCTTCTTCTTCTCCTCCTCTGCTGCGGTGAAAACCCCCATTGATGTGGAGAAACGCTCTCCCTCTCTCTCTTTCCTTCTCTTTACGCAGCCTGTCTGACTCCTTCTCTCCCAGCTGCTGCTGCCTGCCTCTCGTTTGTTGTTGTGTGACACTGTGGGACGCTGGGAGTTGTAGTTTTTTTTCCCCCTGGGGGAGCTCAGTCCAAATTCAGCCTGGAGCCAGAAGTTTTAAAGGAGACTCAGCAGACCTGCAGCCAGGAGGATGGAAAAGACTCTTTTAATTCGTTAAATATTAATAACAGTCATGTGAGACTGTACACGGATCAATATTTACATTTCATTTCATTTATAGGCTTTTGTTGGAAGAATTGATTTAATTTCATGAAGCTGCTGCGTCATCAAAGATGAGATTTTCTGAATTCATTCATGCACGCAACAAAAATCAGACCCTGACAGCGATAAGAGCCGAGTTCAATCGGACGTTAGATCGAGCTCCACTGGTAAAACCACGTGTCTTAAGAGCTGCTGTCGTTGGAAGTTGCATATTGTGTTAATTTGAGAGAGTCTGTCTGAGTCCGGTCCAAACCATCCTGCCACAACAGATCAGTGCAGACAAATAATAAGCACAGGACACTCTGCGAAATGTTACAGCCAAGAGTAAAACATCTGGGACGCTCGTGCTGCTCGCAGTAATTCAAACAAAATGATGGAGAGAGGTGCATGACAGGAAAACAAATCAGAACAGTGATATGTGGGTGGAGGTGGCTGCTGTGTCCGAGTCTCCTCAGGTCAGATGAATAAACCTGCCTTTCGGCCTCAGACATGTTTCACCACTTTAACTGTTTAAATTTTCTCTCCAGTTGAACATCTGTGGAGAACATGTTGAAAAAGAATCTCTGTCTGTAGAAGTAAAGACATAACAGCTCAGTCATGTCTTCAGATGTTCTTCATTGAGGGTGTCTGGCTTCAGCTTCTTAGATGCTGCTAACTTTTCAGTTACTCTGCTACGTGCACTTTATCTGAACATGCTCAGGTTTTCGTACGTACACTGTAGTTCCTCTCAGTGTTTCATTTGAACTGTGTCTGTTTGTGTCTTTTTGAACTTCGTGTCACTTAAAGAAGCTTCATTTTAGTTTAGGACAGAGTGAAGCTGCAGTTCTCTGTACAGTGATGGAGGACAGAAAGTATAATGGGGACACAGATGAGATTTCAGCGATGCATTAAATGCGTGTTGTTTCTGATAAAGGTGAAGACACATCTTGTTGGAGATGAAGACAAACCATTTCATCTGAAATGGCTGACTGGAAACTTTTGTCTCTGAAACTTTCAGTTCCTTCGGAGGAAAGTTTCATTTTGAAAGACTCACAGCCTGCATGTACTTACTGTGTTCGTCCTCTAGATGTCAGTGTTGTTACATTTTGTGCTCGTCACAGTGCGGTGGATTTATGCAGTCTGTGTGTGAGAGAAGACAGACTCTGCAAAATACATCATTTCACTGGAAACTTGACTTAACTACAGTTTGATTGAGCTCGGTGGAAAGAAGTGTCTCCGCACGTTGTTCCAGTAGCGATGAAGATCCTCACGAGACCTGATGAAGGTCCGTCATGTTCTGATTTCCTCCATTTCAGAAGTGTAAACATTTTAACAGTTATCTTTATTTACAGAGCACGTTTAAATCAAGTGAAACAAGAGCGTCACAGAATTCAGCAAACAAGATGAAATATAATCAAAAAGATTTCTGAATAATAAAGTAAAATCAAGATCTTTTGATTTATATTATGTCTGTATGTTCATGGTTTATTGGGTGTACAGTATAAAGAGTTAATGACCTGTTTCATGACCCCTTTATAACCCCCATGTTCTCTGATGGTGTCTGCATTTCCATTTTTGTTTATCTGCTCAGGTATTTTGACCTCTCTGGAGTCTCTGAATGACGTCAAATGTTTGTCTAGAGGAGTTCTGCGTGTTAAAAAAGCCTTCATTCAGCACCGGTAGGTTGAACACAAACACAACCTCTAAAAGTTGTTAGGCTAAAGCTATCTGTCCATCAGGAAACTCTGTAAATCACAGAGAGTTGAAGCAGGAAAAGCTGCAAATGGATTCTGTATAAAATAACTGAATAAAGTTCTAAAGTTTCTGAACAGTAATCAGTGAGGCCGACCATAGTGGATGAGTCATCAGCAGCTTTTTATGGTTTATCAGGAAACGACAAAGTCTAAAACACCATGAAGAACACCTGAAAATAACTCTTTGTTACTGTTGGGTCAGATTCTGGAGGAGTGCAGAAATATGTGTAATTTGAATATCAATTTGACTTCATGGGGACTTTCAGGCCGTAAATTACGATAAGTGGACATTACGTCATTTTAAGAAGACATACCATTAAAGGCTAAAACTCTAATATCAGCAAAAGATGCATCTTGTAAAACAGAGGCTATTTATTCATGTCAGCAATGAGCAAAAATAAATAGGAACATCCCGTATTTCTTGTGTAATGTAGAACAGATTACATTTTTAAACAAACTTCCCCGACGCTGCCTGCCAGCTACAACTCAGTAAGACTCTACCGTAGTGGTCCTGTCTCTTTCTCTCTCTCTCTAAATTTAAATCAGACTCTCCTCTCTGAATTCCAGACGAGTAAATAATTCTTGGAGAAACTTCTTCTCTCTCGCTCTCTCTCTCTCTTTTTTTTTGGTCTCATGAATTCTTGCTGCTTGATGTCGGCAGCCAAGAACCTCCTCCAGCTGAGATCTGCAGAGCGGAGCTGGCAGCGACATCAACAGCTGCTGGGTAAGATAGCTGCCAGTCTGAATGTGTGTGTGTGTGTGTGTGAGCGTGTAGGTGTGTGTGTGCATGTGTAGGTGTGTGTGTTTACTACAGAGAACCTGGAGAGCTTGGAGGTATGCAGCGAGGGAGGAAGAGATGCAGAGGAGAGAGCTGATTGAAACGAAAACAAAAGCAGCTTCTTCTTCTTCTTCCTCTCATCGTCACTTCTGCTTTTCTTCTTTCTTTTCTTCCTCCACATGAAAATTTTATGGAAACATGACATTTCTGTTTGTTTCATATATTAATTTGAAGAAGGTTGCAGCATTTTGGATGTTTGAAGCCGCACTGTCTAACTTTTGTACCATAAAATAACAACGCTTTACGAAGTCACATACCACCAACTACTTCACTTATTTTGGTTGGTCTGCCTCAACTCTCTGATTTACAGAGTTTCCTGATGGACAGTGAAGTAAACTGCTGCGAACCATAGCTGCCGTTAGCTAATGTTAGCTCAGTTTTTTAGCTGGGCTACTCAGACTGTGAGTATTTTGGAGCACCAGGAAGAAGAAGAGGAGGTTTTCAGGTTGGGGTCGTGGATGAATGCTGATGGGGAGCAGAGGCAAGGTCATGCCAGGACCAGAGCTGGACAATGTAACCACGCTCAGCATCCTCTATGGACATGATGGCAGGGGGAATGTTGGAGGAGGCTATAACAACAGAAAAGGCGAGAGTGACCGAGCAAGAAGCCGCCAGAAAGGAGTAAATCTTGGACTGACTTTTAGTCGTTGTGGAAAATTTGGAAAATGCGCATAAAAACTGATCTAGTCTTTTCTGTTTTCTTATCTTTCACCCCTCCGTTCATTTTATCTTCCGTTCTCATCTACTCTATTCTTTTTGTCCATTTCCACATTCTTTGCTTCATCGTTTCTTTCCTCTCACCATTCAATCCTCTTTTCCTCTTTCCTTCCATCTCTTCCTCTACCATTCTAGGCATTCCTTTCTCCTCGACCTCCTCCTTAATCTACTTTCTCATCCCTTTCTCTTTCTTCTTCTCCCTCACACATTTCTGCAGCTTCTCCCCTGTTCTTTGCACTCTCTTTTCCTTGTATTGTCTTATTTGTGGTCTTTCTTTTACTTCCTTCTTCTCCCCTCTTGTTCTCAAACCACAGTTTTGAACAGTTAGTTGTTGTTTGATGACGCTGATGATGTTTTTTTTTTCTGTGCAGACGCTCGGCTTCCACTGAGATTTATTCATTGAGTATTTTGAAGATTTTTCCAGTAAAGAAAACAGGTAGCAGCAGGGGATCAGAATAGTCAGTCTCTAAGGTGATACATGATGGTAATAGGATGAGGACAAATGTGGATCAGTCAAAATTCTATAAAGAAATGAGTCACACTTTATTCCTTTTATCTGTAATTTTGCAAGAATTTCCTCAGGAAAGAGGTGATGTGGTTTTCTGAAACTTTCCTGGAAACTGAAACATGACTGACCATTTACGAAACAATCCGGTAATATGCAAATCCAGACAAATAAAAGCCTTATGTCGCCTTCTTTTCATGGGCCCGGTATAGAACCCTGAGGGGCCCGGTATAGAACCCTGAGGTATGCCAAACCTCATTAACCTTGTTGACTCTACGTTAGTGTGAACCTGCATGGCTGTCTTTGCTCTCAACCAACCAACAAAATGTCGGATTTGAACACAAGAGTTCCCTGTTTGTTTTCCTGTCAGTCAACGTTGGTTTCTTTTAACCATGACCGCATTCGTCCCCTGACCTTAACCACATGGTTATTATTGTAACCATGATGACGAAGGTCCCCTAACCTTAACAAAGTAGCAATTTTAACACAGACCATGATCTTTCCCTATACCATAGCCGAGTTGTTTTTGTGCCTAAATCAAACCAAACTTTAACCAGAGTGTTGTCACAGCATAACAGATTTATTTGTCAGAAGTGATTGGAATGGACAGATAAACGTTGTTGTCCCAGAGGCGTCAGACCAGAAAACTCTTTCATGTGTTGCCCAAAAAGGGCAACAACATATTTTATTCATTTGAAGTTGCTGTGTGATTTCCTTGAGATCATCTGAGCTTTGTTTGCTGTGCAACAAATCAAAATATGGACATAAAAGAAGGTTTTTGGTCAGCAGAGTTGGCAGTTTCAAATACTGTGGGCAACAGTCACAATAAGTTGTTAGATAAAAAGTTGCAGATGACAGGCTCCGAGGTCATTGTCACACCTGTAGTTTGATTAATTTGGTAAAGACCAGTGGAAGAAATTATACCTCTAGTTCTGGATTGGTTCATGTTCATGTTGGCTTTTTGCAAACCAACTTGTAGGAATAACCTGTCTAGGTCATGTGGATGGACAGGAAACTCTTTTGCACTTTCTGATTGATCAGGGACAATCCCCTCATACCCAAAACCGTCCATAAATATATACGTCGTTAGATTACTGCTTTGCTTGTTTACAAATGGATTTAAAAGCAGTTTATCTTCTGAATTCATGCTAAAATCACATCAACTGTCTGAAAACTCTCAAGATGGTCTATTGTCTTGCACACCACAAACAAACTGCAGTCACTTGAACTTGAAGACTCACAGTTGGTCTTCATCCGGTTGTTGCACTAACAGCTTATGACTCGACACGTCGAGGGTATCCCCACAGTTTGCTTCTTGGATTTTCTGATTACAGGTCGTGAATAATGATGGTGTTTGGATTCTCGATGCTGTTTTCTGACCTTGCTCTGTGGAGGCTTTAGGATTAACTTCTGACAGCAGGAAGTGTTCGTTCTACCTGGAGGAGATCTATGTATCCAGGAAGTGTTTGTTCTGTGTGTATTAGATCAATGAAACCTGCTATCAGCAAATGAATTCAGGAAGTACCCTCTTCTTGTGATCTATGGAGTCATTCGAAGTCACCTCTGACGCCAGGAAGTGTTTCTCTACTCTAAATGGATCTTTGGAGTCTCAGTTATTGACCATCTGAAGCAGGAAGTGCCCACTCTCCTTGATCTGTAGCTGTTCATTTTGACCCCTTGGCACCAGGAAGTGTCCTTTCTACTTATACTAGATCTATGGAGTCACTGCTCGTTATGACCTCAGGCAGGAAGTTTCCTCTCCGTTGGATGGATGGAGCTATTCTTATTTCCTTCAGAAAGCAGGCCAAGTATTGTGTTGTGAGTCGGCTCCTTCTTCCTCTCTGATGGTAAATGAGTCTGCTGAAGCTTCGTCAGAGCAGAGGCTGTTTTCATCATCTTAGATGTGAGTAAGATTCTTGCAACAGATTTGGTACTTTAAACAATGCCTGACTGGATGTGCAGAGAGTTGTTGGGAAATCAGATATCTGTTTTTCAGTTAGCTCAGTTGGTAGAGCAGCCGCCCCAAAGGCTCAATCTTTGTCGCAGCGGCCCAGGGTTCAAATCCAACCTGTGGCTCTCATCCCCACATTCCTGTAACTCTTCAGCTGTCTCTGTCAAATAAAGCTTGAAAAGGCCAAAAAAAAAAAATCGATAAAAAATAAACAAACAAAAAAATAAACAACGAAATGGATGATGAAATCAAAATTAAAGACGCAAACAGCAAGACCCTGAAGTGGAAGTCAAATGGTTTTATCAGGTACAATCGTTGGTTAAAACTGTGACCATAATCAGTGTGATAAGCTTGTTGGTTTGACGTGTTGACTGTAGAGTCTTCTCTGCCAACAGGGCGTGATGATTGGACAATTGAGTTATTTTCAGAAGAATGAAATCAAAGAATGTATTTTAGTTTTTATTCCATGAAACTCGCTGGTCATGTTCCGTCGTCTGTACGGTGTCGTCCAGTGAATGGGAGATGGTTCCAGAGAAAAGCGAAAGGAAGCAACAGCGTGCTGCACACAACAGAGGTGAGGTGGTTAACCAGACATTTGCCAAGTCAACCACTTCCAGTAAAGCTTAAATCTCTCATTTGTGTGACTTCTCCGGGTCTGTTTTTTGAAACCTGACATTTATAATTTATCAGGCACATTTTCAAACAATATTTTTGGGTTTTACAAGAAGAAAAGACAACACCCAGCCTCAATACTAATCAATACCTTTCATGCTTGTTTTGATTAGTTTGACCACATTGACAAAGACTGAAGCTTTGTTGAGTTGGGAAAGACTCAAGATTTAAATATGCAATATCACTGAGTCAAATGCGTGCTTTTAATCTTCTGTGACGTTTTAGAAACACACTGATTCCTGGAACAGTTTGTCTTCTCAAATGTACTGAAAGCAGTCGGAAATATCTGGATGTGATGTGACACAATCCACCAAACGGCTCCGTGAAACAAGTTCTGCTTTCCAAGATTTAACACGAGTAAAACTAATACATCTTTGGCTTTAGTAGGAAAACTTGTTAACAATTGCTTATAGTACTTGTTCATACATACAAATGTTCATACAACTATTACATTGAAGTTATTGGTGCAGGACAATGGTGCGACTATATTCCGGAAGTTCAGCCACCCATATGCTTCACGCCGTAATAGACTCATATTTCTTAAACATCAAAGAAGAAACAGCCTTGTTTCTAAAAAGAGGAAACGCTGAACGGGCCAATCAATCTGCAGCATAAAAGGCCGTCTGACACCTGACATGACTGAACTGCACAAGCTCACATCTGTCAGCACCGAGACATGGATGTAATGACTCATTATGAGGTCTAAAGTTTGACACACATTACGTCACCTTGGAAATATAATGTGCTTTATGACATTTTATTCACTTTTTTGACAACTTTATTATTACGTGAGGCGTCGCTGTTTCTGTCACTGCACCGCTCGGTGATCGCAGGAAAAGGAGACAATAGAGAAAATGTCATGCAACGTTACTAGGAAAGATCAAGGATGTCTTTGATGGTCTACCAGGAAAGTCTATCAGCTGTTATTCTGGCAGCTAATGGTAACACCTCTGAGGTACTCTTAGTGCCCCTCAGATCACACTGTGGTTGTACTGTAACTGTGCAAATGTGGCTCAGGGCTTTCCTGAAAAAGAGCTTCACTCTCGGTAAAACTCTGCTGAATAAATAAAGGTTATTAATGTAATTATCATCAAATTAATTAACAGTTAATCAAATAAAGTGTTCTTAGAAGGTTATTCGAAGGTTCTAAAATTGTACAGCCATCCATCCATTTTCCATAACCGCTTATCCTCATCAGGGTGGATCTGGAGCCTATCCCTGCTGGCATTGGGCGAGATGTGGGGTACACCCTGGAAAAAACACACTCAAATTCAAACCTACGGGTAATTTAGAGTCACCAATTAAGCTGTGTGTCTTTGGGAGGAAGCCAGACTACATGTAGAGATGCAAACTCCACACAGACAGTGCGAACCACAGCACTGCTGCCCTAAAATTGCGCATTTAGAATAAAGTTAGGGTGCCGTTTTCATGGATGACTTGTTCCACACATCGTGTTCACGGCTCAGAACATTGATAGAAGCTTGGCAAATCTAGAAAAAAGGGCTTTATTCTTTCTTTATCTTTTTCTAGCGGTCATTAGAAGAACTGCAGGTTCTTCATGCACCACAAGTTAATGAGAGGTTCCTGCTAACGTTACTTCCTCTAATCCTACATTCATTAGATCGAACTGCTGCTGCTAAAAAAATTAAATGACTTTCTTGTTATGCATCAGCAAAACACATTACAGCTAACTTTTGTCCCATGATGTATCTGATGATGTCAACATTTGACCTTGTGTGCCTGTGTGTATGTGTGTGTGAATTAGGCTGTACCAGTGTGTACAAGCATGCGTGTATTTGTTTGTTTCCCGGCCGGGTGCCAACATTCCAGTCAGGCGGCCACACCAGGAGACAGGAAGTCAGGAACAAGATGATGGTGATATCATCATCCTGGGACAGAGAATGAGGTCGTCGGTCCTGTGTGGCACTGGTTCGGCACACGTCCAGTCATTCTCCGCCCTGCAGGGGTGCAAACGTGACGAGCCAGAAAAAGAAGAATCAATCAATGTTTTTTTACCCAGGTTTTGCAGCCACTGTCGTTTCTTTTACATGCTTGGAAGTGAGAGATGATTCAGCTGCAATCTGCAGCCTCACCACTAGGTGACGCTAAATCCAGTCTGGACCGGACCTTTAAGCAAAAGTAACAATATTACATGTGCTAATTCTGCTGAAAAAATGCCTCTTTGGATGATATATGATTATTTTTTTAGATTAAATATTGATGTATTTTTCTGTTGTAGCTGTTCGGTGGAGATTCTCTTGACCGACAACGACTGAGCTGAGCTAGCAATTAATGCGTTTACCTGTTGATGTTCCAAACAGGTTTTTTTGACATTACACAATTCCTCTGTTATTGAACCTGTTCAGGGAGCAGAGAACAAATCAAGAATATGAGTTTACCAGTTTGAACATCCTGTATCCAACTGAATATAGATTGAAAAGGACATTACATTTCAAACAGCGGCCCAACTTTCTTTTGGATTTGGGGTTGTGTACAGTTCAGTGTTTTAGTCCAGTGGTTCCTAACCTAGGAGTCAGGCCCCTCTACAAGATGAATCTGAGATGATTAAAGGAAGAGGAAACAAGAAAAAACAGAGTTCTGCAACACATACTTGTATTCATTTTTTTGGTCTTTTGTCTAATCTTTGATATTTTGCGGACTTTTACTTCTTTGGGCCTCGAACAGTTATTTAAATGAAACCATCTGAGGACATTTTTGAGGGGAAATGTCTCTTTGGTGGAACTGCTGCAGTAACAACCCATCTGAAACATGACAAGGGGCCCCAACCAGACGTTTCATAACAGTTTCAAGCTAAAAAAGGTTGGGAACCGCTTTATCTTCAACAGCACATCGTATTCTCAAGCATATTTGTGTTTATATACAGTGCTAATTTAAAATCATGAAATCTGAGCACACAGTAACTCCATCTGTCAGATGAAAGGAACAAAAACAACTGAAGTAAAGTACCCTGACATTCAAGTACAGCACTTGAGTAAATGTATTTAGTTACTTCCCACCCCTGATGTTTAACTGTCACAGAAGGACGTCCAGAATTTGATATTAAAAGAAAGTTTCTCTGCAATCACCTTTAATCTCAGTTCAACACCCAGATGAACAGGATGGATTTGTGACATCGCAACATACGCAGCTTTATGTTCGATGTGAAAACTTGAAGCCGAAGAATGGACGAAGCAGAGAGAAGGCTGACTCACTGACGGAGTCGACGACAATTAAATAAAAAATAATTCATGAGGATAAAAAGGCCAAATCTCAAATTTTTATTAATAAAAACTGGGTCAAAATCTGGAGGGATGAGTTGGCAACTCATTTTTCATGATGCATCCTGAGTTGGTGTGTTTTTGTTAAATTTGAGCTAAAAGAAACCACCACTGTCCTGAACTGATGAGAGAAGTGAATAATCCAGAAATACTGAATTTAAACATCGTAAATTAATCTTAATTATTTTTATAATAGATGTCTCCTCCACATAATGACTTTGGAAACTCTAGAGAAACTTTTATAAATAATGTATGACACTTTAAACATGTAAACCCGTTCTATAATAAATTCACTGTGTAGTTGCTGAAAATCTTTCAAATATTTGAGTCAACTAAACTAGACCAAAACTAAAAAATTCAAATGACTAAAATTGGATTAAAATCTGATGTTTTCATGCGTGTGCAGCACGTCGTCCTGCAGCAGGCCTGCATCCTTACAATCATAATTCATATCTGATTTCAGTTTCCTGCGTTGTGGTACTATAAAACTTTTAATGTGACATTATAAATCGTGTTCTTTCAGGTCGCTCAGCGTGTTGCTGTCCGTCAAACACTCAGTCCAACTTTCAGATCAGATATCGCAGACTTTCTCTTGTCTTCAGTGTCTCTCTCTCTTCGGTCTGTTTCCAATTTTCTTTTATTGTGAAATGATTCGTCCTTATGAATGAAAACAGTTCTGTACACTGTTTGTGTGTGTTTTTATGTGTGTGTGTGTGATTTCCTCTTGTCCAGGTCACAGCAGGACTGAAGTCCGCTGGTCTACTGTGGACCGTGTGTGCGTGTCTGTTCTGTGTGTGTTTGTTTGTGTTTTATAAGTGTTTTATGATGTGTGTGTGTGTGTGTGTGTGTGTGGGAAGGCACTGGCAGCTTCACTCCCACACACTTTCCTCTCACACCCCCTCATATACCTAGTCCACTCACACACACACACACACACACACACAATGCTCATAGAGACATACTGGGTGTAAACACACTTTAATCACTTTATAAATCGTGTTTAACCTCCAAACGAACGCTTGCTGTTGGTGAACGAGGCCTTCGGGTTCACGTCCTTCGCGGCTCGATATGAACGTCACTCCACTTCCTGCTAGGCATTGAACATCCACGCTGGACGTAAATGCAGTCGTGCAAAACAGTCTAATATAGACGTTAATCCACGGAGACTGAATTGAATATTAGCGGAAGGACGCCGCGCTGTCAGTATTGTCTTTCCAAAAAGGGAAACTGTTGATGTGCAAGTGTGTTAAAAATAAAGAATACATTTTAAAAAAGTGGCAACAAGGAGTGATAAATTAAACTGCAAAAGAAAATGCTAAAGAATAAAGTTTATGTTAAATAATTAAAGACTTTTATGAGATGCTCACACACACACACTCCTCTGTGTCATGATGTTTATTGCCCTATGTTGTTTAGTCGTCACTCTTATTGTGCATGTGTCCTCATGTGTCATGTATTGTTTGACCATAGTGTGTGTGTGTGTGTGTGTGTGTGTGTGTGGTGTTGCTCCTCTGGGATTAAAGACAGAAGAATAGCAGCGGCTCTGCAGTGGTGTGAAACTGAGAAAGTGTTTGCTCCCTGCTTCTTCTTCCTGTCTCTGTGTCCCCCCTCACCATCCCTCCCCCCCTCAGCTTCCTCTCAATAGGACTCATGGGAGTTCAAAATGTCTGTCGGTCAGTCCGTCTGTCTCTTTGTTTTTTATTCTCGGTCCATTAAGTTCAATTAAGATCGACACATGGCATGAGTTATTGAATAGAATCGTCCTGATGACGACTGCTCGGTAAATCTGTGCTTACATGAGAATATCTTGTCCAGACAACCTGCAGAGACTCGAATAAATAATCCTTTACCTCCAAAACCACCAAAGTACAGAGCAGCTTATGCTAAGTTAAGCTAAATGGCTGCAGGCTTCATATTTCACAAACAGGCATGAACGTGGTTTGAATCTTCTTTGTGAGTATGACATTATAACAAAGCAATCCCTGAAATAATAAAAGTTATTTCAGTGATGAAAAATAGATCAAGAAAGACATAAAATCAATGTTAGTTCAACTTAAAATCAGTCTCTGTTTTAACATTGAAGCTACATTGAAACATTGAAATAACATTAAGTAAACCAATCTCCAGATAGCAGACCAACATTGAATCAATGGAATATCACACAACAGGGCGTGCTGTTATACTGAATATCAGCACGGTGGATGATAATCCACATCAGCACGCAGCGTTCCTGAGGCCATTTCCAGCTAAAATACCACAGCTAACTAAACAAGGAATTTTTTTGAGTTGTTGAGGCGACAAAAATGTTTTGTTGTTTTGTTTGTTTTGTTGTTTTTGTTGTTGTTGTTTTTTTTTTATCTTTATGGAATATATTGATGCCAAATTGACAAAAAGACTGTCGACATATGATGTCCTTTATCTCATGTCTCTAGAGTGATGTGTTTTTACGGACATGTAAGGAATTGTTATCATATTTCTTAAAGGGGGTTTGGCTACTGTTACGCTCTATATTGGCACTCATAGAAGTTTGATAACCAATAAAACTGAGCAGATGAACAGAAATAAAGAAAAACGATCACAGCATTTGCTATTTCTGCTAAATTATAGTAACATGAATAATTTCTGTGAAGTTACAGTTAAATACAGTAAAATCTACTGTGAGGTAACAGCTGCGACGTCACAATGATTTACTGTAAAAACACGACGCAGTAAATTACAGTGAAAGTAATGCAGCTAGCAGCCAGTAATCTACTCTGAATGTACAGTCAGTTATTTAACAATTTAAAGTCAATATGGTGAACTTTTAATCTTTAAACTAAAACTTTCTTTTAGTTAATGTTCCTTTAACGTTCCTTTAATGTTGCTGCATACACAACAGAGGTTGTGTCAGGTAAAGTCTGTGAGTGTCTGTCACTTTCCATCAACACAGTCATGAAGTAACACGCTTTGTCTTCTTTCAGCATGCCTGCCTTCATTATTCTGAGAGAGAGAGAGTGTGTGTGTGTGTGTGTGTGTGTGTGTGTGTGTGTGTGTGTGTGTGTGTGTGTTTGCATGCAAAGTCGGATATAGGTCAGACCGGAGTGTAGGCATAGCTTTGTGGTCCGTGTGTGTGTGTGTGTGTGTGTGTGTGATTCTGAGTGTTGAAAAGGCCTCTAATCTTTACCCATGTAACAAGTGAAAACAATACACACACACACTCTCTCTCTCTCTCTCTCTCTCTCTCTCTCCACCCTCCTGCTGCTCTCAGCATCTCCCCACTGTGGCAGCAGCACAATTCCCAGAAACTGCCCTCCATCCAGAACAACACACACACACACACACACACACACACACACACACACACACACACACTCTATAGATTCCTATCAGCTGTGTGTGTGTGTGTGTAAGTGAGCGCAGCACGTTTTACACGTGTGTCGACATGTTTACATTGTGTATGAACTAAGTGCAGCGGGACAATGGTGGGACAAGTGAATGTGACATGGCTCTGTGTGTGTGTACATTGTGATGACCACACACACACAGACACACACACACACACACACAGACACACACACACACACAGAGGGGATGCATGTTTGTTTTTGTGTTAACCTGTGCTTGTCTCTCAGAATGCACCATCAGCTGTTTTCTGACTGTGCGTGTGTGTGTGTGTGTGTGTGTGTGTGTGTGTGTGTGTGTGTGTGTGGGCTGCATGTTGCATGAACTGAACGTTTGAGATGCTCAGTGATATTGAGGTCAGGAGACCGTGACGGTCACTCTAGAACCTTCTCCTTCTTCTGCTGAAGCCATGGAGGGTTGACTGGGCCTCGTGTTTCGGAGTGTTCGTCTCTTGCACAGCTTCAGGCTGATTAATTCAAATTGTGCTCCAATATTCTCTGATAACATGCTGCATTCATCGTTTCATCAATATTAACTAAATGTCCTGAGCTGCTGGATCCACCTCCAGGCTTCACAGCTTCAGTGATCACTTCAAGTTCTTGATGTGAAAATGAAAAAAGATGAAGACTCTTGATTCAGATTCTTTGAATTCAGCTGCTGCACGCTGCGATGCAAATCACACCGAGGCTGCAAGGCCGTTCACTTCAGATGTTTTCTTCAGATTAAATTATATTATGTTTTATTGTTTTTTACTTGTACTTTTTCCAGTGTGTGCAGTCTTCCACTCAGTCTGCATACGGCACCACAACATAGAGTTCAATGTCTAACACACGAGTGGATCTGAGCGGATCTCAGCGTAGTCTTAGTCACCGTGTTTTTAGAAAATCTGTGGCATATGTAAAGGATTTAAACAGATTATTAAATGATGAAATAATGAAATTAAAATGGAATGTGATTCACAGATAATGAATTAGTTTGAACATCTGCTCAAGTGAAAATAGTTCTCCATAAATGAGTCACATTATCCTCAGATCCCCTCTGGAACATGTGTGTCTTTTTTTTTGAAAGTTATATACAGGGAGGTTTTATGTGAGTCACTTTGGATGGAGTCCAGGATTATGCTGTCTAAGAGAAAAAAAAAACTTTAATACACTGGCTGCTCCTTGTAAAGCTCAGGCGAGAAAAAAAAAAAACATTTTTATTGAATCATTCATGCATTAACAAGTTACACACATCAAAAATACTCCTTCCAAAAGCAGCATGGAAAATGAATAAATCATTTTTAATCACCTTCATGAACGTCTTCAATTAAAGTCTTTGATCGGGACATCAGTGCATCCTGATGTTACACATGTGCAAGCGAGTAAATGAGGTTATGTAGCAGGATTTAGCTTCATTAAACATACCGAAATGTCACATGACCACCAACACACATTTAAACACTTTCTATGTACTTCCATACTTGCACACGTATCACCTCGCGGTGTCGTATGTTCACACTGAGCGTTGCATGCGATGCATACATTCTGTCTCTCTCTCTGCAGTCAGTCATCCCCTCCCTCTGTCTTTAACATTTTCTGAATAGTTGCAGCGACCACAGAATACTTTCCCAACTTTTGTGGCCAACTAAACTGGAGGCTCTGAGTTTGTTGGCCATCACTCCTCCTCTTTCTCCCTCTCATCCCTTCTTATTTCTCCCCATATGTCATATATATATATATATATATAGGTTTGTGCTCTTCTTGTCCCCAGTCGACTTCTCTTTCTTGCTCTGATCTTTTTCTTTCTTCATCTTCAGTGCACATCTCCCTTTAGGAATCTCTTTGTACTTATAATTTCTAACTAGTTTTGCCGACCTTAATGAAATCAACAAGTGGCTACTTTACATATCACGGTACGAGAACATCTGTGCAGTCAAACTGAAGTGTTACACACAGAGTGTGAGTGAGTGCCCCTCTCTGCAGGATTCATCTCCTCATTCCCTTCACCTGGGCTGAAACGTCCTGTATCCTTTCCTAAGCACTTGTCCTTGATCTTAATGGCAAAGGCCATGAGAACAAGGAAATGTGTGAAGGACACCTGCAGCTCATTCCCTCATTCCCTTCCTTGTCAGATTGTTTTTTTTTTTTTTTTTTTTGGCCTTACGCTCAGCTCTGACTGATTTCCTGGTTCTGAACCTCGCCTGTTTTCCTGTAATAAATCTCTTGAACTTTGATTGTTTCGTGCTTGTGGGTTCTTACCTGTTCTGTGTTACGCAGCGAGACGGAAAATCTACAAACTTTTATTTTGAAATTCAGAGCTACTGAAAAAGAGGGAAAGAAAAAGAAGAGGTCTAACATGCAGCATCACAGCGTATACAGTGTTATAACATTCATTTTCTAGGTTACAGTTTGTGAATTTCTTTAGTTTCTCTTGTGTGCCACAGCAACACAAGTTCACAGTTCAAGTTCAAGCATCTCTACAAATGACATCCACGATTCAACATTCAGGGCCGGTACAGAAATAACTGTCCTTTATGTAGCGAGGTGGAACGTGAGGGTGTGTGTGGAGGTCAGCACGGCGCATTGATGTGATATACATCTAACTCTCTTTCAAATGTCAACAACTCTTCGTGCGTCAGGCAAGTCAAAGTCGAGATCGCTTATCTCCTGTTGGGAGGCAGATTATAAAAAGAAAGACACTAAACATGTCGTGACTTTGACCGTTCGCATTTGGCAAATCCAAACCCAAAAAAGCATGTCACCTTTTTTAATATTTTGCTTTTAGATTTTCACAAGTATGTTTCATATTTAGAGGACGCGATGTACACTGCTTCTCTTTTAACCTAACCCTCATCACCTCAGTGTGTTAGTTGCCTAACTAGTTGCTTAACTACTACTAGTTGCTACAATCACAATTTATACCTGAACTTACATTGAGGCCATGTGCAGATATTGTCATTAATCTTGATGGAGGGTCTTTGGACGATAATAATATCAAGGTTTTTCTTTGGTCATATGTGGGTGGTGTTTGAATGTGCATTTAAACCACCAACACTTTGCTGGCTATTCTCACCAGAGATACAGAATGATCTTCGAGGTTGTGAATGGTTGATCGTACACACAGCTCTTGAAGGTTGACGCATTCATGTGCTGGAGGGAAGAACATCTGACGTCTGAGCTCTGAAAGTTACAAACAATCATTGTGAAACAAAAAGGAAACATGAACATTTCTTACATGATGGAGCTTCCTGACAGTATTTAAAGGCACCATTGGACAATATTGTAAATTTGAGAAATTATCAAAAATAAATGCTGACTGTCATGGATTAGCTGTCTGCAGCAAGATTTGAGTCTCTACAAATTGATTTTTATAGAAATGAACTGAAACCACAGGCTGCCTGGAAAGGAGGAAATCAAAATAAAAACTTACTGTACTGGTTTGGAAAATGGTAGGCAGTAATTCAAAGTACACATAATTTGTATTAAATTAGGTAAAGCATGCAGAGACACCGCTATAATCCTCAAAGGTCCTTTAAGGCGACCTACCACACTCTGGAAACTCTGGGATACACTTCACCGACTGACTTAATCCACCAAACATAACTGAACAATTAAATAAAAAACAAAAAGAATCTGCCAAGAAAAATCAGATTCACTGCATTCCTCTCGTCTCTGCTGTGTTCCAGCAGTGAGGGGAGGCTCTGTGAATTACAGCGTTTTAAAACCACACTGAGAACTCAGTAATGTAGCACCAGCTCTGCATCTCGCTGCTTCTCCTCCAAAATACTATGACACATCTAAACAACTGAGCTGCAGTCCAGAACCTGGACAGACCGGGTTCACAGAAGAAGGACGAGACCGAACGAAGCTACAGGTCTACAGGCTCACTGCTGCCCCGTGTGGCTGTAATGCTCATTACACACCGAAAATAAATGGTTAAAGAGACAAACTGAAGTCTGTCCTGAGTCTGACGTCAGTCCATGTTGTTGATCAGTCAGGTGAGTTTGACAGTTAGACGGCTGTCTTTATTCTCCCCAAACAGCCAATGCACCAACTTGACGTTGGCCTAGCAAGTCAAGACCGTACTCTTTATAATGTTATTCACAGAGACTCAACAGTTCCCACCATGAGCAAGCACTTGGTGACAGTGACAAGGAGGAACACACAGAAACCTTGAGCAGAACGCAGCTCATTGGCCATCTACGGCAACTGGTTAAGTCAGTAAGACATCTTTAGAACTTATTTAACGCCAATGAAAGCATGTATGTTGTAATATGTTGGCATGCTAACATGATTAATGGTGGGTTACATGCTAAATTAGCATGTTAATGTAAGCAAATGCATGTAGCATTAAGGCTTAGCTATAGTATTAGCTTTGTGAAGAGCCCCCTCAATTAGCTAGCTCCAACAGAACAAGACCTTTAGAAACGTGGCATGTTTCTTTTCATTCCTGATCCTCCAGTGTTGGTGCAGGTGTAATTTCCCAGTTTGCCAAAAGAGATTTGGTTGCGTGTGACAACTAACTGATTACTTTTGGTGTCTTTACCATCCTCATCATGTTTCTCTGCACTTCAGCTGTTCAGCTAAACAGATTTGATTTGAGACTCCATTGTAGCTCCTGATGGTATGTGGATGAAGACAGATGAAGATGAAGACACCCAAAACAAACTAAAAAAACTAGAATATATATATAAATAAATGGAGTTAGAAATTAAAATGTCAGTGTGCTGAAGTTAAAGTTGAAATGTTTTGAGTTAGATCTTTTCAGTTAATTCCAGAAAACCAGATACCAGTGTCAAAATCAGTGCCAGCAATAGCACCTACAATTATATTTGCCCTCAGCCGGTCAGCCTCCTCTGCCATGCTTTAATCACAGATCGTCTGCCCTCATTTAAATTAGGATGTTTTTTGCCTCAGAAATGACTAGAATGAACATCATCATTATCCCATTTCACCTCTAAATCACTTTCTCTCTCCTCAACCGCACTCAAAACAGCTGCAGCCTCTGGAAAGTGGTAAAGCAGTACTTAGGTTTTAAATTAGTGGCTTTACTGAAGGAATGAGTTTATGTTGTTTTAACAAATGGCTGGGCCAACAGTTTTTGGGTGGGACGGAGGGTCGAGGAGATGCAGAACTACTTTTGCAGTTGCTATACAAGTACGAAGTGTTTTGGACCGGCAGGAAATGATACATGACAAGCGCAGACAGTCGTCAATCAAGTTTAATTTGGAAAAGCTATCAACAGTTTCCAGTTTAAAAGTCCAACAAAGAGAAAAAACAGATTTTTTTTGCAAAGATTTAATACTTTATTTTGTGTTTTGTGAGGTCTCCGTGTCGTTTCACCACTGTCAACAATTTGTTGAAATTCTTTACAGCTGTTAGCAAATCTTCTGTCATACTTACAAAGCGGGAAAACATCCATCAAGAAGTCAGAAATCAAACAAACTTAGTCTGCATATTAATCTGTGGGTTTATTCAAAATCTGGTTAGTATTAGAATATAGAATAAAACTGGAGCGCTGCTCAAGTTTTGTAGAATATAAATTGCTAGAATGAACATCCTCATTATCCCACTTCACATCTAAATCACTTTCTCTTTCAAAACAACTGCAGCCCAGAACACTGGCCTAGAAAATAGATAGTATTTAGGATTTAAATTAGTGGTTTGCAGTGTTTTCACACACACAGCTCGGGGCCGTGCAGAGAACACACTCATGAATCTATATACTTGTAAACTTGTATTTGGGTAAAGACAGAGTGTCGCTGTTTGTGCTGACCTGTTTCCAATAATGATGATGTAAAAAAGAAAATGATAAATGCACACGCTAAAAATAAACATTCTCATTATCCAGCTTTATGGCTAAATTACCGTCTGTCCGCTCAGACGCTGAACTGACAGCCTAGAAAACAGACAGTGGTGAAAAAGATGTGAAATCGTGATGTTTGTTTCAGCAGAGAGAAAAAGAAAGAAGAGCTCAGTCACTGATAACCACCAACTCTTTAACTACTGAATATAATGAATCAAAGTTTGATCAACTGATATCTGCAAAGTCAAGAATAAACCCTCGATTAAGTCGGTTAAGTAAGGAAAATTTGAACATCTACAAGTCCATGGAAACTGAGCAAACCCGTCATCATGATGAGTTCTGAATGATATAAAAGCTCCAGTTTTACACAAGTGAGGAAACTCAGCCTAAAGCAACATTATGTAACTTTTTAACTACACTAAAATTACAAAATCATCATCAAAATCAGTGTAGTGTCATTCAAAATCACTGATGCTACACTGATTGGTAATCAGAGGAATGGTTCCTCTGCCATTCCCATCTGTTCTCACACTGTGGAACTTTTGGTTGTGGGTTGCAACATCAACTATTTCACTGATTTTGGTGAAACTGGATCATATTTTATGGAGAAAATGTTTTCTGGTTTTCCCTCTGATGTCCTCCGGCTGCTCCGCCCCAACTCTCTGTGATTTACAGAGTTTATGATGGACAGTGAAGTAAACTGCTGACAACTGTAGCTGCTGTTAGCTGATGTTAGCTCAGTTATCAGTTATCAGCACAGTCACAGCATGGCAGAGTCCGAAAAGGAAGATAGAGGAGGACGGCAAGAGAAAAGTTTCATGAAATAAAAGGCTGAAAGACAGACGCAGAGCTGGGCTGACTGCTGTTGGACTAGTCAGTAATATTAGCTGTGTTAATATTATTATTATCCACACAAGCTACAAGAAATGACCCCAAACATTCGATTGATGTTATGATATAAAAGATGCAGAAGTTCATTGATACTGGACAAGTCTGCAAAACCCCAGATGACCTCAAATGCCAGCGTTTTAAAGATTCTTACTTTCCGCAGCCTCTGCACATGGCAACTATGCAGTGTGGTAAAGGTTAGGGAAAGACCGTTGTTACAGCAAATAAACTATGGTTTGGTTTTTATTTTTAGGATTAGGCCTGCTGGTCTTTGATGTGATGCAAAATCCAGCATGTCAAGTGACTTCTGTTAAATCCTTTGTTACCTGTAATTAGTGTGGTTCAACATAAATAAAACAAATAAAAGAAAAAAAAAAATCAACTTTAGACTTGAAAAAAAAAGTAGCTGAGATTGCTGCTTAAATCTTTTTCTCTATTCTTTCAAAACAGCTGCAGCCCAGAGCTCCAGTTAACAAAATACACAGTGACTGATTACACAGTGTTTAGCTGGATTTTAAATTAGCGCCTATATGGGATGGAGGTGGTGTTGTTTTACTGCTTAGCAGACAAAAGGCGTCCCATCGAGCAGGGTACTGTTTTTTTTTTTAAATCTCCATAGATACTTGGCTCTGCTTTAATTAATGATAATGGTAAACCACAAATGACTAGAACAAACACTATAATTATGTCACTTCACAGCTAAATCATTTTCTGTTCTCCCAACGATACTCAAAACAACTGCAGCCCGGAGCACTGGCTTACTAAGTGGATCGTGGTAGAGTAGATAGTACTTAAGTTTTAAATTAGTGGCTTTGCTCTAGGACTGAGGTTGTGTTTGTGTTTGAGCACTTTGCAGGACTCCAGCTTCAGATTCTGTAAACCTGTTGCTTCACAGCTGGTGGGGCAATAAAGGGCAACATGTCGACTAAAAGCGACTCAGAAAGACGAAGACCTTGTTGGTTGTTTCAGTAATGCTTTGGAGCTTTTAAAGTTGCCCTGGAAAGAAGAATTTCTTCCAGCAAGTTGTCAAGGAAAGGCACTTCCATTTTGTATTCTTTTGAGAATTAAAAGTCAAGTTGCAGTGGATGCTGTTTAAAGTCACCGAAATGCAGGACAGGACCCAAAGAATGCCAACTTGGGTTTTAACATCCTCCATATTTATGAAGGTTTGCCCCAAGCCATAGTACTCCAGAGGAAAACAATGGATTATCCCCGTTGTGTTGAGAAGTAGTTGCTGTGAAGGACTTCAGGTTTCTTTGGGTCTGAGTCTGAGGTATCGTTACAAAGCTCACATTAATAGGTCATTTGTACTGGGCTGTCACGGTCAAGAGTTTCCTTCACAGGATGTCAGGAATCACCTTCAGGGACAGAGTGAGGAGGACATCCAAGGGAAGCTCTGAGGGGAGCTGCTGTTGACGTGGTTCAACATGATCGTATTCAGGATCAAATGGGTGAAGACCCAGAATACTCTAGAACAATCATATATCCCGTCTGGTCTAGGAACACCTTGTGATCCCTGAAGAAAAACTGGAGAATGGGAACTTGGAAGATCGTCTAGGCTGCTCTGCTTAAAGTCCCCATGAAGCAGAAAGCAGAGTGCTATTTGCTTCTGCATATTGACATGTTACCTGTGCCTAGTACCTAACGCTGTGATTTAGTATCTAGTTTCTACCTTCCAGTGAACACAGCCAGACCCGGCCACAGCCTCCAAACCCAGCAGTGGCCAGTCTGGCAGGGAATACAGTAGCCTGCTGAGGTGGTTTTCTTGCCTGGTTTGGCTCCTGGCATCCCAGGGCTGAGTCAGTTTGGTTAGCTACATAGCCTGACTGAGCTAACAACACTTCTCTCTTCACTTTCCATCAGGAACGTCTGCAAATCACCTCTGTAGTGTAAGTGCTCGGACCCGTCCTGTCCAGCTGCAGAGCCCAGCTCTGTAGCCTGAATCTGCAAAAGAAAGTGATGATCCACATTTGATGAGCTGTCATCTTCGTTTCTTTAGATCTTAAAGATCTGCTGTTCAGTGTCTTTCTTCCCTTCCTAACACACTATCTCACAGACTCCAATAATAACTCAGTCTTGAACGCTATACCCACTAATCTAAATCTAAACACTGTGTTGCCCTCCACTCGTCTGGCTGCGTTGTTCTCTGTGGTTAACTGGAGGCTGATTTAGCTTCGCAGCTGCCAACCTTTCTTCTAGGGACACAAAGTCCCTAAAAGAATTCCAGCAGAGGACAGACGTGTGAAAAGTGAAGCCTAACAGGTATAAAGTTCAAATTAAGCGGACTATGTGTGGGTTAAGCATCGCTAAGCTTAGAGATTATGCTGTGTAGGTGCAATAAACAGTAATAAATTAGTGGCGCATCCTCTGAGGAGCATGAACGTGGTCAGTATATTTCCTGCGAGATATATTGTGTAAAAACTCACAATTTAATCTGAGAGAGGCATGATAGAAAAATGTCATGAAGTGTCCAAAAAAATTCAAAAGTTCTCCGAGGAGCATGAATCCATCCGTCTATTTCCCATAACCATTTATACTTGGACCAGAACCTTCTTAATGTGAGGCGACAGTGCTCCACCCAGGACTATGAACATTTTAAATTTAAAATGTCTACAAGAAGAAATTCTGACCTGATGGCAGAGAGGTCAAGAGGTCACCTAAAAAGGGTCACACCCTGGGAACACCAAATGTCACGATAATCTGGATTCCCTTTGATGCACTTGTTGCAGACGAAAAGTTTGACAAATAGACTGACCAAATGACAGGCTACCGTGCTGCCAAAATCAAAAACAGTATGTCTGAAAAAGCCTCAAAGCCTCGACAACTTAACTTGTAAAAGATTTTGTGACAACCACATGCTAATGCCTTCAATATGGAGATTGTGTATGGAAACTCTTTGTTTTCTCACGATCACACAAACTTTTTTTGTGGTCTCGACACAATAAGCTTATTGTCTTCGGATCAGAAGAAAAAGTTGATTTTCTGTGATTATTTTATCTTGATGCAAGAAACAAAGTAACATTCTGCCAAAAGCGAAGAGAAGGAAAAAAAAAAACCTCCCAGACTAATTATTTTGTCAACTCAACATGACGTCAGAGCGAAGGCTCACAAACTCAATTTTGTGATGACAGGAAAACAAAACCTCAGAAATAATTGAATGCATGTCTTCTGTGGTCTTTTCTTTTGCATGTGTGGGACTGACAGATCAGGCATTAATTTGTGAAGTGAGAACTCATTTTAGTTAGAGACTTTAAAGAAACTATGAGACACAAAGAGATGAACTAATAAAACACCAGATTTGAACCCGGGTCAGATGTTGCTTTTTAAATTCGACATGCATTTGTGTGATTGTGTTTCTTCTTTTGTATTGGTTCAGTTTTTGGTATCAAGATCAAATTCCATGCAGCTGAGCGGCTCCATCCCATTCCTTATCACCCTTGGGTCACCATCGGCCCCATCCCAATCCTTATCGTCCCCTTCCCTCCCCTCTGAACCAGGGCCAGTGTTTGAGTGTGTCTGAGGCTGATAGCATTGACTTCAGGAATCACTCCATCTCATTCAGCAGTTCCCACAGGCTCACCACAAAAGAAAAAAACCCACACTTTACACACACCACAAAAGAAAAAATAGACTTCACTTGAACACCACAAAAAAAAACTCTTTATCTCCCACCCAACTCCTCTCACAGTGCCAAACAATCCAAAGTCCCACTTGTTTCACCCCCTCCCTCCTTTCAGTTTTTTTCACGCATACATTGTAGTCGTGCCCTCCCTCTCTCTCCCTCTCTCTCTCTCTTGTTCAGAAACACATGTTTGATGGGCAGAAGATATTCGGTCGCTGCCGGAAATGAACGCGAGTCAGAAAAATGTGGGGAGTTTACAGAAAAGTTGTTGTTAGCAGCTGTAAAAAAAAAAAAAAGGAGAAAAATGGGAAAAATAAGATAAGTGGAAATGTGTAGAACAGACTAAACAGGCCCGGAGTCTGTTTGTGAAACAAAGAGCGAATACGTGAAATATTGCACAGACTCGCTGCTTCTGTTTGTGTGTGTGGACGTGTGAAAGCAGTGTTGAAAAGTCTTTACTTTAGAGAAGGAGGTTAGTCAGGTGAGTCAAACATGGATCACTGACTTCCTTTAGTTTTCTAATTCAACTGCATTTTCTAAAAACCAAGTCATCTGGTGCAGTGGTTAGCTCTGTGGCCCTTCACTGTGGAGTTTGCATGTTCTCTTCATGTTCTAAGCGTGTCACACGTTGTGTCATGTGTCAGCCCAGTGATGAACTGGCAACCCCTTGCTCAGGGTGTACCCCTCCTCTCGCCCATTGTCGGCTGGGATTGGTTTAAGCCCCCTGCAACCCCGCTGAGGATGAGCGGTTCTGGAAGGCGGATGGATTTTGTGGCACTTTTCTTTCCCTCAGTGCTCCAATCAGAGCTGAGGAAGAACTTTCCTGGAGGATAACACACCTAAATGTGAGGATGAGTGACAAAACTAAAGTTACCGAAGATGTTCTTCACAAGGGATCTCAAATAGCAAATAAGCCAGAGAGCAGAATCAGTTTAAACTGAGTTTAAAGAAGATGCAGTGATAGGACGGCGTCTCTTACTGAGGGGATCCAAAACAGTGCAGAGCTGCTGGTGGCAAAACTCCAGAAGACAGGTGCAGAGACGAGACAGAGCTGGTTGTGAACGTATCATTCGATTTGAACTAATCTTTTATATGACATCAGGAGTAATGAGTAGTCTCATTTTCGTTCATTTTCATGCAGTACGTTTCCTCGCCACATGGCAGCTGCATCAGCTCAGGACAGGAAACAGAAATTATTAGTTCACGACCCACGTCACATGATGAGCAGTGCACACAGCGGTCGTTCATACGGATCGGAAAATGAATGAAATAGCTCAAAAGAGTTGTTCAGTTTACCGTCCAAGAGTCAGTGATCTGAATCAGTAAAAGAACCTGAACTTCCCAACACTAAGCTGGAGGTGGCAGGGTTCATGGATCATGGGGATATCGAGGTTATTCAGAGATGACAGCAAAAACAAGTTCCAAAAAAATAGTTTGCCCATAATGCAAAAAGTTACAAAAAGGGACTTTTCAAGAATGATCTTGAAAAGTCTTGGAGGTTGAGTTGGTCTTCTGTACTGCAGAGGTTGATTGGATGATGAGGAGCAGGTGGTGAGGTGAGGTGATCAGACAGGTGAGAGGTGAAAACTGCCCTGCGACACACACAACCACAAGGCCAAAAAGTCTTTAACACCACAAAGAAACTCATCAGGAGGAGTTTGAGGTGGATGAACGGGTCGACACAGCGTGCCAGCGCTGATTTCTTTACATGACGATCTCCTTAATAATTGTTTTTGTGCCAGACCAGATCGGAAAATAGTGATATGAATCATTTCAGAGATAGTGTACAGAGTTTTGAAAGATTTGACAAACGACGTGTGATTAAGATATCAGAAAATGTGGTGTGTGTGTGTGTGTGTGTGTGTGTGTGTGTTGGAATACAATGACAAACAGCATAATTTGTTGTTTAGTTTGAGGGATTTGTTGACCGAAGACAACTACTGGATGATACGTTGCGCCTCACAAATTACGGAGGTTATCGCACCGCAAGAGGTGTTCTGCAGAAAACACGCAACCATGTTGTTGACAAAAAAGTCCAACATAGCAACAGTAACTAAGGGCACGCGCAGGTTCAGTTATTTGAAACATTTGTTTCAAGAATTGTCTGGAAAACAGCAAAACCTCTGACTGATTATCTTTGATTTTCTGTATTTTGTTTTGTGTCTTGAAGGCTGAATATGAGACTAAATCATATTTTAAGATGATATTTGGAACTTTAAGTAATAATAATTATAAAATTTAAACCATCCCACTTGTCAAACTGTAAGTTTACAAAGTGCTAAACAGCCTTGCTCAAATTCAAAGCAGCAGTTAATGAAGTGACAACTCCCACCCTCCAAAAAAAAAAAAAGAAAGAAAAAGAAGTTGAATGAGATTCAAACTGGCAGCCTCTCAGTTTTCTCCATATGCTTTAAAGCTGCAGCTGTTCCAAGTCCAACACATGAGAGGAACAGTCTGCACAACACAAAACACAGAGCTGATGTGGCTGCAAACAGGGTGATAAATGACGACGAGAAACATGCCAGGACATGCATCGATCACACAAACTCATTCAGAGACATGAAAGTTGACAGTTTGAATCCCGGGGGCGCGTACAAAGTGGAAAACATAACAACAAAATAAATAAATGATAAATAGCGTTTCAGCAACAGGAACTATGAATCAACAAAGAAACTAAAAGTCAGAACAACAAAAAGAAAAGAAAAATCTTGAGCAAACATGTGCATGGGTTGATGTGATTATGGGCTGACTGGTTAGCTCCCAGTGTGAATGTGTAGCATTGTACTTTGTGTGAATCAGTGTGTTGCTGGAACTTGCTAATGTTCTTGTGTAAATAAGACTATAAACCAAACTCCTGATGATGAATGGCGCTGTGGCGGTGATGACAGGGCTTGTTCTTGGTCGTGGAGTTGCAGGGCTGAATGTTGAGTTCATCACAAGTCTCTACTTGGGAAATGTTTATGAGTTAAAGTTACAATTGTGGCCGACAATAAACAAAAGTCTGATCGATATCCTAACTGTAATTCTCATCTCACATCAGCAGCCTCATTCACCAGCTGAACAGATGCTTGATTTGTGTCAACACTCACTGATATTTTAGCTAGTTAGTGTAAACTCAGTAATTGGCAGCAGGTCATAGTATCATGATCAGGTGCCTCGAAAGGTTCAGTTATTCACACGCAAAGATGTGAGATGTGAGATTTGCATTTCACCATCTACAGTCTATAACACCTTCAGAAATCTCTGCAAGTAAGGACTAAGGCCCAAAACCAACCTTGAATGTCCAATTCCTTCGACCCCTCAGGCAGCATTAAAAACTATCATGATTGTATAATATATTACTAGTTGTCAGTAATCATTGCTGCATCTACAAATACTAGTTCAGATTCGACCATGCACCTCGACCTCCAAGAGGAAGACAGATATCAGCAATATCCGGAAACACTGCCGACGTCTCTGGATCCAAACTCATCTGAGATGGACTGACGGAAAGTCATAGCGTGCCGTGGCCTGACGAGTCCACATGTCACATGTCATGTTTGGAAATCATAAACACCGTGTCCTCCGGGCTGAATTTACATTTTCCAAAAGATCCCGACTTTTTAGGAATCGAGGTTGCAAGTGAAGTTTGGGTAGCAGAGCAGATCAGGCCTCCACTGTTAAGGTGGCTCTCCTACTAACATGTCAAAGTATCGATCATACATATGCAACTGCTTCCAATGAGTGTTTAGACAAGTCAAAGAAATACAGAAGAGTCAAACAGTCAGAATTGAGCTGTCGTACATCACTTGGACGTGCTGTCACCTCACTGTGAATTGCCACTTCCCAACGACTTTATTTGCCATTGTGCTTTAACTAGCAAAGAAACAATTCTACTTGAAAATATCCTCTAAGAGGAAGAACAAAGAACTCGCGCTCAGACAGGATGAATGCTACGCACTGACAGGAACACTGCTGTTACTTTAAAGAATAAAATGGCTCTACGGACCCATCAGATTCAGTCAGGATGGAGAATGTGCACATTTAAAGTCGAGTCTTTATTCTAAAAGAATCCAAATGTGAATATCTAGTCTTGAAAATTAGAAGAAGAAAAAAATGCCTCTGCTTGTAGGCCAGTGGCATGTACCAGTCTGAAGGAATGTAAGTGAAGGAAGCCAAGAACATGTGGCTCTCAACAATGCAGAGTGGGGTTTCAAAGAATTCCACTGCAAGCATCTCTGAGTCGTAATTTTAAAGAGTGTGTGTGAAAATAGTTCAGACATGCTGGGTGTGCAGACTGAGCCCACTGTGAAATATGACTTCCATCTCCTCTAAAGGTGTTGATGCTTTTATAGCGGCCTTGACAGCAATCATCAGTTACCATTTTGAAGTTAACCCATTTTGGCATAAATGAGTAATTAAAGAGTAGACGGTCGTGTAAACGTAGCCTGTAATTGACATTATTGGATGTAGGTATTTAGTTAACTTACAGTCATTTAACACCACAAGCCACATGGAGCCATCTCCGTCACTTCAGGGTGATTTTTGTTGTTTTTGTGCTGAGAAAATGCTTTTTTCTTTCAAGTTTTTGTGAAGACGGAGAAAACCCAAACATGCACATGCACATTTTTCCTGCAACACTTTCTTCATTTCTCAGTTTAGGTCACCTGTCGTCTGTCAGGTCTTATCATGTCTTATCACGGTGCGGACAGAACAAATTACAGGATATTGGAAAATAAAGTCATCTTAGTTCAGCGTTGAGCCACCACGAGCCACACGGACAGCTTCAATGCGCCCCAGCATTGATTCTACAAGCCTCTGAACTCCAGCGGTGGGATGAACGCCACTCTTCTGAAAGATATTCCCTCATTTGGTGTTTTGATGATGGTGCCAAACACTCCAAATTCTCCAAATTCTTCCACAGTTGTTCGACTGGGGTTGAGATGTGGTGACAGCAAAGGTCAAAGCATGTGATACACAATGTTTTTATACTTATCAAACCATTCAGTGCGTTCACATTTCACCACAAATTTATTCAGTTAAGAGTCCACCTAGTAGCTGCTGAACCCCACTAAGAGTCACCAACCAGCTCTGCAGCTCCATGCAGTTTTCATCTGTTATATATGTTTTGGTCCTTAAACTGCACACAAATTGTATAGTTCAGGCTCTCACTATATAAAACCATGAGCAGATGATTCCAGGAAAAACAAGCTCAGACAAGGATGCAAATGTTGCTCTGTGCCTGCTGTGTGTAGAAGTAGAGGCAGGCTTGATAATCTGTCCTGTGTTTTAAATGTAATTAAAGTTTGAGATCAGATTAAGGCAAGCTGACCTAATGCACTGACACCGTCGTTCAAACTTCTGTACTTGTAGGGTTAGTTAAAAAGTGAAACTAGATGCAAACACACTGTACGATATCTCGTGAATAAGTATACTTGTATATATAAGTATATATCAGACAGGTGCATCCAGAAATGACACCAGAGCGACTAACCAAGCTGATGATCTGGTGAATGGTCTGTAATATTAAGACTGCTCAGACTTTGTGGTTTCTTTCTAAGACCTTCTAAGTCACCACTGACTTACAGACACATATTGTGCTTCTGTTAAAAATAAAGAATTGGTTCAAATACTTTGCACCAGATGTGGTCATATGTGGTTGCCACTTGTCAGCACTGAAGAGCCTGGTTTGTGACAAGATGATTTCAACCCAGAGACTCCTCCCCACACAATCCTGAGACCAAATCCCAGAGGAGCCCCGAGTTTGTCACAACCCGCCTCAAGAGACGACATTAAAGAGACCGCACGTGATTTGTAATTTTAAACATTTACTACAAGTCAGACGGAGACTACTGTAATCTGTAAATATTTGGTGTTAAATCTTTTTAAAGTCTGGCTCCATTCTAAAAGTGTCAGCATGCATCGACCAAAGAGACTCTCGGATCATAGGACAGACCTGTGTCCAATACCAAGAAGTCCAGCTTGGCGTCTGTTGTGAAAGTAAAGCGACTAAAAGTCACTTCTAGATTTACTCTTGTCCGGCAGCTTCTTGATTGGTCACTTTCTTCTTAGCTTCCTCCTTCAGTGCTCCAGTACCGGCACCCTGGACCTGAAAACCTCTTCTCTGCAGTCCAAAATATCTGTGGCACAAACATGATCACTCACCTGGAGCTCTGAGCGCACAGTCCGGACAGTTCGGCTAACAAACTGAGCTAACATTAGCTAGCAGCAGCTACAGCTGTCAGCAGTTTACTTCACTGTCCATCAAGAAACTCTGTAAATCACAGAGAGTTGAGGCAGAGCAGCCGGAGGACATCAGAGGGAAAACAGTCAATAAAATATGATCCAGATTCACCAAAATCAGTGAAATAGTTGGTGGTGTGTGATGCCGGGATGCCAGGTGACAGAGAGCCGAATGGGAATGACAAAGACACGATTCATCGGATTAGGTGTCAGTGTAGCATTAAAATGTTCCACAATGTTGCTTTAATCATTCTTCACACAACTACCTCGGTAACTTTTGGGGGAAAAGACATGGCAGTACAGTGTATGTCACTAAAAACAATAAAAGAAATTGCCCTGAAGTGTGAATGGTTATCAGCATGACTCCACATCTTCATCTTCATTCGATGGTTTGCCAGCCTGACCACAAGAAAACCACTGGAACGTTTCCCTGCGATAACTCCGACCTCTTCGGTGGTTATTAAGGAGAGAAGAGTGTTAATTATTTCTTCACGCAGTCGGATTTTCCCAGACGGCGCAGCGATCTGAATCTTTAACCTTTAACCTGTTATTAGACAGAGTGACACAGTTTACAGCAGTCGACAAAACTTAAGCTCCTGTGGCTGACGCGATCGCTGAAGTAAAACTAAACCCTTTAAACGACGTCCTAATGTATAACTAAACAGCTCAGCAGAGGTTTGTAATTTAAAGCTGTTGGTGACCCGACACTTCCTGTCTGTACATCTCCAAACTCCTAATCATATGTATGTAAATGCCTGAAGAATACCAGCAGGCACCATGACAGACACAAAACTATGTTAATCTATAATATTTCATTTCATTTCCCAGCCGTTACACTCTATACTGAAAAATGCCAGCAGCGTTTACTATATATAACCCCACAATCTGACTGATTTATTTTTTTCCTGTTGCCACCACATTTTTGGCGCCACACACACTTGTAATCAGGAGGAATGGCATGCTTCGGCTTTTGGCAGTAAAATACACAAAAATGCTTCAAGTTTTTCTCCCCGTAAAGAGTAATGGGAAAGGGATGAAGCTGAAATACACACTCCATTTTGACGGCCTTTAAATCTGTCATATATGAAGCTGGAAACTTTATTCAAACTTTCAAATGAGCACCTCCCTTTTAACTTTATTAGTTGGGCCTTTTAAAAACTATAGACACTTTTTGTCTGGGTTCATTCTCCTCTTTTACAGGCTTGCAGCCAGTGGTGCACTGGTGCCTGGAGACGTGGGTACACTCCTAATTTATGCCCCAAATAATTTTTAATAAGTGGCCAGTCCAGCACAGGATGAACGCCCTGTGTGTTATGAACAGTAACTAATGATGTAGGACTCATATTACAAATTTAGTTCATCCAAAAGTCACTTAACTTCCCCCAGATTTCCTTTTATACATTTCCAAATATAAAATACTATTTATACTGCAGCTTGGACGAATGCTCGGTTATTTACTGAGAGGTGTGTATCCATACTGACCAGTATTCCCAACTATAAATTTAATATTTAATTAATAGTAACTAGCAGTTCATCTCCACACTGCGTCCATGGATGGAGGCGACAATTAACTGATTTACTTTTGATACTGATGAAAAATTGTAAATTGTTGTAAATTGTAAATCTTGTGATAGCTGGAAGTTTCATCGAGGAGGAAGGTTGATTGTTAATTATGCTGCATCATATTTTCTCCAAAATCTACAAAGAGCAGTTTAAAATTAAACCATTTTAACAAATTATACATCAAATTAAACAGCTTGTTCTCCTTTTATGCCAAAAATTACAAAATATCTAAATGATGTGAAACCTTGTGAGTCCAAAAGGCCGGGGCTAAAAATGTGAACCAGGATCTTCTATCTATAAGGTCACAACACTAATCACTGAGTCACTGATCTACCCGTCGTAAAAAGTGACTCATGTAATCCTGATCATGAAATCACATGGTCCACAGGTCACTTTCTCATAATGCATCTCTTCTTTATCTCCCGACCCTTGCCGTCATCTTCCCGTCTATCTGTGTGAGCAGGTTGGATTCTGAGAAGAAAAAAACACACCCGGGGGTTTCCAGATTTCCTGAGACTTGAACATGAAATAAAAGCAAATGACTGAAAGCGTGAGAGATGAGAGAAGATGAGTGTAGAGGGGCGAGGTGCGAATAAGATTTAAAAAACAAAAGAGATGAAGATTCGAATGTATACGGAGGAGGCAGTGTTGTGAGAACGCTAGCGTGAGAGTCGGTTAAAGAAAGACAGAAAATGACAGAGGCGAGAAGAAAAAGCGAGAAGACACAGGAGATGAGAGACAAAAACAAGTGTTCGACTGGAGAACAGAGGCGTTGTGTTCACTGGGAAAGGTCGTATATTGTCCTGCGGTGCTGCAGTGCATTAATTACAGGATAAGAAATGATAAGCTCTGCTGCGGGGGCTATGAATAGACGGGCAGAGAGACAGACAGATAGCTGACAGTGCAACCGGATGCTGACTGTCTCTGGGTTACTCAGCGCAAGACGGAGTTAGAGAGCGAGCTGGTGAGCAGGTAGAGTAAGTTCAGCGAGTTTCTTGCCAAGGACAGCTCAACCGGACAAACACTCATCACTGATGACTGTTAGGTAACCAATCGACGGTGATTTCCCAGAACACAGCCGCTACGCAAATAACTGCCAGGTCTCGAATAAAAGAGAATAAACAAAGTTTTGTCAGTGGTGCACAGTTGTACAGTTGAGGCTATTGACTATCTGCATACATAAACAATCTCTGTAGTCACCAAACAGAAAAGAAGCTTGTTGGTCGAGAATCGAGAGATCAGTTTAAGATGCTGCTTTTAAATGGCTGATAAAATACTTTTAATTTTACGTGAAGTCTTAACCAGTACTGTAGCCTTGGAGCGGCTGAGCAACAGACTTCAAAACAAGCTGTGAAGTTGTCTTCCTGTCTCCAAAAGTGGAAAAATGAATTAAGTTGTTTATCGGCGTTGTCAGCAGTTTGGAAAAAACAGCCTCATTTTGACACATTTTGCTCATATTTCTGAAATTATTCAATAGAGTTTGGAGTGACTTCCATACACTCCAGGCTCTTCTGAATCACACCCCTGCTGTATTTTTGGATCATAAAACATCACACATAAACACATAAATGAGCACGCAGACAGCTAACACAGGCACAAAGCAGAACAACAGAATTATTTTCTCGTTGAGCAGCATCTTTTGAATTGTACGGTGGGTTTTGAATGAGTTTCATGGGGTCGTGAAAACTCCTCTTGGAGCCGACTGAGCTTGCCAAAGACCAAAGACTTGAGTATAATTACCAAAAAAGAATATAAGAAGGTTTGTTCATGCAGTGTCAGCAGGGTGAAACATTAAAAACTGGATAAAAATAATCACAGCCCTCAAAAATAAACTTTATGTAGCTTCATGTAGGTCCTCCACTGTCACAACACGTCCAGATCACCGGCGCTGCACTCGAGCTATGGAGATGTATAAAACACTGCATGTTAAACATTCCTTTGCTGGCTGCAACTCAAGATCATTTTGTTGTGATAGTATTCCTGATTAGACTTTATTCTACGTGTAGCTTTAGGAGTGATGTGTAATATCTGCACACATGCTCTAAAAAAAAGACGTAGCAGCGTTTGATCCACTCCCATCCACGATGCAATCAGAGACGAGATTAGAAACAATTAGAGACGTGTAGTCATTCGTCATTAGTCAACCGCTGAACACACTTACTAATTACGGAGGTATGCACACTTTGTAAGACAACAGGCACAGTGACTCACGATATAATTCTAGATGTAATAGCTGTTACCTCTTCTCGTTCTGTTGATACGTGGTTAATTTTTTGAAATGTTCATATAGAACACATTGTTAATATGCATCTCCATTCACCTGTCACTCATTTACGGTCTCCTCTGTGCATTTTTGCTCAGGAGAGACGCATGCACAAAAGAAAAGCACATATTTCTGGTCAAGAAGAGAAACGCGCCTACGTTTAAAACTATAACAAAGACTTTGATATGAACAGGTTTTTTGGATATGGAAATGCACGGCTGCATGTAAACAGGAATATTTGTAGAATATTAATTTTCATTTTCATGTAAACAGCTTTGTAGGAATGTTTCTTTGTGGAATACAGTACGGGTAAAAACTGGAGTATTTTGAGCTTATAAACAGACATTTATCTGTTTTTTTATCGGTTACACAAACTGGTTACTCCAAGCTCAAAGCATCAATTATTAAAACGGAGAATTTTCAGTGGTCTTAAATACACATAAAGCTCGCGGACAAACACAGATAGTCGTTGTCTGGATCAGTTTAACTTCAAAAATTAAACGATGTTGAAAATATTCCTTTTTTTTTCCTGCCTCGGCTTTGACTCCCATTTTAAAGGTCAAAGGTCAGAGGAATGATGCATGTTTGGTTGTGTGTCTTTGCATGTGTCTGTTGTTGTGTGTGTGTGTGTTTATGCATTATGCAACTGTGTGTGTGTACGTGTGTGTGTGTGTCAGTGGGTGATAGAGGTGGGGGATTCCCGCAACGACCCGTGTTAACGGTGTGTATGTGTGTGTGTGTCTCCCATCCATCATCACACACACTTCCCTCCTTCAGCGCATTCGAAAATAGACCGGTGTGTGAACATGACCTCTCCCACACATAAACACACACAGACACACACACACATGCACACACTAGTAAACACACCCATTACGATGCCATTGTGTCTTGGTTTCTTGTCCAGAATGTGGGTGCGTGTTTGTTTGTGCTCGTGTGTGATTGTGCGACCGTGTGTGTGTGTCAGCGTGTGTGTGTGTGTGTTATCAGGAGCTGCGAGGAAAAATGTCCCCCTCGCCGTGTCCTCCCTCCTTCTTTCTCTCTCTGTCTCTCTTTTCTTTCTCGCCACAAAGTCTGGAGTCCCTGCCAAATTTCCTTTGTGGCAAAGGTGTGGTGCCACGACACTGTCTCTCCTCTTACACACACACGGACACACACACACATACACACACACAAATCCCTCCTTGTTTAGTTATAGAAACATCCACACTGTGGACGGGACATTAAGTGATAATGAACTCCGCGGCGTCCTGATATGAGGGCATAACAGATGAGGTGAAGGTGCAGAGTGTTAGATGCCAGGCGATGTGGCGTTTCCTCTGTGGAGTCCATTATTTCCTCTGCCTCTGATTACATTATCATATTGCATGAAATCAAAAATGAATGGGCTGATTAAAAGGCGGGAGGACGAAACGTTTGTTTGGCAGTTTGGATGAATTTGTTGGTATTTGAAGAGAAATACTGCAACAACATTTATACAAACATTCATGGAATCTGACTTTATGTCAGGAAGTTTTCATTTTCCACTTGCACTCTAATAATCCGTGACTAGACACGTTTGCTTCTGCTAAATGTTTGTATGTTCATTCAAATTTTTAGTATCAAGCTGCAACCTTAGTGACTGAGTGAAGCCAGCTGCAGTTCCTAAAACAGCCACTTGGAGCTGGTTCCAGAATACGGCTCTCCATTCAGCACAACTGTACTGAGGTTTCAATTTTTATAGAACTTGCCTGTTCAAAAGACTTAAAGTTATGCAGGATCAAGAGCAAGTGTTTGCCTTCACACACGGCTTATTTGAGCAATCAGGCTTCATTCAGCCCGCTTCAACGCTCAACGTCTTTGCCCATTTATGGATTAGTCAGGAGCCTTTCAAGGCAGGACGGCCAAGATGCAGGAAGCAGTCAGAACAACCGCACTTAACAGCGACTCTTCAGAAACCTGTGTGTGAAGTCACAGAGCCTACATCTATCCATCCATCGTTTTATACAGTCAACGCTGATTTAGGCTAGAAAACTGATGCCGCACTTGTGTGTGTGTGTTCAGTGTGGAGCTGGAGCAGGAAGGTAAACTAGCCTAGCTAACAGATAGTCTGCACAAAGTTTTAAAAAAAATACACAACACACAATTTAAAGCATGTCTAGCCCTTCATGTAAATGGAGGAGCTTAATGTTAAAAGTACTTCTTGACTCAAGTTTATCCATTCATGCTGGACGGAGGGCTACAGTGCAGGTCGCCACATTTAACTGGGGAGCACAGGTCTTGAAAGTCACAGTTACAAAAATAAGTTCCACTATGCAAAAACCATAAATAAGCATATTTACTAAAATATTGAACTGTTCCTTTAAAAGTCCACATTAACATACCTGTACCTGCAAAGATCAGATGTGAGTGAATGTAGATCCTCAAGGTTAACTAGTCTTCTGCTGTAAACTCAAATTTAGACTATTTATTGCCTGTTTGATGCTTTATGTAACGTTCTGGGACCTTCAGGCCTCCTCCACTGCCCACTCATCAACAGAAGCAAAAGAGGAAAACACTCTGAGGACCAGCCTGTACATATAAATGTTTAATGAATCAAATAATTCAACCATGCAAGCCATGACTTCAAGCTCAAATCTAGAACATAATTAAGAGCCCATTTCATATTTTCATATGCACAACTCTTACAGCAGCTAACACTAATGTCAGTACTTTCTATACCATCACGTTATATGATATGCTCTAATGAATTCGAGGCACAGAGTCAAAGAAGCTAAAAGTCAGAGCTGGAGCATCTCTGTTTCAACTAAATGAAATGTTTCTATCAGGACAAATATACACACCTTAATGCACTAACTATACTTACACACACACACAATCAAGACATAAAGATGCAGCAGACACACACACACATACAGGGAGCCCGGGGCAGCAGTTTTAAGTGGGAGTAGTTCCTGGTTGGTCTAGCAGGAGGCTCTGAGACGCCGCAGCAGTCTCCCCTGGAGCTGGGCGTGGGGAGGAAAGTGAGTGTGTGTGTGTGTGTGTGTGTGTGTGTGTGTGTGTGTGTGTGTGTGTGTGTGTGTGTGTGTGCGCACAGGGGGTCATTATATTGTGGTGGAGGGAGGGGATAGGGGGGGCATGTCCTTGGCAGACAGACAAACACACCACATACAATATTTATTCTTAAGAGGTCATTTAGTTGAGGGATGAGATTGAAAATAATATTTGACTTTGAGTGAATCTGAAGGAAAAATTGTTGCTTTAGTCGACAGAAGCTGCATTCAAGACTCAATATTTGGATTATTTGAGATATAAAACATAATAATAAAGTCAGACAACATCATATGTCATCCAGTGATCTGTCAGAAGCTCATCAACGTTCATCATATTTATTTAGAGTGCATCTTCCGGGAGTCATTTCCCGACGTCTCAAAGTAGCTCATGAACGCAGCGCGGCTCTGACGCTGGCTGTCATGATTTCAGATTCTCTGACGAGCACATGAAAGCCCCACGCATCAGTGTGTTTCTCCTGCACACTGTAAAGGTAACTCTGACAGGAGAGCATGCATTCATGTTCATTTAAGTCTTCAGTATGTGATGGTGTGCGATGCAGGTCGAAAATGTTCCCGTGTTTGTCCAACAAACTGTTCAAAGATCCTAATTATTCAAATAAATCTTTAAATATCTGCAAGCGTAAAATGATACCGCTGTGACCAAACAAAGAGACTCTATGAAGCGCTTTGGTCCTGGAACATTTCACTGTGTCCTGCTTAAAAAAGATAAATACAGACAGTTTGCAGCATTTTTGCTCAACAAAGTTTGTTTGTTTTTTTTAACTTTTTTTTAACTTTTCTGTATAAAAAATATTAATCAACTGATTATTTAATCACAACGTGCAACTACTTGCTCGTATTTTTAAGTCACGTGCATTTTAAGTGCAGTTCGGTATCTCAAGATGAGCAACTGGCTCCATCAACCAAACCTGGAACTTTAATGTCGGGGTGCAAAGAGCCTGAAATTCTGACAGAACCTCCACCCACCTCCCATCAAGCCCCTCTCTCTCTCTCTCTTGTCTCCCTCTTTCCGTCTCTCTGTCTCTCTCTCTCTTTCTTGTCTCTCTCTCCCTCAGTGAGTTGTTGTTAAGCTCAGCCACTAATCGCTTTGGTTGGGACTGTGGTCGACTGTGTTACCGCTGTCCTGCCCTCAAATGCACACACACACACACACACACAGATAGAAACACATACTATATGTGTGCAGATTCATGTTTCGTCTCTCATTTGTGTGCAAACTTAATTACACGTGTCGGCTCGGTCTCTCATTTTAATGTATGTGCTCATTTCATGTATATGTCAAGAGTGAGGCCTATATATGTGTGCGTTTATTGTATGTGTGTGAATGTGTGTGTGTGTGGGTGTGTGTGTGTGTGTGCTAAAGTTTGCATGTGTGTGTGTCTTGAATGTGTGTATTCGTGTGTGTGAGAAGCTCCATTCTCAGTTGGGCAGAAACAATGGAACCTCTCTGATTACATCTCCCTGTACAGGCGGACAGGGTGTGTGTGTGTGTGTGTGTGTATGTGTGTGTGTGTGTGTGAGTGTGTGTGTGCGTGTATGTGTGTGTGTGTGAAGCTTCAGGGGGGAGGAAAAGGGTGGCGGTCGCAGAGGAGGAAAGAGGGGGAGGCAACGCTTGGACCTGCTCCCCCCCTCCTCCCCTTCCTCCCTCCTTCTTTGCTCTGTCTCCCACACACACACACACACACACACACACACACACACACACTCGTCCCTTCCGCGCCCGCCTGGCGTCTCATTGGTTAAATCCCCAGCTATATATTTATGTGATTGGTCAGGGCGGGGTATATATACTCAGCGTGGGTCGGTTAAATCTGGCCACAAGTTTCAAAACTTTCAAACAGCGCAGGCAGACAGAGAGACAGTGAGTCGGACGGCTTGAGTGACGGAGGGGAACCGAGCGTTGGACAAACCGCTGCACCACACACTCCAAACAAGAACTGTTGTCTTTTGAGAAAAAAAAGAAAGAAAGAAAGAAAGAAAACGAGTGAAGAAAAGAAAGAGGCAGAGTCATTGTGGATCGTTTTCAGGGGGAATATCCTGCACCACAACTTGTTTGTTTTCTCTTTCTTTCTCATCTCCCCCCTCCTCTCAGATCTCGATGCTTTGCTTTGGGATTTGTGCTCCAAATCCATCAAATTCCTCTCTTGATCTCTCTCTTTGTCATCTGAAACATTTCGAGTTACAAATTTTTTCCAGAACTTTGCAACCCAACAAACTGAGACAGACGTTTGCAGGATTTCACTTGCAGGACTAAAAAAAAAAAAAGTTGAATCCAAGTCCGGTTCTGGAATGAATTTAACCGAGTCCAGCTTGTCCAGAGAGACTCTCCTGCATGCCGCCGGACGGGTGTCTCTCGGGGGCCCCTGGGCTTCCAGGACCCCGAGTCCTGCTTCTGATTCTGAGATAGGTTTTGATCAGAACCTCTCCGGGGATTGCAGTTCTCCCGATGGCCTCGGAACGGGGAGCATGAGGAGAACAGAACCGAGGATTTCTCTCACACCCAGTTCAGGAGGACAGAGTCCGGACCTGACCCAGGGAGGAGGAGGTGTGTCGGCAGGCACGGTCGACGGGAAGGCAGTGAGTGGCGAGCAGAGGATCCGCCGGCCCATGAATGCCTTCATGGTCTGGGCTAAAGATGAGAGGAAGCGACTGGCCCTGCAGAACCCTGACCTGCACAACGCTGTGCTCAGCAAGATGCTCGGTAAGACGGCGAGCAAAAAGCCTAATCAGGGAAAAAAAAACTGTATGCATGGTATGAAAAGTTTCCAGTGAGACCAAACTTATGAAATCCAATTACAGCCAGCTCGACAGCTTTTTAAAAAGTTTATCAGTGGAGAAAACTTCTGAAATTCACCAGACCAAGGTTAGTTTTCAGCTTGGTTGGAGTGTGAAGTGTCTCCCACATCAGGACCCAGTTTCCCCAAACGCATCTTCAGGCTAAGACGATCTTTCATTCTCACTCTGAGGTCTGAAGAAGCTTTGAGGAAACAGAGTCCTGAACACGTTAGATCCACTGAACCAAGTTTTAGAGAGTGACTTCCAGGTTTGTTAAATGTTTGAGCAGTTTGTCTTGTTGCTCAGTGTGACAAACCACACCCGTCTGAGTCATTGTCATCCCTGTAGTGCTAATATTACTGATCGAAAGCAGGAAGATGCTGTCATTTATGATACACACATGTAAATATGTACACACCATCTGCATATTACATTGACAGAACTGTAGAAATCATCCATCCTTTAAATGTGACTTAAAGTTTTAGCCTCGTAATATTTATATGTGCAGTATATACTTTTGTTTTTGTTGCATTCTTATAGACATGCTCAGTTATGATTGGCTGAGGGACAACTGTGCATTTTCACATTGTAGATGTTTAGCTGCTAACATGCAGTGAGATGAATTCATATCCGTCCTCATCAAACACACACTTGAAGGAATAAGAAGAAAGTTTGTAGTTTTTATAGATCCATAGAAACTTCTCAAACCGCTCATTATGCGCTCATTATGTTCCAAACTCTGTTGATTTGTCAAAATATGGACTCCACTGCAGCCAGCATGAATCCAGAGTGACCACAACCACTGTCCCCCCCCCCCCCCCCCAGCTGAGGAAACTACAAACTTTTTATGACAACCTTTTAACTGTGCAGGGGGGACGATTTGATGGGAAACATTTTGGGATGGAGTTTTTTTATTTATATATTTATTTTTATTTGAACAGGATTTCATTGAGCATCGGTTTAAGAGGAAACCGGCTGGCATCTGGTGTTATTTTTGCCATAATTTTGTAGAACTGATGCAAAGTCAAAAGTCAAACGTTTACTTAATATAATGGTTTATTCGACTAAATATCAAGTGCCACAGACTATTCACTGGGTTGATTAATTCAAGACTGGTGCTGATGCGTTAAAGTGGAGTAATTAGTGAAATTAGATTTGAATAACTTGAAGTTTTCGTCTCAATAGATGCCAAAAGAAGTCAAAACTTTTGCACCATAATATTAAAATTCCTCATGCTGATCTTAGAGAAGCATAACACAGATTACGTAGTGCGTGTAGCAGTTTTTTACTGGCTTGTTTTTCAGTTTCTGAGCAACATGCTCTTTTTATTACTCTGACTGTACCAAGAAGCTGAGTGTGAATATGAGACATTGTATGAATTTGAAGCAGAGTCTGCTGAGCTCATCTGAGATTTTCAAACCATAAAGTTCCTGAAAGGAAACACGCTTCTCAGATCTAAAAGTGCTGGTGTCTGTAATCATAAGACAAACTGGGAATGTAAGCACTTCATGTAATTAATATGTCTCAGCAGCTTTTAGACCAGATGATATTAATAACCTCCACGAAATTAAGTTGTGTGGAACGTTTTATAGCCCGAGTTATGAACAGTGTTTATTTCAATGCTTTGAACACAACACAGACATGTAGAGACATGTTTCCATACTCCATATAAAAACAGGACCTAGCATTAGCATTTTAGCATTTTGCAGGTGGTTGGACTGTTGATGGTGAGAGCTCAGCGCCTTCAGTGTAAATGCTGCCTGCCAACACCACTGACGATTGATTTAGATCATTAATTCATCCTATTTCTAAGAGAAAATGTTGGAATTTCACCAATTACGGCTCTTTAGATATGATTTCTTGTTGTCTTCTCTCACAGTAACCTTTGGGCTTTGGACAGTCTGTTGGACATAACAAACAGTCTGAATGTGTCAGCTTGTTCTTTAAAAAATTGTGCTGGATGTTTTTCACTATTTTATGATGAAAATAAAGTTGTTGTTTTTTTGTAACTTGGATTTCTTCGTGTCTTTCAGGTCAGTCATGGAAGGCCTTGAGTGCTGTAGACAAGCGACCGTTTGTGGAGGAAGCAGAACGTCTGCGTGTCCAGCACCTCCAGGATCACCCAAACTACAAGTACAGGCCTCGCCGCAAAAAGACCACCAAAAAACTCAAGAGGGTTGAACCGGGGCTTCTGCTTCACAGCTTAGCCCAAGGTGGGGCATCAGGCCTTGGATTAGGACCTGGTGTCAGCCCCTTAGGTGCAGAAGGTATTTCTGGAGGTTCTGCTTATGGACATCCAGGTGCCCATCACCATCACTCTCACCACTTGCTGCCATCTCTTGGGCACTTCAGGGACCTCCAGGCCCCGGGACACCCAGAGCTGGAGAGCTATGGCCTGCCAACTCCAGAGATGTCCCCTCTGGATATTCTAGAAGATGGAGGTGGGGAACCTGTGTTCTTCCCCCAACATATGCAAGAGGAAGCAGGGATGGGAGGTTGGAGCGGTTATCACCACCACCTTCACCATCACAACCAACATTACAGCCATAATTACAACCATAGTCACCACAACTCCATACATGGTGCAACACCATACAGTCAGAGTTCAGGTATGAGTGTTGGTCCCAGTGTAAGCACTAGTATGAATTCCAGTTTGAGTCCTAGTAGAAGTTCCAGAGTTGATTCAAGAATGAGTTCTTGTGAGTCAAATATGACCTCAAGCATGAGCTCTGTCACTTCAGTCAACTCAAGATTAAATCCATCTCACACCTCTGGTCACCACATCGCTTTGAGGAGTCCAGCAAAGTGCCCACCACCTCTATCTGACTCCACCTCCTCTGTCTCCTACACCCAGCCCTCCATCAGCCTGCCCGAGTCGATAAAATCCCATCAACCATCACATCAAGCCACTGCTCCCGTTGGCTACTTCGGCCAAATGTACGGGAGCAGCGCCCCGAATGCTGCGTATTACATGCCCTCTCACCTGGGCCAGCTTTCACCTCCACCTGAAACTTCTCCTTCTTCCTGCTCATCCTCCTCCATCGTCCAGTCAACCTTTACTCCCACTTTGCACTTAGATCATTCAAGTCCAGACTCCTCCAGCCATCTGGGGTCTTCCTCTGCTGAGTTTTGGTCCGAGGTGGACAGGCATGAATTCGACCAGTATGTAAATGTCGGGAGGAATCGAGAGGAGGCCTACGGACGTGGTGGGAGCTGCGGGGGTGGGTTGAAAGTCCTGAGCGGGCGCAGTGGCAGTAGTGTAGGCAGTAGCATGAATAGCAATGTTAGCAGTCTCATTAACAGGGACGTCAATAGCATTTTAAACGGTGCTAGTGCATGCGATGAAGGGAGCAGCCCTCTTATATCTGCTCTGTCCGATGCTAGCAGTGCTGTCTATTACAGCGCCTGTATCACTGGATAAATGCTCCATGATCTCGTCTGTCATGTGTACCTCCTTGCATACTGCACAGTTTGGTTTGGTTCATTTGAGCCATTGTTACAGGAGACGGAGGAAGTATATCAGAAAGATTAGTTTTGGCTCATATTTTGTCTAATAGATCTTTATCTCATAGATTTCAATTCTAGATTTAAAAAGTTTTCCATAAATAATAAAAAGAAAAGATGCTGATGAAAGCTTTCATCAAACGCTTAGTGGAGGCAGACCTGGGTAAAACAAAAAACTAGTTTTTAAAAAAATGACCTGAAAAAAAAAACGGTAGTCATGTCAGATAAAATAAACAGAAATGCTAATTCCTAAACGTGGAATATGCATGGATTACTATATCCAGATTAATAGTTCAAAAGTTCTCAATTTGCTTATCAAGGGTGCTAGGTCTCTGTGTTAACCAGGACTCTTCATCAAAAGCTGGACAGAAATTGTTCTGATGCCTGCACAGTCTGAAGGATTCAGGGATGTAGGAAGTGTTTTTTCATAGTTTAAGTGCCGTTGAGCAAGGCGCTAACACCCTAACTGGTCCACAGGGTTCGTTTCTCTGCACTCTAACCCCTCTGGTCACAAACTATGCAAGCAAATTCTTTTTTTTTTTTTTTTTAAATTGCACTGTGTGTACTGTCAAAAAAAAAAATCCACAACAACCATGACAAATCTGAATTTCAAGATCATCTCATCATTTTTGACATTTCATCTCAGGACCAGACAAACATTCATCTCAATGAACTGCGTAAAGTTTAGATTTATTCATCTTGTTCGTTAAATGGGAACATGAAGGACAGTGAAGGACAAAGTCGGGAGATGGACAGAGAGAAAAAGACTCAATGGGAGAGACTTGATCCAGCCTCCACATATCTCTCGGCAGTGATGTCGGGAAAGCCTTGGCCACGGACCCAGTGCAGACCACTGATGTCTCCCACAAACTATCAGGATGTTTTACAAGCCGGGTTGGGTTCTTTCTGACCGTGATACATGCCGTTCCCTCTCTCAGTCTCAGTCCATGACAGGGCCTCATGTCAAACTCCATGCCAAAATCTGCATGTTTGAAGTTGCTTCGCCTCTTGGCAAACAGAGATATGTTGATGATTCAAAGATCATTCTCTTTAACCAGTAAGCCTCTCATGCATATCACTTGTTTAAACAAAATGTTCTTTTTTCAAAGTTAAGAAGTGTAATTTAGTTCTACAAATAACAGAAGATTGGGTTCTACAAAATTAAGTGCCATTGGAACGAGCCTCGTGTGGAAACAGCTTCGTTTTGTACTTAAACTTCATCATGTCCAAGGTCTGCAGATTTGTAGATTTATGAAGCAACGTTATACTTCCAGATATTGGTAAGCAGTTTGACCACTCTAATAACAAACTGTTCCATTCTTAATTTCATAAAATTATTGAGGGAATTGAAGGATAATGGTTCATGTGCTAGGTCATATGATTTTATTTCTTTTTGGGGGGGGGGGGTTATGTAGCCATTTACTGTATATATAGATGTTTTGCCTCTTGGCAGTATGTGAAGGAGAAATTGAGACTATGAAATGTTCTCTTTGCACTGGGTTTAATGTCTTAGCTGTATAGAAGGAACACTACTTATGAAGAGTTAAATGTCCATAATTTTAAAATATGTTTTGTACAGAAAGGACTGTGTTTATTTCATTTCATAGATAAGTTTGACATTTTAGGAAATATTTGTGTTTTCTTGCTGAGACTTGGTTGAGAAGATTGACAGCTGTGTGTTAAGCTGGAGCCAGGAAGTGATTAGCCTAGCTTAGCATAAAGACTGGAATCAAGGGGAAAAGATGTGTGTTAGAGGTGACTGTAGGCAGATGTGTTTTTAACTTTGGACTGATCTAGGCTAGCTGTTTCCTTTTGTGCTAAGCTAGGCTAATCACCTCCCGGCTCCACCCACAGACGTGACAGTGGTCATGATATTCTCACCTCACTCTGAGCAAGAAAGTGAACTCCTGTTGAACTATTCCTTTAAAGATTATTTGAATATAAAAGCGTCGCAGCACTCTTCTTTTTTCAGTTTCTCCTAAATGTTGTGTATTATAAACTTGCCTTCAAAAGGAAATCTGTAATTATAAAAGATCTCTTGTGGATCTCTGTGGGTCTTTATGGAGTTTATTAGGTTACATGTTACACTTTGCAAACAAGAAACTTTCCCTCCCACATCAATGTTTTCACCTAAATGACTGGAAATCAAAATGAGAACTTGTTTGTGCTGAGAAAATGAAAAATCAACAGTTGCAGCCACTGTAGACGTCTCTGTGTGTGTGTTTATGTAGCATTTATCCTGTAATATTTTTGTATACAGCGGGAGCAAAAAAACAGAAGTCTCTCTTCAAGGATTTATCCTGCATCTGTTCGGCATTAGTCCTACAGACAATACTCTTTTTTGTACATGAAACAGTAGAACAAAATCGAGTATCTTGTACAGTGAAACCAGTTATATTTACCACACCGTTCCTTGTGGCCGCCATTGGTTGAAAACAGAGCAACAGTAGATTTTTCCGAACATTTCCTCTAGAGGACGGAGCCACAGAGAAGCAGCAGTTCAAGCAAAGTATTAAAGAAAAATACTTCTACATCTGCATTTGACATTCTTTTCTGTTGACACCAAACAGAGTCTTGTTTCCATTTTAATTTACTGTGACACACAAAGAACATCAGAGGGACAGGCGTTTTTTTTTTTTTTTTTGAGTCGTGCAATAACTCTGGGACTTTTGGTAATAATTATCTGAAGGGGAAAAAAAGAAAAAAGAAAAAAATGAAACACCCAAGATTTTGGGAATTAAAACAAAGGACATTTTCTCAGCAGTCATATAACGACAAATTAAAACCAGCATTTTCCCAGAAGTGTCACTGTGATGCTTCTAAATCTGTCTGACAGGGACCGTTATTATATTTTCTATAGTAAATGGTTTTGTTTGTGTTTATATTTGAAAAATGTGGGTTGGCTGTAAATGGATTTGTTCTGTTTTATAAGATAATTTTACAAAATAAACACTTCAAAAAAATCTCTTTGTGTTATGTTTTTGGGTCCACAACAGAAACCCGATGTTTGGGCAAGTAAAATATATTTGATTCAGTATTTTGATAAGTCTGGAAAAAGACAATTATTACAAGATGATTTTGGAAACAGGTTGATTAGTTGCAGAAGAAAAACATCAGCTTCAAACTGAACATGGGTGATTACTTTCCCCTGTACCTCGTAACTGTCAAACAACTTCCTGTTTATAATCGTGGCTCCTTCCTGTGACCCTTTACCCTTTAAAGGTGGTCCACTTCCAATAATTATTGTTGTGCAGCTGAGCAAACTCGCTGTAGCTTCATTTCACAGTCTATGGAGATCCCAAAATTTCAACCCAGGCTGACTTTTGTGCACATGCACATAATATGACGCACAAATCATCAAGAATATTTACATTCCATGTGATTCTACAGCAACAGAAAGAAAATGTCACTCAGTACAGTACAGTATGCTCATTCCGTGTCTACTGGTGGTGCTGACAGTGGCCCGAAGCTGGTCTGAGAGCTGCTGAGTGGATTATTCAGCCCAGACTGTCTCAGGTCTGCACAAATAAGAACCGTGTTGAATCTAGGAGCCGTACACGGGCCAGATCTGGCTCACAATTTGTCCTTTGGCACGAGAACACAGCTGACTGACAACCTGACTCAGCTGGATAACGCTGCAAATGTCACAGCACTTCAGCTGCTGGTTGACTCAACAGTGGTGCTCAAAAAATGTCAGGAGGTCACCACTGGGAACAGGAACATGCACTTTCCTTGTCAGTATGGAAGAAGCACAATATGTCCATAATTTTAAAATCTGTTTTGACCAGACCAAACCAGACCAAAGACTGTTTATTTGGTTTTATAGATAAGTTTGAGATTTTAGGAAACTGGCTTATTTGTGTTTTCTTGCTGAGACTCAGATGACACCGCTCTTGCATCCGTGTGTTAAGATGGAGCTGGAGCCGGGAGGTGATTAGCCTAGCTTAGCATAAGCACCTCTGATCTGTACTAATTAACATGTTGTACCCTGTTATACAAATAAGCCTGTTTCGAGCTGAATCTGCACACAAACAAAATGTTAAAACAATTTGTCATTTTGTCTTTTGGCACCAGAACACAACTGACTGACTGACTGTTGTGTTATCCAGCTGAGTCAGGCTGTCAAATTCCACAGAACTTCGGCCATTAGCTTGCTAAAGAAAAGATCTGGAGGTCATTATAATCGTATTGGGAACAAGAACATGCACTGTGAATCCCATGGTAATTCGGTTACGCAAACACCACATTGTGGTGTCAAGTCTGAAGGGAGAATCTTGACCTGACGGTGTTACAGAAAAGGTCAAGAGGTCACCAAAGTCATTACGAATCACCTCAGGAGCTGTAAATTCCATGGAAATTCATACGGTAGTCAAGATATTTAAGGCCACATAGTTTTGGAATGACCTCCCTAGAAGACTTTAGTAATAACCTACAAATCTCAACCAAAGGAGCAGTATTTTCAAGACAGGGCAGCTTTACAGGGCACATTTCAGTTTCAAGCTACAATAATTTGGACAGGTTTGTCCTTCTCGCTCATGCATTTTGCCAATTTCTGTTGCTAGGTGTGTTTATGATGTCTCCATTCATAATCATAACTACAAAGTGCTGACTGGTTGATTTGCCATCGATGGAAGCAGCCGCCAATGACTTGATTGAGAGGTCTGGAACCAGCTCACGGATCGAACTGTTTGATTGGCAGATGGACTGAAGAACAACAACAACAAGTTGAAAAAGCAGTAAGCAGCCAGAACAAACACAGTAACTGCAGTGTTGTGCTTCGCAGCGTCCACTGCGAAAGCTGTGGATCTCGTGCTCGCGTCTCAAAAGGAGTGGTGGGAAAATGGAGGAGAAGACGAGTAGAAAACAGACAGAAAGACAATCACCTCAGTGTTTGTGCGATGCTGTAATCCTCTGTGATCTGCTCTGATTCTGTCCTCTCCCGGTTCAGATCCGACACTAAACGAGTTTGGCTCGGCGGGACAGTTTCCCCCCGAACAAACCACTGACGGACTCAAAAGAAAACATTTGGAACAAGGAAAAACTGTTCTCTCCTTCACTCCTCTCTGACAGCCTGTTTTCTTCTTTTTTTTTTTGTTTCAGTTTTTGGGCTTGTTTTATTCCCTCTCAGCCCCCCGGTCACTGTAATTTTCTTTTCTTTTTCTTCTCTTTCCCACGAGTTTGACTCCTGCCTCTCGTTCCAGTTTTTCTAATCCTCTCCATCTCTTTGTGACACCTCTCTGTTTGTCCTCATTCCTTTTCTTCTCATTTACATCCACCAATCATCTTCTTCATTTCCACCATTTTTATCCATTTACTTGTTTTCCCGTCCCATCTTGTTTTTATTTCACCCCAAATTTTGTTCAATTTTCTACCATCAACTCTTTTCTGCATCAATCTTCCATTTTTCTCTTCTTTCCTTTTTCTTCCCTTCGTCCTCTTTCAGCCTCTAAACAATCCATTTTCTCAATGCATTTTTGCCACTTTCTCCATCTCTTCTCTTCCATGTGTCCCAGTCTACATCGTTTCCCCTCAATCCATCCCTCTTTTTTTCCTATTGACCTCCTTTTTGTCTCTGTCTTTGTCAATTCATCCTCCTCTGCCTTTTCCTCTAACCAATCCACTCTTGTTTCACTCCATCTTTCACCACTCGTCTCCTTTCATTCACCTCATTTGTCGTTACACCTTCATCCCCTCAGCCGTCCGTCTTTCACTCATCTCTTCATCATCTGCTTTACTTTCATTTTCCTAATTTACCCTCGTCTCTTTCACACAGTCCTCCTCCTTTTATCTTTTCTCCTCATCCAGACTTTGTTACACGTCTTTCATTTCATCTTCTTTTCTCCGCCTTTCCTGCTAACTTCAGTTTTTTTTGCCACATTTTGCTCGGTTTCACCCCATTTGCCCCCTTTTCATCTCCGTCTCCCCCTCCTCACTCTCACACTCTTTCCCCCCTCTTTTTGTCTGGCTGGCAACTTTTTTTATGAAAATTTCCATAAGATTCAATTATCTTTTGGTTGGAGAACAGAAGGTTTTACAGATCTTAACTGGGCTGTAAAAACCAAGCTGCGGATTGTGTGTGTGTGTGTGTGTGTGTGTGTGTGTGTGTGAATGTGTGTCTTTTCCTACACCGGGTCATGTACTGTGCTCAGTGTGTTAGTGTAAGGGTCTTTAAACTCTGTGTGTGTGTGTGTGTGTGTTGCTGAGGTAACTGACAGGAATGCGAGGAGGAAACTCCTGTGGAAGTTTGGGATGTTCGGAAAGGGTGTGTGTGCCTCTGTATGTGTGTGTGTGTGTGTGTAGGGAGAGAGAGGAAGAGGTGTATATTTTTATGGGAACACCTCACCCCGCTGCTAGTTACCCTGACTGGAAAAGATAACACAATGCTGGATTCCCCTGCTCCCAGCTGGAAATTAACACACGTGAGCTTCCAGGGTGTGTACATGGTGTGTTTAAAACTTTAAATAATTCCTAGTTTCTGTTTGCAAACAGACAAAGTCTTTCAAATCAGTCTCAGTTGGTTTTGTGCTGCCACAACACACCTGTTTGCTTATAAGAACATTTAAAGCAACACTACAACAGCAACAGAAACTGGTATTTCTGAGTTTCAGCGCTCCAGTTTCAGAGGCTAATCCAACTGCGGTACACGTATATTTGTTCTGATTACATTACCTAAGAGCAATCGACAACTTTGCTAACAGCCAAACATCAAGCAAGGTCAACAACACAAGACATAGCAGCCAGCTAATATTACTGACTAGTCCAACAATGTCCTCTTTCTCCATAGAAGCTGATGAGCCCGCTTGCTTAGCTCCTGTTCTGGCACAACACAGGTTCAGCTTCCCTTCAACATTCCCCCACGTCCTGGGCCTGTAAGCCTCCTCCTTCTTCTTCCTGCTGGTCCAAAACTCCTGTGGTACAAACACTAACACTCTCTCTGTGCTCTGAGCTCACAGTCCGGGCAGTCAGGCTAAAAAACGAAGGTTACGTTAGCTAACAGCGGCTACAGTTGGCAGCAGTTTACTTCACTGTCTATCAGGAAACTCTGTAAATTGCAGACAATTGAGGTGGAGCAGCCGGAGGACATCAGAAGGAAAACCAGAAAACATTTCCTCCATAAAATATGATCTAGTTTCACCAAAATCAGTGAAGACCACAGCTGAAGCACAAAGCCCAGACAGAGACACCATTCACCTGATTCCAAGTCAGTGAAGCATCAACATGATTTAAACTCTGTTATGATAGGTAGTTACACAGTGGAGCTTTAAATGTTTTTGAACAATCTATAAAACAATCCAGTGATTCACTTCACTTCAAGAATCATAAAGGTTATGTAAAAAGCGATGGAAGCTCAGAAATAAATAAATAAATGAAGAAGAGGACACTGGAGGAAAGTAAGGAGGGAAGAATGTAACGATGGAAAAAAAAAAAAGTCTCAGCTGGTTTTCTTGGAACATCACGTTTGTTCACCTGGAAATAGTTCCAGAATGAAACACTCCTGATCTTTGACGATTCGTGTGTCGAGTTTTTGCAGCATTTACCAGTTTAGTTTGGTGCTTTGTTGCTTATGTTGCATATTGTTCATTGTGTTCAACATGAAGGCAGAACCAGGATGTATTTTAGCATTGAGAAACTGTAAACATTGCACACACAGAGAGAGCTGGAGAAACGGGGGGGGGGGGGGGGGTGATTAGGGGCCTCCTATAGGATGTTAACCCGGCCATGTTTGTCTGTTTATCTCCTTTAAGAATGAATGCACGATGCTGACTTCTATTACTGTGCTCACAGTGTGAATGCACAGTGAGAGAGACGCAGAGACCTCGAGACAGACATTAAAGATGCATGTGGAGATAGACACCGAGGAACAAAAAAGCTCCAGAGAGAAAATACAGGGAGAGGCAGAGAGAATGGAATTTGTACATCCATGTGTTTGAGAGAGAGAGAGAGAGAGAGAGAGAGAGAGAGAGAGGCTGATTAAGAGCGAGAGACTATGTCGGAGAGTTACAGGGACAGAGAGAGAGAGAGAGTGAGGGATTTTCCCGTCTCTTTCTGTCTCTGTGGTGTTTTATTGGCCACATGTGGTTAGGATGTCAGATCAGTCACCACAACTACACACTGACTCACTAACTGTGTGTGTGTGTGTGTGTGTGTGTGTATTTGCATGTGTGTGTGTATTTGCATGTGTGTGTGTGTGCGTCTGCGGTCATCCATGTGTGTGTGATTTCAGACTCTGATGCGAGCTGACAGCTGGTTTACACTGTAAATGTGTTTGTTTGTGAGTTTGTGTAACTTATTTGTGCGTATAGTACTGATATGTTGTGTATCTACTGTGCGTGTGCGTGAATGTGTATCTGTGTGTGTGTGTGCCATTATACTACAAATGTGTGTGTGTGTGTTTGTGTGTGTGAGTGACCAAAACTTTCTATTTTATGTCCATGCGCTTTTGAATTTCCACTGTGACTCTAACCGCTGAACATGAAATAATGGTTTGTGTGTGTGTGTGTGTGTGTGTGTGTGTGTGTGTGTGTGTGTGTGTTGCATATTAAATAGGAATTGATGACAGATACAGTCGAGACTCACAGTCTTGTCTTTTGTGTTCAGATATGTGACTTATGTCTGTGAATCTCTTTTAACCTTTTCACATTGGGCGGTCTCTTAAACATTTCTCCTGCATTCATCTGACCGACCTGTTTATTAGTGAGATTAGTGAGAAGTATTTTAACGAAGCCTCATTATGAAGATCATGGTTTGTATGTCTGCCTGGAGTTTTCCAGCCTCCGTGTCTCTGTGGCTCCGGCGTGGACTAATCGTATGTTAGTTAGCTACTGATGTTTTTTCTTCTACAACAGATCAAATGAAGGAAAATCAACGGATATATGAGAACTGAAAACCATGATTCATGTTCAGAAGTGTGTCTAAACTAAGCCACTGATGTTATGACGTCTAGCTAATGACTTAGCCACAGAGGGTAGTTCATAATTAGAAGTTCTGTTCAGGAACATTGACTGTGTGGAAGCTCCTGGATGATATGACAATCTCACCAACTCGTGCTTGTCAAAGTAACTTAAAGGTCCAGTGCGTTGGATTTAGCAGTATCCTAGCATGAAGGGGAAACTATGGTTGAAACACATGAAAGGTCGCCTCTATAGCCAGCGTTTAGTGTGTCCATTCTGAGCTACTGTAGAAACATGGAGCGCAGAGCACTGGAGGACCCTGCAGATTTCTTATCATCATAAGAGTCAGTCAGATAGCTAGGCAGCCGTGGCAACAGTAACTACGGTGATCTATGAACTGGTTGTGTACGTGCTCGGTGGTTTGCCGCATACCTCAACATATCATCTGAGCTGTTCGGCTCTGTTTGGACCAGATGATGTCATGCGGGGGGGTTGGTGGTGGTGGCGGTGGTGGGGGGGGCGCACAGGATGTCAGGCTCTCCTCCATACCCCCACTGCTTCCTGTTTCCTGTCTCTGCAAGAAGTAGCTCTGCGTTCACTTCCTGTCGGAGGGACTGCTGGGGACAGGAATGGAGACGAGGTTTACTGTTGACTGTATGAGTCGACAGAAAAACTCCTTCTCCTGCGACACGAAGCTCTTTCTTTGGGAGCCGTGAAGCAAACAAACAGTTTTAAGACAGAAACACTTGAAAACGGGAAAATAGAAGTGCAGAACATGAAAGGAAACCATCAAAAGTGAGGTCAAGGACAATAACTACGAGATCATTCCAGCCTCTGTGTTGGATTAAGACTGTGGGATCTGAATTTTCCCTTCTGGGAGGAAGTTGAATTGTGTTTTTGTCGACTGTAACCTGGTGACAGTTGGTCTATTTCCATAACTCACAGGAAATACAGAATGACCTCTGACCCTGAGCAGAGCTGTCTTTACTTTAAATAGGACTGACACATAGATCTGACCACAGTCATGGACTTTATTTCTCTTCTCCCTTCTCTCCACCCACTCCCCTTTTTCTTTCTCTAACTCATTTCCTCTTTTTCTTTTCTTCATCTGTCTTCTCTGTCTTTGTCACTTATCCTTTCTGTCTGTCCTTCCTCCTCTTCTCCTCCCTGTCTGCTCCCAGCTTCCTCTCTCCTCCCTCTACTGTCATTCCACTTCAGATCCACTCTTATTACTCCACTTTACTTCCATTTTTTTACTTCCCTCTCGCTCGTCTCGAGGCTGAACTAGATAGTTTGTGCAAAGCGTTGTCCGATCATATCTAAAGGCAGAAGCCAGTGAATCTGTTCCATTCAGGTCAATCAGAGTCTGGGTGCTGCTGTGATTGCATGTTGGCTCACAGTGTTGAAACTAGTTCAAGTCAAAATGGCTGCTGTGAAAAAGATCTAATGTTGGAGAAGGAGAACAGCAGGATGTGCAGGTGACAAAGCCATCTTGCGGCCGCGGTATTTAAAAGGAAGTCAGGTGACGTTGTTGTAAAGTGACAAAAACCTGACCCTGAGTTACACCAGGCACAGCTGTGACGCGTTCTGGCTGCGGCCGGCAGAGCTAACTGTGGCCGTTCTCGACAATGATTGTGATTTCAAGCAGCACAGAGCAGATCAAGCTGACCAGAAGTCAGACTCAGAAACGACATAGAGAATCTGGTCAGTTTTTCAAAGTAAAACTCCCTGTGCAGCGTCCAGATAGTCCAAACGGACCAAAGGGAAACAATTTAAGTATGTAGCCTATAAACCAAGGAAAAATAACCAAACCTGAGCAGGTTAAAGTCTGACAGGTAAAACACTACGCTTTGACACTCGTGAAACCACGTCGTGGCTGTGGTATCCCAGAACTGTACCTGGTAGAATTTAGCGTTAAGGAGGAGGTCAAGGTGGATGGATGGGCCAACGAAACATCGGACTTCAACACGAGAAATCCCTGTTTGTTTACGACGGGCAGTCACTGTCTCAGGGTTTTTTTTAAGGCATGACCACAATCATACCCTAAACTTAACCACATGTTTATTATGGTTACCATGACAATGACGGTCCCTCAACCTTTGGACAGTCTCCCCTTGAAGGCATTCACTCGTGCTGAATGTGGTTGTGCATCCGGAAAGTGAGTAGCTGAGCTTGAGAGAGGTTCAATCCACCTTCTGTCACACCTCCACATATCTGACCAATCACTGCGTCGGGGGGCGTGGCCAATAGGTTGACAGTTTTGTAAGTGTTTGTCTTGATTTCTTCTCTTTCCTCTCCCACTCGCATTTTTCTTCCCCATCTTCTTCACTCACCGCCCTCTTTTCTCTTCTTCCGTCCCCCACGTCCCTCCCTCCCTCCTCTCTCCTCCCTCCTTCCGTCCTCCCCTCCTCCCTCCTTCCCTCCTCCCTCTCTCGTCAGTGGGAGCCAAGGTGTGGGTGTTAAACCTCTGAGGTCTGCTGGTTTGGTGGCCTTGGCTTTGAAGGGCTTGTGGGTTGCGGGTTCAGATCCCGGGCAGGCCTGACCACTAACCTTGACTGGTGGAACCCATCTATCACCGTGGAAACAGTCAAACCAGCCAATCAGTGAGCCAGAATCTGAGTCAGCAGGAATCCAAGAGAAAGAGTTCAGTTGTGTTCTATTCCAGTCGTTTGTCTCGAACTGTGTCAGCGTTCAACTTTTTTCTCATCGTTTCATCTGAAAGTGAAAAATTAGAAAAATAACAACAACATGAGAAGAACTGAAGAAAAAAGATGCATAACAAAAATGAAAAAAACATCAAATCTAGATAAATAAATCTAAATAAAAATGATGATAAAACGATGCTAAACAAAAAATTAAAGTTAACGAGAGACAAAAAAAAAAAAAGGTAAGAAAACGTGAAACTTTGGAAGATTAAAAATACTGAATGTCCCTCTTGGGTCGACAACAAGGTTCAAACATTTTGTTTAAAGTTAGGCTGAGGTTTTGGTCAGTGTGTTATTTGTTTTACTGAAACACACAGCGGTTCACACGGGCTGAGATATTTCTTGCATAGTGACGAAATAAAGGCACTTATTGTGTAATGATGGATTACAGTTGAGATCGAGCTTGACGGAGAGACGAAAAACATCTTTCACATCATTGCATCTTCTCCCACTTTCCCATATGATTTTCTCTCATATCCATCCTGCTCTTTTTTGTTTGTTTTCATAACTTTCATGAATGTCTTGACTTCTTCAGATTCTATATATCCCTTCTTTTCCTCTCCTCTATAATCATATCCCTGATCTGAACGTCCTACCCCGAACATCTCGAAACATTTAGGATGAAAAACGGTTTAAAATGTCGGAAAAAACGTGGGAAAAGCGGCACAAACAAGAGAAAAATGGGACCCAAATGAAAGACGGCAGCCTGTGTGAGAACAGATGAGGACATTTTTAGGGACTTCAGGCTCTCTGCGGTCTCGGACATCTATTTTTAAACCCGTGACAAAAGTACCCGTGCTATTTGGAGAAGAGTGGCTCCAAAACGTTCTGTTATAATTCAGTCTATTTATCTTTCTGGCTCCCCTGGTTTTCCTAAACCTACATGCATGTCTAAACACCGGGTTTATGAGAGCAGCGCTGATGTGGAAATCTCCTAAAATTAAACGGAATTTCAGCCCATTTTTATATATTTGTCTGTTGTTGGTTTTGTCCGCGGCGTTGTCACTATAACAGGCACTGACGCCGCGTGGGAGTGTGTGTGTGGCGTGGTGACCCAGCATGACGCCGTAGTAAGCATCGCACATGGCTGCCAGCAGACAGAGAGAAAAGGAGTGTGGGAAAATGAAAGAAAACGATGAAGAGAGGGAGGGAGGGAGGGAGGGAAAGTGATGAAGATATAAACGTGGAGGAGAGAGGAAAAAAGGAGAAATTAACAGAAACGTAAAGACAGAGATGCAAAGAAGAAGAATTAGTGAGAGACGAAAGAGAAAAATAAAGTAATCTGTGCTGTGCAGCAGGTTCTGGAGGTGTTTTCCACTCTGTAATTTGCATTTCAAGGTTTATTTTGAAGTGATAACTTCAATGTTTCTCAACAGTGAAGCACAGGAGCCTCGTGGATAATTGAATTATATCACAGGAAGGTTTTTTTAACCATCAACTATAAATATTGTTTTCTCTTATGAGAAATTATACTGTTTTTAATCAGTTTGGTACATTATGTGGCTCTAAATATGAGAGTACTTATGAAGTAAAAAGAAACCTGGTTTGCATCAAACAGGATAACCTAAAATTAAATTAAATTTCAGCTAGACCCAGGAAGAAATTTTGAAATACATCCATGGATATTAGACCCAAACAGACACGAACAGAGAGAGGACCACAGCTGTGAGTCTTCCTCATCTTTGTCCTCCAAATTAAAAAGGACAAAATGTGTTTCTGAACAACACGTAGAAGTGTTTTCATGTGTTCCTTTCAAATCTACACTTGTTTTATGTTTCATGATGTGACAAAGCTAGAGCACAAAATAACCCGGTTAGGTTCAGGTAAACGTCGTGGTTTGGGTTATCTAGCAGGACATTCGTTGTCATGGTTACAATAATAAACACATTAACAGATTAATCCATAATTTATGTCATTATCTCAACCAACAACAGCAATCTACAGGAGTCAAATACTAATTATAATATTTAATACCTAAAATACAGTTTCCTGTTTACCTAAGTAACATTTTCAATGCAGGACTTTTTCTTGTAACAAAATATTTTTATTGTACAGTATTAGTACTTTTGTTTAACCCTCTGGGCTCTGAAATCCCTCCGGCAGTATAACAGAAATTTCACCAAACCACTTCAAAAACCTCAAATGTTTTTATCTGAGAAACATTAAAAAAAAAAAAAAAATCCCCCAAAACTTTCAACAGTTTATTTTAAATTGTGTATTTTTAGACACCAAATTTATTTTGGAGAACTGAGAGTAGAAGAAGAAGAAGAAGAAGAAGAAGAAGAAGAAGAAGAAGAAGACAAGGGAAAGAACAACATTTGCATTTCATTGTCAGAACGAGTTGGGAAGAAGCTCTTGATGGTCCGAACTTTTGCAAATATGATAATAGGATAATAATTCAGCACTCTTAACAGTTTGTTGTGTACTGTAGACCGCTGGCTTTGAAAAAAAAACACTTTTAGTCAAACAACATAACATGTGATCCAATCGTCTACGGCGTGTGTGGCCGACATCTTTACGAAACTCAGGACTCAAAAGTCTTGGCTGGAAATGTATTATGACATCGCAGCGAGTCTGAAAATAGTTTTTGAAAAGTGCATTTACAGTCGATAAAAACAGAAAAAAAAAAATAGATTAATGACATTCTTACTGCTCTCAGATTACTGTGTAGCACTTAGGATCAATGGTTTTTAAATGTCAAGCCAAGTCAAACTACAGGCCTCAGACTCCATCTGTCCACCGCTGACATTGGTACACACACTGTAAATGAGACAGAGTGACAGAGTAACACAGAAAGACAGTGACACAGAGACAGGGCGTCCGGATTTTTTGGTCTTTCTTGTTATTGTTTTTCTTCTTCCTTCAGTTTTCCCCTTCTCAGGTTTCCCCCTCACTACGTTTCCCAACATATCATTGGCCTCAGTGTGTGTGCGAGTGTGTGTGTGTGTGTGTCTGGAGCCATGGGATGAAGAGTGTGGTTACCCACTGGTGTGACCAGGGACACAGGGGCACCTCGCTCTCTCTCTCCCCCGTCTGTCTATGGCTCTCTCTCACTCATTTTCTGCTGTGTCCAAAATCTGTAAAGGGAAAATTCCACCAAAAATCACAGACGGCTCCGGGACGTTGAGAGGTTTACTCGGGGTCAGGAGCCCAACAACGGGGTCGCGGAGTGAATCTGAGGTATCGTGAGGTGATTAACAATCTGCAAATCTGCTACACACATTATGTGTCGTCTATTATTCACTTACTGTTTAATTTAAATAAAATGGGATCAACTAATCTAGCAGACCAAGAGAGGACGCTGGTTTAAAGATATTAAAAGTGTGACATCTTGGATCGATGCGATCAATGATCATCGAGAGCCTGGAGAGTAGAGTTCCCCGGTAAGTGTATGAGTTTGTGGCAGTCGGATATTCTTTTTCTCTCGCCTGGTTCTGTTTAGTTCAGTTTTGTTTCAGGGGCATAAATATGAACAGTACACATGTGAATGATTCAGATCACCAGCTCAGAAATATGCATTGTGTTCAAAGACGAAATCATGTTAAAATTAAAATGGTGCAATTTACTTTACTTGCCCTGGAAACTCTTTAATCTCTTTAATGGTTTTAAAGTAGTGAATAGACTAAAAAATAGACTAAAAATAGTTAGTTAATAGTTAATTTTTAATAGAATAAAAATAGACTAAACGTTATTCTTTTTCTAAATAAATTATAATAAATATGTCTGTCCCCTCTCCGCCCACTCCAGCCCCTGAGTTCCCGCCTTGTTTTTGTCCCACACCAGTGTCTGATCCCGTCATCACCTGGTGTATTTAAGCCCTTTGCTGCCTTTCCCCAGCGCCAGATCGTTGGCGTTCTTTGTGTCCTACTCTCCAGCGTTTTTCCTCGTGTGTTTATGGTTCCCGGTTCTATATCGTGCCTGTTTTTTGACCCTGCCTTTGCCCTTTTGGACTGTCTGCCTGATTGGATTCCCGTGTACCGAACCTCTGCCTGCCATTAAAGACTGTTTATCTCTTTTTACTGCATCCTGAGTGCTGCAATTGAGTCCTGTCTCTGTGCTGTGTAACAAAATATTCAAATAAATTAATCATTTCTTATTTTAGTTGGTATTTCTCTCATATACAGATAATTGCTGCATAATGTATATGTCAGTGTTGTCCAGCGTCAGTCTTTATACAGTATACAGCAGTTGTGGTCTATCATAATATCTTGCATTAGCACCCACTTTAATCTTTCATTAACTACCTAATGCTACTATTTTGCTTAATTTCTCTTTGAATGAAATTTAACTGAAATTTGTATATCTACAGTTTACTATCTACTTCTGCATTCCCCTACACCCCGGGCTTGAAACCCTCTTCTTCTTTCCGGTGGTCCAAAGTGCCTGTTGAGCAACCAAACACTCACAGCCCTGCTAACAAACTGAGCTAGCATCAGCTAACAGCAGCTATACTTATCATCAGTTTGCTGTCCATCAGGAAACATCGCAGAGAGCTGATAGGCAGCAGTCGATCTGTTGATCTGAACTGATTCCCACCAGGTACTGTTTTATTGCGTTATTTCAGTTCCTGCTGAGTCATTGGCAGCTCCTGCACATGCTTTCCAGATGTTCCCAGCTGGTGTAGGGATTCAAACCAGCAACCTTCCAAGTGCGAGCATCCCTTTCCCGAGCTTCCAAACCCTCAAACACCGACTGAACCTCCTAATCGTCATGTCTGCAGCCAGGAGAACCACCAGCCCAACCTGCTGGAACCCGGTCAACTCCCAGGAGACCTCGACCTCTCAGCGGCTTCGAGGAGCTTCCAGGTTTCTGGACAGTGAGGATTTTACCACAGGTTTGATTCCTGGTGTGGCAGCCAAGGCATGTATACGAAACCAGATCTCCAGGTCAAGTTGGAGAGGACAGAGAGTGGACAGAGAGTTTCTTCTCATATGTTTGCAAACTATTTAACTTATAGCCACGCAAACATCTCTTCTGTGTAAGAAAGTCTGTTAAAGTTTGGACAGCGCCTCTGGGCAGTTTGTAACTCGCCTCTTCGTGGAGGCCGGCAGTTTGAATTCTCCGTTTCATTGAATTCCGATGGTGAACCAGAATCATGAAAATCGGACGAACGTCAACATACAAAAAAAAAAATCGTAAACCACTTCTGCAGTAAATTCCCGTCTCTGCCCAGCATGAAGAGGACATCAGATTACCTCCAAATACACTGATTTAGTTTGTTGCACATCTGTGAGCTGTTTGGATCTGTCAGTCATGTTCAGTGTGTCAGCGTTCAAGGAAACATCAGGATGAATTCTGAGATGAAATTTATTTAATTTAAGATTCGTAAAAAAGTAACCAAGACGTGACTGCATCATCACCTTTTCCTTCACAACAGTACTTGATGTTCTGAGTGTGTTCTCTAGATGATGTCATTTCCTGTTTTCCTCTGAGCTGTGATGTCCCCATAAGGTTGCACACACACACACACACACACACACACACACACACACACAAATACAGTAGGAGGAAGCTGTAGTAAGCAGCGGTGACGTCGGGTTGATGTGTGATCAACAGCCGGATGAGAGGACGAGTCATGTTTAAGGTCAAGGTGTCTCTCTCTTAGACACACACACACACACACACACACACACACACACACAACATGGATGCACAAACAGTCAGCCTTGCTGCAGCTTTGTCTCCAGAAGAAAGAAGAGGAAAAGGAAGGACGGGACGACAAAAAGTATTAAATTATTTTTGTCTTTGTTATCTTTGTTATAGTCTCACTGATATTTGGTACGATGTGTTAGAACGTCATATAACAGATGATAATTGTTTGATGATTGCTGAGTAAATCTTCTGTTTGTTTTTGTGTTGCTTGCTGTTTTATTATTTTCTTTGTCTTCACAGGAATGAGTCCTATGTTTTGGTTCAGTACCGTTTTTAGGATTTTTGGGCAGATGGCTGACCGAGCCAAGTGATTTTCACATTCTGTCATAAAATACGTCGGTAAACTCGTGAATTTTGGAGCGTTTGAATGTTAATCTTAAAAACATGCTTGCTAGCAAGTCAGACTACAGAGGTTGTCGGCGGGACATCAATCATCATGCCGTTGAAGTCGTGTGGCCGTGGTCTTTATAACTTTGGCAAAGCATAAATGCAGTCGTAACAAACGAGAGCACAAACAGAGCACACTTGCTGCTAATTAACCTCCTAATTGGTCTGCAGCCCAGCAGACAATCAAAGAAAGCAACAGCAGAGTGAACAGAATGGATCGTCACATCAAGGTGGCGTTCATCTGTCAGCACCATAAATTTTTGTTTGTCTCAGAACTCATTCTACAAAATCCATCGGAGAAATCTCATCGGCATTTTGTTGTGGGAACCACTAATGTGTCATCTCTGCAGCACTGTTGTATAAATCAACGGCTTCTTGACCTTTCACATCTGTTATCCGCCTTCATGCCGTTGTATCGGCTAGACAAAAAAACAGTACATAAAGGAAAACCATATGGGGAGCAAACCTAAGCGAGGAGAGGAAAAATACGAGTTGACAGGCAGGAATGTTTGTTTGCAATATTATTTTGGTGTCTGGTCGAATGTTTTTTTGCCTTTCATCATGTATGTTTTCATTTTGATATGCACTGGAAACAGCTTGCGTACAGTTAGTTTTGGTTCTTGGTTCAGCAAACCTGAAACCCAGAAACCTGGAAGCCTCCAGCGAGCTTCTTGGAGCTGTTCTGATGTTGTGTTTACTGGGACGAGTCGTGGTTCTGAATGTGTGGTCTGCTGCTTCTTTTGGCTTGAGACGAGCTGCAATAAAAACCTGGATCTTTCCAGAAGCTGTTATGGCTAACAGTGATTCAGCAGACACCAAACCAGAACCAATACAACAGCTGCATACAAATGTTCATCAGGTGTTGTATACTGTAAATGCTCTGCCAACTAATACAAAACATCAGTTGTCTTAATCCATTAATTTTGTCATAATCTACCCTCTGAGCTGCATGTCTGCAGATAACTAAATCATTCCAGTTTTACACGAACGCTGTTGATGGATGATGTTGAAATGATGAAATGATGTTTTGCCGCCAAACAGTTGAGGCATGGACTCCACTAGACCTTTGAAGGTGTGCTGTGGTATCTGGCACCAAGACAGTAGCAGCAGATCCTTTACATCCTGTAAGTTACAAGGTGGATCAGGCCACAGATGCTCGATTGGATTGAGATCTGGGGAATTCAGAGGCCAAATCAACATCTTGAACTTGTTGGTGTGCTCCTCAAAGTATTCCTGAAGCATTTTTGCTCTGTGGTAGGGCACATTGCCCTGGTGAAAGAGGCCATCAGCAAATTGGTATACGACAATGCTTAGGTAGGTCGTGTGTATGAAAGGTAGGACCCAAGGTTTCCCAGCAGAACATTGCCTTATTCCCATAGTCCTGGTGCCATGTGTTCCCCAGGTAAGTGACGCATCTGCCCATCCAGCTTCCACCTGGTCTGGTTCTGATGCTCATGTGCCCATTGTTGATGCTTCCAACAGCACACAGGGTCAGCAGGGGCACCCAGACTAGTCAGAATTTGGCCCTTGTCCATTTTTGCCCATGCTTGCTTCTCCTATGTCAACTTTGAGGACAAAATGTTCAGTTCTTGTAATGTCATGGCTGATCAGTGCATTCTTGGAAGTGAATTTGTGGCCTTCAAATTAATGGTCAGTGGTTGATTACAGTCTGCTGAATTTCACGTGTGTGGCTTGGAAACCACTTATCACTGGAGCTGTGTCAGCCTCGCTTCACAAGGACGATCCATCAGACCTGAGTCAAGCCAAAGTGCCAATCAACCCCGGTCATTATCTGATCATTGGTTTGGTTTGAGGTATCTTTCAGTGTGACGAGGCACACATGAGACTAATCCTGAGTAGATGAATTATCTGTCACATTTCAATCGTTGCCAAAAATGTTTTAAATAAAGACGGATAATATAAGCCAGACAAGCTTTTAGTCCACTGAGCCACCGGGACGCACCTGTAATCGATTACTCATTGATTGTCAGTGATGATAAAACCAGAACAGCTGCCTCCCCTGAAACAATTTCATTAATTTGGAAACTTCAGTGCAAAGAAATTTCAGAGGAATCTTCAGCCAGATAACGACAAAATGATGGATTTTGCTTTGTTACAATGTTCTCACTTTTAAACTGTTTTAAAGTTTTTACAGTGAGATGGAGCCTTATTTTGGGAGCTGGGGTGTAGTACGGCTAGCCTTAATATAATGTGAACAGGTGAGTCTTCTTGTAGACTCACTTCTGGAGCCAGACTCAAGTCGCCATTCAGTATCGTACATTTACAAAAATAAAATAATGAACAGTATTAATTTAAATAAACTGACTGGTCAGGTGTGGGGTGGTGTGTTATTCCTGTGACGCACTCACAATCATCTGTAACTTCTCAGTTCACTTACTTAGTTTTGCATGTTGCTGTGTTTGTTCACCACAGCAAAGTCTTCACATCTGAAAGCGATAACCTGAGGTTTCATCTGTTGTCTGTCTGCTGGTCTGCAATGCCAAACACAATGCAGGCAAGCAGACTGGCTACTGTTGGACTGATTCAAAACCAGCTGGAATCAGGAAGACTGGATTCACAGCTCTCATGCATTTTTTTTTAATCTTTGGGTTTGACGAGGGTATTTGTTATGTTAGAATGGTAGCAGATAGACAATAGCAAACACAAGCCAAAGACCAGAATCAGTTTTGATTTTATTGAAGATGCAGTAGCAGGATGGGATCCTGCATTTATGGGAATGGTGCAGGCAAAACGAGACGGAGCTGGCAGTTACAGGAGGATGGTTGGCAGGACTTCTGGAGCGCGGGAAGATCGAGGTTAATCAGGGATCACGCCAAAAACAAGTTTCCAAAATCACATCACCATTTACCACGAGGGTGATTAAACGATGGTGCAGTCTTGGAGCTGTACTTCACGGGGTGACTGGATGATGAGGAGCAGGTAGTGAGGTGAAAAACCGGAGACCATGCCCAGCAACTCACAATATCATCAGCTGCTTTTTCCATGAAGAACAACAAATAAAAGTAGAAAAAAAGACACACTAGACTGCAAAGTCCGTTACAAAGAGTAAAAGTAAAGGAAACACTGAACTTTATGTTTGAAGCCAAGGGAGAAAAAAACAAGAGAGAAAAGCATGGCAGAGTGAAGAAGCTTCTGTCTTTCTGTAGTTTGGAGATCACCTCCTGCGTCAGATGTTTTCAGCCTCAACGTCAGCTTCAACTTCACTTCCAGATGACTTAAACACTGTTTGGTTTGGACAGCAGAAGTATTTAAAGTTATTTCAACTAGTATTTTGCACAGGTTTGGTCTGCTCTGGGTTAGAAGCCATAAGAGCTTCTAGAAAGATCCAGGTTTTTATTGCTACTTTGCTACAGCCAAGAGATCCACCAGAGACCACAGAGTGTGTGACCTGGAGACTTGGCAGCGGTTTATTTTAAAAACTTTATAGTATGTGAGAATGTAAATGGACCCTGTCGGCTCACTTCTGGTTGTATAGTACAATTGCACGGAGGCGTGGAGGAGGTGCGACCACCGATCTGAACCGTCTGGGGTCTGTTTGTGTGGAAGTCCAATATCTATTTAGTCAAGTTTTACTGGGATGATTTTGTTGTTTGCTGAGCTGAAGCATCTTCCAGCAACATGCAGCTGAATCTGGTGCTGCTCACAGCAAAGACATCAAACTTCAGAAGAAACACAGATCGGAGCAGGCTGGTTGATTCGTAGCCTTTTAATCGTGCAAGTCGATCAATGTTTCAACACCTTCATCATCTTTTCAGTCAGATTCTGACTCTGACACAGTCAGCTGCTAAATGTTAAGATTTCTTTAAGAACTGTGTGAACTCTCTCTTTCACACAGACAAACACACAAACAGCGTCTTCCAGTGTGACAACCCAATAATGACAGTGAGCGGTTCTTTAGTTTTCGTCCAAACCAAACAGAGCATGATGACTGTGTTTGAGTCATCTGCAGCTGGATGGACAGAATGAACTTTGACAACGCAGAAGCTGAAGTTTATTTATATATCAAAGCTTCTGTGACAGTTTCGATGTGAAAAGGCTTCAAAAAGGCCAAAAGAGAAAGAAAAACCACCAACAAGAAGAATAAAAGAAAATGATAAAAGTTCAGGTGACGACGCACACCGACGTCCTGAAGCTGAAGTGTGAAAACAATGCTGGGATTGTTCTGTCAAAGTGTGAGAGGTCAGATATTGTTGACGGTAGATGTGACGGGGGCGTACGAGGGTGAGCACAATAAAGAGCGAGAGAAGGAAAGGAAACGGAGAAAATGGTGGAGAGAGGAAAGATGTAGAGAGAGATTTCAGACCTCCTGTTCTCAGCTCTAAACATCCTGTCGGAGGGAAACCCCCACCCCCCTCCTCCCCACCCGGCGCTTTAGAACAGGTGTTTACTTTGCTTCACACACACAAAGAATAATAATACTGAGGGAACACATGTTAACATCCAGCACGTTTTTTTCCTCTTTTGCTGAATCACATTTCTTCCATCAGTAGAGGGCCTGACACGAGGTGGAAGGTCGAGGGACAAATGCTTACAGGCAACACACACACACACACACACAGAGCGAGTGACGCACCTCAAAACATGTGAAACACCAGCAGTGTCTTGATGCGCATTAACATGCCCTATTTCTCAAGGCCGACGTGCATGACTGCTCCATGAAATCAGGATTTACAAACACGGTCGCTCTTGTTTGCTTCTGTGTCTTGAATGCTTCTTCTATCGGCGCGATGCATCCTGTGTGTTATTGCATCAATTAATGCACACCAAATGAGGCGACGCTCTGCAATGCAGAGCTGGTGTCGGCTGTACTAGAGGTCGTCTCTACCAAGTTACAAGACAACGACATGTAACGCTTGTTTTAGCAGTAAGCGTGGCACCTTTTAGCATCTTATCCAACAGACGCTGACATTTGCACACAAGTTTTTAGGCTGACTGGTGAGGTCAGACGTTGGAGGGTGATGTTCATTCAGTAAATGATGCTCCCATTCAGAGGAGAACAGACAATAAAGCAGGGTATGCTGCAGGGTGAGGCTACCTTGTGACTGACAAGTTATTCTCAGTGAGTCCGTTCAGCTCGACACACCGGGCTCATAAAAACAGATCAAACTGTCAAACTCGACTCCAGAATGTTTGTGACCGGGCAGGGAGACACCTTTTCCTGAAACAAAGCTCAGTATGTTATTCACCGACTCCACGCCCTCGTCCAAATATCCTGGCTCCAATAAAACAAGAAGGCAACGACCATAATGCCAGAGGTAAGGTTTTAAAATGGTTGTCTGTGAAATGAAGAATTTTATTTATGAAAGGAAAGCAGAGGGTGTGATTGACTGACTAGATCTGTATGCTGCAGCATGAGAATGCTGTTTAACTTCACCTACTCCAACAGATGGCGCTGTCCTCTGGTGGAGTGACTGAATGCTGCAAATGTGTGTGTAAAGCACTTGCACTGTATGTGTGTGTGTGTGTGTGTGTGTGTGTGTGCTGCCCTCCAGCTCTCTCACTCTCTCTCTCTCTCTCTCTAGAGAGTGACTGAATGTGGAGAGATCTATCCAGCACTTTCAAACAACCTCAGAAATGATTCAAATCAAAGTTGATGTGTGTATATTTACACAAAGCTCTTTGCAAACAGGTCCTGGACATACATTTTATGCTGAAGCGGGCAGATATGAGGGTGCTGCCTTCAACAAAATGAAGGAGAAAAGGAGACGCTGCACTCGCCCTGTCAGCAGAAAACTTAACTAAAAACATCCCCTGATTTCCATGAATAAAACAACATAAGACACACAAACATCCTTTTGTTTCATATTAATCATAAGATACTTTTTTACAAGGCTTTGGGGCCTCCATTACTTATAAATCAAATGCAGCTGGAGTCTCTAAATAAACAAACTAAGACACAAGCAAACACTGCAGTGAATACAAGACATGATATTTATGTAATAATTCACACTGGTGCTCTCAACAACACGCTCGGACCTCCCTGTTTCCCCTAAATTGAATCTGGTCTGGTGGAGCAGCTCAGCGTCCACATAAACCGGCGACAGTAAACACACCGCGAACCACACGCGCGCACACACACACACACACACACACACACACACACACACACACACACACACACACACACACACACACACACACACACACACACAGTAAAGCAAATGCATGTGGTTCACATAAACTTTATGTGAGAACAGTATAACATGAAAGACAGCAGATGGATTTAACTCCAAACTGATCATTTATTTAGAGTTAAGGTTTCTGGAGTGTAATTACCGGCTGTGAGCAGCAGGTGGCAGCAGAAGAACACCCGTCTCATCAAGCCAGCACTGACAGTTTGTACATAGAAGTAAAAGAAGTAGACAAGACACATCCTGCTGCGCAGCAGTCGTGTAATACTGCATCCAATGTGTCCAGATTTGTCTCCTTTTTACCCATAATCCCCTCTGTTCTGAGTCCTCTTTTCCACATTCCCTTCTAACAGGTGACATCACAGTTAGAGGACTGAGACGTTGTAGTTGTTTTGGTGTCACCTTTAAATTACGTCATTGTTTAACTGACTTTACAACCTTGACCGGGTGTTAAGTCATGTTTTGTTATGATGTGTTTGCACAACGCTGCTTGAGGATGGAGAAGTGTTTCCCAAAGCAAACACTGTGCGTACAATACAACCATCTGTTTCGGCTGCCAACCGGCTGCCAGTGAATTGAATGTGGTGACCTCTGCTGATGTATTCATACTAATGACAGAAATGAAGGAAATCCCGTCAGCTAATCCTTCAGTGTATTTCTTTGCAGTAATTTATTTATTGGTTATGCTTCAGTGTTACATCTTTTGGTCGCTGATCTGCTTGTTTTGCACATTTCTTTTCTGTCATTTTCTGTCTTTGATAAATCAAATTAGGCATGACTCTACCCACCCGGGGTTTAAAGCACACCAGAGCACCATCGCTATCTCGCAACACAAGCCCAACTTTGTTAATCCTAACAGGTAAGTTTAGAGAATCAAAACATATTGCATGAATGAACTGAGACAATCGTGGATAAATGTCGTCTTTCTGACCCTCCCTGGTAAAAGTAGCCGTCATTTCTTGGCATTTAGCAACAGAGGATTTCCATTATCAGCAGTTTAAATGTCAGCGACCTCAGAAAACTCCAGACTCAGACCGGTATCCTGTATTACTGCACCGTTAGCTTAGTCCGGCCCAGCCTACAGGCTCAGTTAAGACTCTGTACATAACACCTGTGCAATATTTAGGTGTGGAGCATCATGCAACATTCTTGGTGTACATGTTTTGGTGTTTATATATCTGTGTGTGTGATTCTACATGTTAACTGTTTGTACATGCATTTAATGCCTTGAACACCTCCTGTGGAAGACAATTAAGATCTAATGCAAACACGCTCACGGTGTTACAGTGGTTTGTGTTAACTGTGTAAATATGATGTCGTTTCTGTAGAGACGTGACTGTCAGTTAGAACAGCTCATCTCTGCTGAAATGATCTCAGATGTCCTGTCCAGATAGACCTGTTAGTGATAGAGCAAGAAACCATGCCAACCAACTCCCATCAGCCCTTTTGGACTGCGTACCTCTTCTACCCCCAGTGACCAGGTTAAACGCATGATGTCAATAAAGGACTCGATTACCCACAACGCTTAGCATCTCCAGCCACTTTTTATTGTCAATGCAGGGCCAGAGGTTCCAACATAACTTAGCCCGACAACACCACAAGCTTCAGCGACATCATACTCCATGTCTGCCTCGATAGTGTAAGGCTGAAAGATCCAAACAGAGCCTGGACAGGACGGTTTGCCTCAAACATGAATCAGACTTGTAGACTTCTAATCATTGTTTTCTGTTTTAGATCTTTAAAACAGTATAAATGTATCTTGAGCTGCAGTAGCAGCCGCTCTCATCGATCTGAAATGTGACTGTCTCTTCTATCTGCTCCACTTCTGTCACAGACGTTACCTCACCGATTTGCTGTGATGTCATCCCATCGCTCTCCCTCCCTGACGCCTTTTCCCTCTCTCTCTCTCTCTCTCTCTCTCGATGTGACTGTCGTCTTTTTCCCTTCTCTATTTGGGTCTGTGTCTCATCTCACCTCTGCTGCCCCTCCTCCGTCTGTCTTGCTCTCTTCCTCTGTCATATTTCTGTCTGTCTCTCTCACCCTGCTTTACAATGCAGCAGCAGAACACAGCGCACACATCTTAAGATACGTTCTTGCCAGCCTGTATACAGTATATTCATGTAAATATAGGATGCACGCACGCATGTGGGAATTCACATAGAAATGCAAATACACAAACATGCAAGTGCAAATGGAAATTACTCCCATACACCCACAGAATGTATAGTCGCTGTGTATTCAGAGTGAATGTCATGAGGCAGCGTGTACAAAGTCAGCAAGATGTAAAGTGATGCAAACAGCAAGCTTCATTTTAATGTCAACTTTGGTCAACATCTAAGACCTGAACTGAACTGATGCTGCATCTAACAGTCTTACCCAGTGAGTATGAAGTGTGCTTAAAGGGTAACTAGAGAAGGCTGCAATTGCCCCCATCAGTGTACGTCCACTAAGACCTAAATTTCACCGGTAAAGGCTCTACGACGTCACAAGATTTGGTCATGTTTCCTGTGCCTCTACTACAAAAGTAGGCTATCTTGTTAAATTCTTTCTCTTTTGTCTGTTTTTACAATTGGAAGTCTGCACAGGGTGTTTTATTTTGAAAAACTTCGATCTGCTCTGTACGACTTCTGCTTCAAAACTTGATTCTTCCCTAAAGGCACCACCTTATTCAATATGTTCTGTCACGGTTTGGGGTTTCTTGCTCAGTGTTTCCTGTTTTAGTTTGTAATTGTCCCTTCTGCTTGTGTCTGTAATTCTGCTTTTGTTGCCATTATTATTATTATTTATTGATAATTTGCCCAGAGATGATTAGTTTCACCTGTTCCTGATATTTAAGAAGGTAGTCAAACTTTTTAAACTCTTCAAAATGACACATTCAGTCTTGGTTTTCTCCTTGTATGACTGCAGATGCACTTCAAACTTTGTAAAACACGAGCACATTGTTATATCTCAGTCTCCTTTGACAAAATCTATAATTTTACCTCGTCATCCTGGTTTGTCTTCCCACTGTTCCACCATTAATTCTCTGAGTTAGATGTGAAAATACTCTCCCCGCTGCCTCTCTGATGTCCGACCTCCCTCTCTCCTCTGTCCTATATATTTTCACATCTAGCTGATTTAATGGTTTATTTCAACCAAACCACAGTTGGTGAGCTCAATATTGGACCAATTTCAAAAATTGGTGTCCCCCATTAGTCACTTAGACACAAAAATAAGGGAAAAACAGGCCCAGGTTGAACAAGTTACCCTTTAATGGGATACAATACTCTATATATAGATATTTAAACCCTTTGTCACATAGGATAACACACTGAGCTGAGCAGTGTTGAGACACTGATACATGTGACTCTGATTAACATGAATGTTTAAAACCTACACGTGTCAGTGTGTTTCTGCAGATTAACAACCTGTAACTTTACGAGCTCCAGCAGCTCTCACGCCATGAATACATCAGATAAGAGCTCAGATAAAAACAAAAGATGAACCAGAGTCAGTTCTTTGTCATAATCTGGATTATTTTTAGTTTGCATGATGTCATTTTGACCTTATTTAGATATTTTCGACTTCTTCTTATGTTGCAGCATGACTTGACTACACCCCTCGTAAAGACAAAGTTTCGGTGGCCGACACGTTCAAACGTGCTGCAACAGCCTAAAACATTTCCAAAAGGAGAAAGATGCTGCAGCTTCAAGAAATGATGCCGGTTCACAAACACAAAATCCAAAACAAACCCAACAACGGTCACATGCTGGGAACGAAAACAAACAGAACAACACAACAAAAGTTCTTCAGGGTTTCTGAGCTGAGAGGGAGAAACACCAGAACAGAGTGTGTTTCTGGATGTTTACCCTGTTTGTCTGTCACCTCTGTCTGCTCTTTATTTCTCCTTCAGCATGTATAATGCTCTCTTCACCTCTCCTTATCACCTTCCTATTTTATCTTAATGTACTTTCTCCGCTTGCTGTCACTTCCTCAGTGTCTCTTTTGTCCTCACGCCTCCTCCCTTTCCTCGTCATCTCCCAGTGCTCTCTCTGTTATTTACCTGTACTTGACTTGTCATCTCGTCTCTTCTCCGTTGTGTTGACTGGATCTGCAGCGTTTTTCTGTTTGGGTGTCTTTTGATTTTGTATCTTTTCTGTATTTACGATGTGTTTGCTGTTGATGTATTTGTTTTGGCTGTCTGCATCATGTTTTTTTCATTCGCAACACATTTCGGTGGTCGGGTTTGTTTGGGATTTTCACATGTGCTTTTGAATTGACATTATTTCTGAAGCTGCAGTTTGATTCCTCTAATAGAAATGTTTGTTTGCCCTTGTCAGCCACCGTACAAAGTCAGTTCAGTTGTATTTATATAGTGTCACTCATGACACTTCCCATATAGAGCAGGTCTGGACTAAAATAAAATAATATCATTTACAGAGACCCAACATTTCCCACTGTGATCAAGCACCTGGTGACAGTGGCAAGGAAAAACTTCTTTTGCAGCTAAATGCATTGTTGTTCTGATTCCAAGCTAACTGTCAGTAATATCAGCATTCATATACATTCACAGTAGAATCACACTCCAGTTTTCAGAGTTGAGTGGTGGTCTAGTTAAAATCAACCTGGCGCAAGTGGGACGTGCTCAGTTCAGCTGCGTACGGTGAATTTACCTGGTTGGAGTCAAATGTTGCCGCACACCTGGAAGCTTTATCTCTCTGCCTCATTATGTTTTATTTCAGTGTTACATTGTGCATTATGGCTGATGTTTCTGAGCTGCGACTGACTGAACATGTTTAATGAGCAGGTAATAAAAAGATATCGAGCCGAAAACAAAAACCTGCCAAGCTGCGTCATTAATCTAATTTGAATTTGTGAGATCATTTGACAGCCCACTGAAAGAAGTGTGCATACTTTACTTAAGTAGCAATGCCACAATGTAAAATAAGTATAATCAACAAAACACAAATAAAGGTCCATTCTGTCAGATTTAGGGGGCTCTATTTAATAATAATAATAATAATAATAATAATAATAATATTCACAGCCTCTGTATACTTTCTCCTTCACACTTGGAACGGGCGAGCAAGTGGAGGAGTTTCTATCTGCAGCTGAACTGCTAGATGCCGCTAAATCCTACACACTGAGCCTTTAAGCACCTGAATTCACAAACAAGAATCACACCATCAGCAGATATGTTTGAATGATTTATTAACAGACAGAAGGACAGTGAACGAAGCTTGTGTTCTTTTGTACTTGGATACTGGGGAATCTGCTGTAGTCTGGGCGTGACGGCGAGTAGGTGGAGAGTAAGAAATAAGAGACAGAAACGGATTGGGAGTCAGAATATGCTGAGGTCTGTTCCTGCTCCTGAAAGTAAAAGCTTCAATAAAAGTATGATTATTTTTGTGTCTTTGAATGTCTGACTAATCAACCAACAAGTATTGTCTGTGTATCACAGCCTGATATATCTTCTTCCTCTGTGCTGCAGAGCTCCATTGTTCTGTCACTGTTGCAGTGGATGATGTGTTTTTTCAACACAGTCCCATCTACACCATCCTGTTGCCAAAAATACTCACTAGAGCACCAAACGCGGATTAATCCACAGCTGAAAATAGTCCCCAACAAATGCACTACTATTATACAAAATAACATCTTACCGTTAACATTTCATTAGTCTCTTTTTTCAGCACATTTCACTTGCATTTATCATTATATTTGACTTTTTGGCTTTACTTTTTTTTGTGTTGTGTTTCACACGTTATGTATTATTTTGCTTTCGATCCTATAAACCTACAACTTCGAGGTCCTTTGAGACACTCTGGCAAAGTGCTGCGAAATTAAACTTGGAATGACTCAACCAGAAAGTGCATCGACATAAAATCCAAAAAAGAAAATAGACATGAGGAGTAGCCTCAGTGTTTTGACTGACAAATGATCCCCAGGGAGTTCAGTGCAGGAACAGCAATGACCCATCGCAGCAAAGATGGAGACAAAATAAAAAATAACACACAGAACTGATATTTCCACTTTAAATGCAAATAAAAGGTGCACAGTTATAAAAGAAGGTGCACTTCTTGCCAATCGTTTTTCCCGGGAAGGCCCTTCCAAAGTTTAAAATGCCCCAGACTGTAAATACTTAAGTCAGGAGAAAAAGCGCCTCTCCTCTTTATTGATTGTGGACTTGGGCTTATGCTCTCCCTGAATCGCCCATTTCATTATGCTTTGCTCCCGGTTTATTGGTTTTAAGGCATGAGGCTCCGAGGGGAGACGTGTTTAGCTTATTGCTTTGGCGGGATAAAGCAGCGCTGGCTTATTGCTAGAGTCTGGAGGGCTGAGCTGTTCCAGCAGCAGAGCTACACAAAGAAATCTCTATTGTTCTACACACCAGAGAAACCAGTATGAATAACAGCACTGGCCACATGGGAAACTTTCTCTGAAAGGTGGCTGTGATATGCAGACTCTCTTAGGTTCAACAAAGGACATGAAAAATGGCTACCTCCACTGAACCCGAGTGAATGAGGTAGCTGAAGGCGCCATTTTCACATTTTGTGCAACCAAATCCAACTTTATTCAATTTTCAACAATACAAAATGGAGAAAAGAAGCAAATCATCACACTTTGAAAAGCAGAAAATATTTGCTAAATGTTGACTATTTATCATTTTCCAATCTTATTTTCTCTTCGCGTCTACCACAGGTGAACTCCAACCATTCAGATCAACAAACCATGTAACGTATTCAAACTTTTACTGAAGCCAGTCAAAAGAAGAGTGAAAATATCTTTTCCACTGATGAACACTTTGGCTATCATTGCAAACCTCTTTATCAGCCACCATTGTCGTCAGTTTTCACACGTCGTTGCACACACTTAACTTTAAAGTCTGTGTAAAGTAAGAATAAATATGAGTTCTGAGTTTGTCAACCCAAAGAACAAAGTGTTATTAACCATCCAGCCAACTTTGAATGATTAAAAATATTTACAAGTTTATGAAATTAGGTGTCAAAATCAGGTAAAAATCAATTCTCAGCTCCAGGACTGTGGGGGCGTGTCCTCTGAAGGCGCTGAAGCCACGCCCACTCATGGGAGCGGTCAAGCAGCCATTTTGAAGCGACTGAAACGTGTCAGATGAGTTCAGAAAATTACGTGACTAACTTTGAAACACTCTGAGCTGAGATGAATTCATCTCTGTCTCTCTGCTCAGGGCGGCCTCAACGTGTCATCGAGCCGCCCTTTAAGGACCGCCCACAAAATCCTGAGAGTGAAAACTGGGGAAAAACTGTTTGAACCTCTGACTCCACATGTCAGTAATATATCATTGAAAGTCTTTTTCACTGATTTTGGTGAAACTGGATCATAAAAATGTTTCCTCCATCTGCTCTGCCTCAACTCTCTGTGATTTACAGAGTTTCCTGATGAACAGAAAGTTTTACTTGTTGCTAAAGTAAGTTAACCGCTCAGCTCAGTCCATGTTGCCCAGATCGGGAGCTCAAAGTACCGGGAGGCGTGTTTGTATTTACACTGCCAACGATGGAGCTATGGACTGCCAGAAAGAGGTTTTCAGGCCTGACTGGAGGGTGAGCCAGTGGGGAATTCTGACAGAGAGCAGAGCTGGGTGAGAGGGCTAGCAGCCTCTACGGACATGGCAGAGGAGGAGGCTGACAGAGGGAGGCAAGAAGAAAAAAGGAGAAATTCACCGAATAAGACAAGAGTAAATCTGGGACTGACTTTTAGTGGTTGGCGAGAGCTTGGTGAAATAAAAGGCTGAAAGACAGACGCCGAGCTGGGCTGACTGCTGTTGGACTAGTCAGTAATATTTACTGGCTGCAATTGTTGCACTTGCTTGATGTTACTTTAAAGCTGCACTACTCAGTATTTTTATATTAACAGTGATTTAAATGACTTTGTGTAATGTCAAAGGGGGTCAAATGCACAAAGATTTATACCCAAACTCTGCACTTCTCAGCTCCACAGAGCATTTTAACACATTTCTGTTGCTGTACAGCACATTTACTGTATGGTTCGTGCTCGGCGCTCTCATTAACCTCATTTCCAGCAGCAGCAGGCAGCTGCTTTAAGATGACAAACTTAGCAACTAGCTTATGAAGAATGTGGAACATCTAGAGCCAGATATGTTTCTCAGGAAACAATAAAAAGACCCAAATGGTCATACATTCATGCATACATTTTATTTCCTTTGCATAAGTTCATTTCCTTTGTTTTCTTGAGATCTCAAATTCTTTGTCATTATATCAAAAACACAAACTTTGTTTTCCCAAAATAAGAACATAATCATTTGAGATCTCAAGAAAACAAAAGGATACTTTAATATATTAAATAATTGCAGTGTATCATCGTCAGGAGCAGGAGAATGTTGCAATTGCCTTGATTTAATACAATATATTAGACTATCCTTCTGTTTTGGTTTTGTTGTTGTTTTTTTGAGATCTTGAATTAATTATGGCGTTCTCTCTGGAAAACAAAGTTTCTTTGTCTTGAGATCTCGAATCTTTGGAGAACAACATTTGTTATTTCAACATAACGGCATAAATAACTTGAGATCTCGAGAAAACAAAAGAAATTAACTCGTTATCACAAGAAAAACAGAAGAAGTTTTTTAGTCAGTTACAGGGATCATGTACATGAGTGGCCATGCTGACCTGTTTAAAATGGGGCAAATCAAGCTCTCAACATTTCACTTCAAGTGTATTATGATGGATCATTAAGGGGCCATCTGAAGGAGATAAACATTTAGTATAATATAATCATCAGAAAATAAAATACAATCAAACACGAGGAAATGACATTTGATTTAGTATCGTGTTATTCCACCAGCAGCTGTATCTGCGTCTGCGTCTCAAACCCAACAGTATTTTTGAGTTGATTATGATTCCGTGATTATAATGATCATCATCTACTCATCATGTGATTACACTACACTTAAGGAGCCATATAATAACTCTTCATTTGCCTCTGCCATTTTCTGATAGTAACGATCTAACTCGTGTCCTCCGTATACGTCGTTTCCTTCTCGCTCGCCTCTCACTTTTTTTTTTCTCACCTTCATTTTCTCTCACTTCATCTCTCTCCTCTGTCTCCAGCTCCTCCATCAGTGATTACACATAACCCTGAAGTAATTAAGCTAAGAACACAGACGGGGACGCGGGTCATAAATAAACAACTGTAAGTGATATTAAACTATCAGGGAGAGCGTTGGCAGGGGGAAACACATCGTCAGGAGTTTTTTAAATGAACTCTGGCTGAGCAGCACTTCTGACTTCCCACAAATTGTCTCTGTGGCACATGACAGATTTAGAAAGCCTATTTCATATTTTGCTGAGGATTATCAAGCTAATGATACAGAGGCTATTCATCTGCATCACAGTTTTCTTATTGGTTTTAATATCTTTAAAGAAAATGAATGAAATCAGCACGTACACGCCTCGGGTACTTCAAAAAAACGAAAATAAAGAGTTTTAAAACGACCTTTTGTAAGAAATTAAATCACAAGAAAAATGACAGCCCTGACATTTACCTCCTCATGCCCCCCTGACAGGCAACTCTTGTGGTAATGAAAGTAATTGCAGACGCCTCTGCCTGCAAAGGCAGAAGTAGCATGGTGTGATTTAAGGATAGGTAGGAGTGAAAAGCTGATATCTTGTTGCTGAGCAATCAATAGTGCTGGAAGTCGTATCAAAATCTTTTACTCAAAGCAACCTCTCTGTTCAGTCTGCATTAACAACCTAACTTCAAGTATTATCATTAAAATGTACCTCTGGGATCTGAACAATAACCCGTGATTGCAAAAGCAATTGATAGAGCCACTGATAGGACCTCAGAGGGTTAGAGTATACACGTAAAAGTACTCACTATGCAGCCAAAATGAACCTGACGTTTATATAATTAGATTAATATTACTGACGCAGTAACAAGTAAGATGTTGCCACCTGATGTACAGCTAATTCCATCTGTTGGGTGGTTTCAGAAATGTTGGAAATAAAAATACTCTGCTTGCTTTAGGTGACGGGATGGCAGTCAACCGTGTGCAGGACTATTTTTCTTTTACGTTTGGTTTTAATTAACTGAACAAACATCAGCGCAATTTTTGGGAAACATTCTGACGTGTACTTGGATTTTTGCCCTGTGACATTCATTGAAGTGGGAGATATCATTTATATGAACAGAGCCTTTAATTTGTTTAGTGACTGAGTGTGTCAGGTTTTATGCAGACGTGTTACTCTATGCAGCATCAGAGCACGTTCCAAATTGTGGATCTGAAACTGAACTGCTAATGAGAAATTCTCAAAAAATAATGTCTATCACCAAAAATAGCAAAGTATATGTGACAGTAAAAATAGACCTCCACCCATCCAGTTCTCCATCATCTTCCTCTTCCCTCTCATCCTTCTTGTAGCGGGACCATTAAAATCATAATGAGACTGTTGCCGTTTTTGGAGGCTGAGATTGGAAGTAATTCATCCTCATTGCTGAAACTAAATAATTGAAAGGATGAGGAGTTTTTTGGGGAAGAGGCTGGGGTTGATATCGCGGCTTCAGAAGGAACATACACAGAGAGAGGATTGTTATTGTTATTCAGAACTCAGAACATGAGCCAGCACTGTCTCTGAAAGTTTCAGACATCTACTAGAAACAGCTCGAACCACAACCACAAGTGTTTACTCTCCAGAAAAGTAATATATGTTCAGAACATAGAAGAATGTCACAGGCAAGAAAACCACAGGCACATGCTTCAGAAGGAAACATCAAGAAAACCTTCTTTAAGGAAATACTAGAGTAAATACAGATGCTGGGTTGGTAGCTATCCAACTAGTCTGTTCTCCATATGACAGTACGTCGTGCCTTTGTTACCTCTGGGACCTCTACGAATTACAGCACAGACGACCTTTAGAAATGTTACAAATTATTAAAATAAAAATTCCCACTGCAAATTATTGCCCATATTACGTCATGAGAGACACAAAGGTCATGAGATAATATTAGTCCTGTGTGAATTGGCGTCTCTCCCGGTCGAATTATGGAGGTTGCGTTCAAGTTGAAAGATTTGACAATGTTTTAGGTGAAACTTCAGGAGGCTCATCTCGTCACCCAGCACAGAGAGACCAATTCCCAGAAAACAACAAGCTCAAAGCCTTCAGAGGAGCGAAATCTCAGAAGATAATGAGATAGATGACAAGTGTAGTGACTGCAAACTCTCAGTCACTTCATAGGCAATGCTGAAGAAATGTTTTTCCTTTGGGTGAAGTTCCCGTTTAATGAATCGAATACTTTTACTTATGTTTCTTTTCTTACTTGTCTTGTATGGTTGTACAGTAACAATCATGTGATCCCCATCAAATGTACACTAATGCTGTTCACCCCGCGCAGCAACTGAACTCTCATTTCATGCATCCAGTGTCAGTAAATTTGGGTAAAATACAGACTTCACTTATCACATGCGAATATGCCACCCAAAACACAGACGTGGACGTGGTTTCTAGATCATGTGAGGTCATCTGGTTAATATTGGTCCTGTGCGAATAGCAACTTAGACACATCACAGGTGCAAAGTTAATTTTCTGGCCAGGTGGTGTCTGAATTCACAAGAAAGAGTCTGATTTTCTGCAGACAGACTGAGACTGAATAATGATGCGGTACATTGTCGGTTTAAGGCTGCAGCTTCAGCGACAGAACCTAAACAAGGCTTCAATCCGTCTGTGAAACAAGAAGCCCAGAGGAAGACAAAATACTAAAGTATTATAGATAGTTAGATCAGCCTGAATCCTCCTGAACAGGGATCGTGTTCATCATCCTGTCTGAGTATTCAAGCGTTTAATTAATCAGGCCAAACAGCTTCAGTTTAAATCTGATATAAACTGCCACCTGCTTCTGTTTTAACTTAGTGACACTAAACATGCATTAGATTCAGGCTGACAAATGGTAACCAAGTTTTCTGGCAGCTGCCAAACTGGCTGCTACGCAATCCTTATAGGCAATTATGACCATCAATGTACACTCTTCTTTTTGCCACTGACAGACTCCAAATGTAAGTGTCTGACAACCTTATGGAAGGGTTAAATCCTTTCAGTTTGATCAGTAAGAGCAATTTAACCTCACAGATCATTGTAAACTTGTAGTTCATTCAAACTTGACAAACACAATAAAACTCATCAAAATTGTCTTTCCAGTTTAACAGCAATCACCAAATTTGGTTTGGCTGAAATAAACCCTGGAGAAATACCAAAGATAGAAAGTAAAAGTCCAGTGTGAAAGATTACCAACCACAGAAATGGAGTATCATTTTCATAGTTGTGTATAATCACCTGAAAATGAGACTTCTTGTGGCCTTTGAATGAGCGTTTTACATCTATAGAACAAGCTGGTCCTCTTCCTGTAAAAACCTAAATTTACCCACAGGCTGCTCAGTTCCCAAACAGTGTTTCAGAAAACAGACGACGCGTTTGCTGAGTACACACTGACCTAAAAGCCTGTTAACGTTAAGTTGACTCAGAAAGTTACAGAGCAGGCCTGCATTAATGGCTCTAATACTACGTGTATTAGCTGCTTTGTACACAGCAGCTCTCCAGAGGACCTCGCTCGCCGGCTTCTTCAGTCCTTCCTGATTGATTCGACTCAACTGTGAAGTCTCTATTGTGTTTATGTCCGACAGCGTTGCATTGTGTCTCGTATCATCCATTCCCTATCTTTTCTTACATCTCATTTCATTTTAAGGAGTACATGAAGTGCTGTTGATAAAGGAGCAGGACTTGAATTATTTATAGTGCAGTACAACAAGTCTGCAGAGTTTAATATGGGATCAGTGCTGCGAGCCAGCAGTGGCTCTCAATCACAGAGTCCCCCTGGTGGAAACATCAATCAGCCCTCGGACAGTGAGTGATGGATTTACTGAGAGATTCGACTGTTTAGACAGACAAGGCAGCCCCAGATTTATTGAGCGCTATGACAAAAGTTTGAGAGAAGGAATATACTTCGTAATCTTCCCCTTCTTCACTTCAGCAGACGGCGTTAGAGGATAGCTAAATGAAATCTGTAACAAAACGTGCAGCGGCGCATCATTTGTCCCCATTTCCATCTCTTACAGATGACATGAGTAACCGTGCTCGTTTGTTGTTTTTTGGCCAGATTTTCTACAGAAAGACAAAATGTTGTTGAGCTCAGAGTTTTCTTTGCTCCAGTTTACCTGTACTCGTTTATCCAGGAGGCAAAAGAGGCAGGAACCACACAGTTCCTGTTTTTATTCCCTCACTGATGTCACTCCTGATGTTATGGGATAAACCAAGTGTGTGAGGGCAGACGGGGGGTCTGTTATGTTGAAGATATTATTATTTGGTCTGTTGCTTTATTGGCACAAATAATTTACTGTCACCAACCTGTTTGGATCCAACTTTTCTCTGCTGTGAAGGAAGCAGTTTTTCTTTGTCATTTTATTTCTGATTTAATATTCCCAAAATTCCCCAGCTTAACTTTCCACGGAAAGCTTCCCAGAAACTTAAACTTTCCGCCCATTTGCAGCCTTACTAGTAAGTAATATTAGCTGGCTGCTGTCTTGTGTTGTTGCACTTACTTGAAGTTTGGTTGTTAGCAAAGTGGTTGACCTGCTAGTTTTTGATCTTAAGTAATGTAATCCTAGTTTTTGCCACTTAGATGCAGCAGAAATATCTGATAACACAATATGTATCTGACATTTAACCTTATAAAGTTTGTAGAGTGGCAAAAAGTTCCAACCAAAACCAAAACTAAAAGCTAAAAGAGACTAAAAAGCTTCATAGAAGAGAGGGATGGTGAAGACCTGGATAATTATTCTTTGTGTGTTCGAGTTTTATTCATTACATGATTTGGCAGGGCATTAAAGAAAAAAATGCCCGTTTCTGTTTATAAAGTGGTTGGAAGGTATAATCCCCAGAGATATTTCCACCATCGCTGATGTATGTAATGTTTTTGCCCCAGATTTCCTTTTTTTATACGGCTTTTTATGAACTCAAAAATCAATGTGTTTCTTCCTTTTTCATCTAATATTGTTATATATCTACACACATAAAGGTACCTGCAGATATTTTGGCAAGACAGGCACGATATCAAACAATCACTGAGCGCTGTTCTGGGAGGCTTCCAGCTATGAATGTGTTAGTGTCAGAATATAAAACAAGGTGTTGCTGGAATAAAAAAAAAGTCTCCATGCTCGATCAGCTTTTCTTTGAGATTTAAACATTATGAGCAGACTAAGTCGCTCTTGTCTTTAAGAAGAACCTCGTGTTACCTTCTCCCTGCTGAATTAAACCCTTCACTTCTACATCTCTACATCTCCCTCTGCCTCCACCCACTCTAATTTCCTCTTATGCCGAGAAGAAATTCTACTTCCCCACTTTCCTCTAAGCTTCTTACTTCTGCGTTTTACTTGAAGATTTACCAAAATTGCAGCATGACTCATCATATTTGCGTCTGTGGATTCCTGGCAAAGCTCAACAGGCATGTATGAGCAGCTTTGTCGTTATTTTACACAGCTGATAGATCAGTAAATTCAATTCAACTCGATTTTATTAATATGACACCAAATTATAGCAGATGTTATCTCGTGACACTTTATATATATGTATAATAATATTTACAGGGACTTAACAAATCCCACCATGAGCGGGCGCTTGGCAACAGTGGCAAGGAAAAACTTCCATTCATGAGGTAGAATCCTTCAGCAGAGCTCAGTTCATGGTGGTGACTGGGGAGAGGGCCAGAATAATGAAGACTATAAATATAAATTTCAATGGCGCTATGACTAATAGTACTAATGATGATCATAATAATAATAATAGTGGAAGGAATAGTGGAGGTCAAACAGGACAGCAGCAGATGCAGGCACAATCCCTGATCCGTGAGAACCTGCGAGACAAGAAAGCAGAACTCTGGGGAGGAAGTGAAGTTAGGCATTAATGGGACATGAATGTGTACAGATGGTGAGGAAGAGAAGAAGAGGGCAGTAAATTATAGTTCAGGCAGACCTGAACAGACCTGAATAAGGTGCAAAATGTACCTTTTATTCCCAAACTAGTTTGAAAACCATCAAAACTATTCACCAAAAATCACTTTCTGGATGAATTTAAAGTGAGAATTAGGCCACGCAGTTTCATAACTGTGCTTGATTTGATTTACACAATGTCTTGTTCACAGACTCTGACTCACGTTATCGTCTTAACACTTCCAACAGCAATCGTAGAGTCCAAATTCATTCATAAGTGTTGCAAAAAAAACGCAGCCACGAGGAGTTGCAGCTGTCTGCCACAATATGCCCGTCTCATCTTTAGCAACAGCTCTTCTCTGAGCCTGCAGTCAGACTGAGCAGGCGTTAAGCTGCCTGTATTTTTAACATTTTCATATTTAGTTTTCGATCTACAGATGTGGTTCGACCCCTCTCTTGCTTCTTTCCCTTCACGAGGTAAATTATTGGCATTAATTCCGCCGTGTGCCTGCTACAAAATGTAAAAACCCAGACTCAGACATCAATAATTACACACACTGAGCGTGTAAACACAGCCGGTGTTTTGTCTGTGTTGGTGTGGACGGCTGCTCTTTAGTCCTCTCAGCACTCCAGCGAGTCTTGGGGAGAGCAAAGTCCTAATGAAGGGCTGTGTAATTACTCTTCTTAATATAAACGTTATAATGGGATTAAAATGATCCCTCAAAATGACCCGTCTCTCTCTCTCTCTCTCTCTTCTGTCCTCGTGTGTCTCTCTTCCTCGCTCTGTGTTCATTGTCTTTGTGAATCACTTGTGGAGACAGTGAGCTATCGAGGGCCAGTCAGCTGGGCAATGTGTGTGTGTGTGTGTGTGCAGACAGTATGTGTATAGTTTGTACAGTAGGCTGATTGTGTTTGAATGTTTCTCTCTCTCTCTTTTCTCTCTGTGTGATCGTGTTGCGGAGAGAAGAAGAGGGAGGGCAGCATGTGACTAAACAACAGAAAGTGAACATGGCAGCTGCCATGCTGCACAAACTCTCACTCCTTAGACGAACCATGCACACACACACTCACACACACACACTTGGACCTCTGTACTTGTGGGGACTCTCTCGAGCCCTATAGCCACCTTACACTCGACAGTAACTTAAACTTAATGCTACATTCACATGGACTCAGGCAGATGGTGGGTCGCCATGACTGAATTTACAACTCCCTCACACGAGGAGAAAACATGGACAATCTCAATAATAATGAAATGTTAATTGCATAAAATGGTCGATATGAAATATTTTATTAAATATAATTTATGGACTCACCATAGCAACGTGTCGCGATGTATCATCATCGTTCATCGTACAGTTTGTTTGTGTTGTTTGCCTGCCGTCCAACATCAACCTGAATCCACATGAATGCAACATGATTGTACTGAAATCATTAATCCATAATTGATTAATCAACAGAGGGGAAAAAAAGCAAAAATTGGGATTAGCGATTCATTATTTAAGACATTTTCCACGTAGAAAGGCTGAACAAACTTAATATTTATCTGGTTTTCTCTGTTTTATTTGACTGTGAATTGAATGTCTGTGAATTTTAGACTGTTGATTGAGAAATTGTCTTTCTAAGCACCTTTAATTTGTTACCTTCGTCTCTGCTGTGGATAAATAAACCAGACTGATCAACACTGAAAATTAGAGCTGAGATAATTTGCTGATTAACTGATAGAAAATTAATCATCAACTATTTAAATTTGAATGCCAAACATTACTTGATTCCAGCTCCTCAGATGTACATGATAGATGATGACAGATGATATGTGTGCTTATGTGAACATAAACATTTGATATGCTTGTCAAACATCACACAAGCATCCAGAGGCTTCTCTGTGCAGCACTGCTAACTGCTGTATACATTCAGCTTGCCTAACCCAAACATTAACATTAACACAGAGTAACTGGACTTTCTGTTCTTCTCTCATCTCCAGCCGACCATAATGAGCAGAGCAAGAAGAACTGCAGTTGTCACTTCAAAACAAACAAACCAAAAAAAAAGAGCAGAAACTGGACGGAGCTGTTCCTGCCGCAGACTTCTACAGCCGGTTTAATGAAAAATAACAGCGGCGACACAAACTGCTGCTTTCTTTCATTTCATCTGATGTGTACACAGAAGAAAAACAGAAATCGTTATTATTTCATGAGATTTCTGCCACTTCTTGATCCAACAGTTAGATAACTATCGCTGGCAACAAATACAGTTATTGTGAGACCTTAAGTCAACCTACAGGATCTATAAGAAGATACCACATTTATCACTAGCTTAGCTTCAATTTCGGATGGATATAAACCGCTGCTGTCTGGAACAAAATCATCCATCCACCCATTTTGTGGTGCTCATCATGACAGCAGGCTAAGCAAGTTAGTCCCAGCCTGGGATCACATAATATGGCGTATGAATTTGTGTATTTTTACTGAGTTGTGCTGGCGAGAGGGCGTGTCAGTTTACATGCAAATGCCAGAGAAGAAAATGTCAGGTGTATAAAAGACAGGATTGTCTGCATACGGAGGAGGTTTGGGTGAATGGATGGGTCAAACGAACAGGACTCGAACTCAGGAGACTGCTGTTTGTGTCCCATGTGAAACCAAAAGTCATCAGTGACTTGTTGACCCAACAGTTCCCACCATGATCAAGCACTCGGTGACAGTGGCAAGGAAAAACTTTTCTTCAATAGACAGAAAACTCGAGCAGAAGCCGGCTCAAAGTGGACAGCCACGTGAGGGAGAGAGTCAAAGATGCTCAGCAGCAATATTAATGAATGAAAGCTATAAAATATATATGTATTATATAACTATAAAACTAATAATCATGACTGGTGATGCTTCCAGGGCATACCCCACCATCTACGATAGGCTCCAGCCCCCGACGACCTGATAAGGATAAGCAGTTACAGAAAATGGATGGAGGGATGGATAACTATAACTGGAATATTAATATTTATCTATGCTTTCACACGCTGCTGTTTCTTGTGTTGTTTAATCCACCTACGGCCCTCTGCTGTGAGAAATCATATTTATAACTGTGTTAAATAATAAGAGTATTGCCTCTTTGACAGTGAAGTCAAGTACTGCAGTGTTTGTTTTTCTAACTACTTCAAATGATTTGTTGTCCAGTGCAAATCTGAAAAATACGCAGGTCAGCCTGGAGTCTATTACAATGCAGCATATATTCATACTGTATTTTATTTACACACACCTCTGGCTGTTATCTAAAGGCTTGTTCATTCACTAGCACCAAAGTCCAAAGAGTTTTTATGTTTTATTTTCTTCCTGCTGAGCTGTAATTTTATCCTTTGCACATCTTTTTCAGATCACTTTAGTTGGATTTTTTTGGGGGGGTTTGATTTGATTTGATACTCCCCAAACAATTATTGTGCTGCAAAGAAACAAATGACAAGATTTGTAGACATCTGTCAACAAATAAATATAAAAAAAAATCCTCAGAAAAGCTGCAATTTTTTCACATCCACTCCCCAGATCAGCTACTTTACATGTTCACTGTGGGCAGATCTAGGATTTTTCTAAACCAGGGGCCCCAAAGGGGCCGGACTCTACACACTGGGGCCCAGTGTTACAGCGTGCAGGAGGTCTCCCTCTGGAAAATATGAGTATTAGACTCTTCATTTCCTGCATGTAAATAACAAAACCAAACTATACGTATGTACGCTTTATAACGTTACCTTCCATCAGGTTTCAGATGAGGCCAGCCAACGCATGGATCTGCCGACGGCTCTCCTACGCACTTTAGTCAACATTTGGACATGAAAGCTACAGAGGTAAATACTCAACACTTTTCTCAGTTGGGCCACTGCTTTGTATTCTGTGAGAACTTTTCTTTGAAATATAGTTCAGAAAGACTTTTGGCAAATAGGTAACTGAGTTTTATTTCTTTATTTACTGGTAGTTTGCAGAAAGTGATGCGAGAAATCCAGACTGAATTTTTGATTTTGTTTTGTTTAAAAAAGAAAGCGTACTTCTTGTGTTTGTTAGACACAAGTTAATAATATAAAAGCTGTAAGAAAAGTGAGACATGGAGCCAAAAGCTTCAGCCTACTCAGGCTGGATGCTCTTTGATGAGGAGGCAGAAAAGTCTGGTGGATGGATTTATGAGGGTGAAAGGGGCAGTAAAGAGCTAAGCTAGCTGATGGGGCCGAGCTAATGGGCAGCTCTCCACTCAGCAGTTTATCCTCTATTCCCTCCATTCTGTCAGCCGGAGCCCCCACATGACTCCAGAACTGGTGGCTGCTGATGGTTGTGCAATGAAAAACAATTCTTTATAAAAGAATTCTGCAGAAATTGAAGACGTACGATGCTTTATGAGTCGAGGTAAAGCTTTAAAGATCTATCTAATAAAACTGAACAACTGGATTCATCATCCATTATCTATATCAGCTTATAGGGCCTTCTAAAAATGACATTTATATCAATCAATAAATGCTTTAGTTGCATAGTTTTTGGAGGCAATACCACAGCTGAGGTTTGCAAATACAGAACAAGAATGGAGCAGCATGAAGGTGTAAACATCTGAGAATTTGGATCTACAAGCCGCATGGCAAAATGAGCGCATCCAAAGTCCAAACGCTCCAGTGTCAGACCTTCATCAGGCAGATGCTCCGTGACAATAAGAAGATGTCTTGAACCAGGAGGCAGGCAGACATTTTTCTGACTCAAATAACATCCAGACACTGTAAGATTCAAAATCTAAATGACATTCTCGAGATGATACATACCCAAATATTGCAGGCTACACTCATATATGAACCTGTACAGATACATTTACATGGCAAGTGAAAAAAAAACAGCATCAATAAATAAATAGAGGCCTTTATAATAAATACAACAAGGTCTCACAAAATTCCACTGGGCAAACACTACATCAACGTATACTTCTGCCTTATTAAGACTGCTTCAGTTTAATGAAGTAGGTCCCTGTCCTCCAGGCTCCGAGAGGTAATTGCAGTCAGAAAATACACATATTTAACAGCTTGAGTTTGTGGATTAATATAACATAGCATATAGAAACAGTCCTCCAATGCATATTTATATGTAGTGGAGTAAATAGTGAATACAGGAGTAAAGTACTTGATCATAAGCCTTGAGTTGTTTGAGTGGTTTGTCATGGTCACCACCCCCAGGTGGTGACCTTTACGATACCACAGAAACATAATGACGACAGCTATGGGACAATCCTGAGGGACGGCCCATAGGGACAGAATGTCATATATATCATATATGTGTGGATGTGCAAGTGATGATGCTGTTGATGGGAGAAGTTTAACCAGTGTGGAGATGGGAGAGTTTATTAGTTTTCATGGTGTTAAACTGTGTGCAACTGCACAGCGGTAGCTGCCCTCAGGAAGAGAGTGTAAGAATGTCTGTGTTAGCTGACTGGACGTGATCCCTCACGTGTCATGTTTTCTCCTTTTATTCACCGAAAAATGTTCAGACTTTATGATATAGCAGAGTTTTTCTAACGATAGATCTTATTTGAGCAGAGCGCTGAGTGATACATGTAACTGAGAATTTCTTTTTTAGTAAACCGGAACACGTCTTTTTAAAGGTCAACTCATACGCTTGATTTATCCACAGTGATGGGAACCCCGCTGTGCAAATCTATTTTTCATATCCACTGCCTTCTCCATGAAGTCCTCGGTGGAATGGCACATCCCGCTCGATCGAAAAAAAAACTGACTGATAGGAAAACCCATTTTTAGGATGAAAACTTGTAACCAGGATCCAGTTTGTTTTTGTCAATGTCATTCCAGCAGGTAACAAGATGGCGCCACGGACGGTGTCTGTTATGAAACAAAATGCTCTACGTACACAGAAAAAGAAACTCCATTTTACACGATGGCTGTTAGCTCTTCTCTAAAACCAAACTCCCTCATTAGGGCCCCTTTTCCAGTCAAAGCCCCTCCCACTAGTCCTGATACACAAAAAATAATTATAATAATAACAAGACATCATGATATGGGCCATATGACCATCACCAACATTATACAAAAATTATGCGGGTTTGGTCACCGTTTCTCTTCCATAGAAGCTGCATTGTACTCGGATAAACTGATTATTCCGCGTCACGTGACTATTACGACCTGTTTCTCCACCGGAAGCGGACAGGTGCGCTGCGGCGGGCGCATTTTCACACGCCAGGTAAGTTTTACTCACCTGTTGAGTGTATGAATACCTGAGTGGTCGCGCTATTGTACAGTGAGTGGAGGAAGAGGGATGTGTGTCCTGTCATGACCATTTACCACGGGACAGAAGGGAACGGGGGACAGATGTGTAGTCTGTGTGTGTGCTGCGTGTGTGTGTGTGCTGTCAGTCAGTGACGGAGCTGCTCCGTCACACATAGTTTGACATTATGACAAAGTCTGCTAGTTCATCAGGTCTTCTGTTATGAATACAGAACATCTGAACATGTGTACCATTTTATAATCTTACACAGATATTTGTTAATGATACAGTTGCTTGTACCATCTAGGACACTTCAAAACTGTTTGTTTCCTTCTTGATTCCTAGCACCTTCCTGGTGACATCACACACATCATGAAAGACGTGATGATTGGTCAGGGAGCAACATGCAGTCTGCCATGTCTCTCAGCCACTACACGGCGAGAATTTATGACTTTTTAATGGCCTAATCTGATCACAGTGACCATGGTAACAGACGAAAATATTCTGCAGCCTGACCCAGAGGTAAGATATGAAAACTTCTCAGTGGAATCAGTTGAATGAAGGCTGGCAGAGTCTGGACAAAAGAGTCCACAAAGTTTGACGATGGAGACCGCAGACAGAGTTAGTCTGTGCCACAAGCGGTGACGGCCTGGAGGGTTGGTGAGTGCTTTACGTACCTATAGGGTGCTTGCGTTATGAAAAAATCTAATTGTAATTCAGAAATCCAGCCTCTCTTTTTGGCATCTTCAAGATAACAGAGTATTTTTGTTGAAAAGACGTGGTGAGGTCAAAACAAGAACCCCCAAAACGAAACATCTTCTGTACTAAAACCATGAACGCAGAGCCAAAATGGACACGAGTAACTTCAGTGTGAATGTCAAGAAATCTGCACGTGCCCTCAAACTATCCAGATCTAGTCTTTTCTCTCTGTTGAGACGTGATTTGAAACGGTTCCCACAGACCCTGCAGGCGAACCGATGATGGAATTTTCAACCATCGAGATACGAAATGAAGCGATTTTGTGAGAAAGCTGACATTCTGGGATAGTGAAGGGTCTCACGGATCAGTGAATGCTCAGCAGGCTCCATGTAATTCTCCATGTAATAAATCACTTTAAAGAAGTGAGTTTTATGGACTCGCTTTTGCTTTAATGACTCTGAGGGAGTTTCTGTTTCCTCCCTAATCCTCTGACTGATGTTGAAAGTGAAAGCTTCGAGCTCTTCGTTCTGCTTATCTGACCACTGTTGGCAAATCAGCATGTGTGCTAAATGAATATGTGAGTCAGACTTTTTCATAGTTTTTTCTTTGATTTCATTATTTTAACATTTTATTTTGGTTTGTTTTTAACTTTTCATATTTTATTCATGCTTTCTTTTAAGTTTATTTTTTTGGGGAGGTGGGGTTACATCCTCCTTTCTTTCTTTAAAGCTGGTCTTCCTCCAGGTTTTCTGTCAGTCTTGCATTCATCCTTTCGTTTCCAGCCTCATGTAGTTAGTTCACTGTTTCCGTCAACTTTCTGTCTGAATTGTTCCCCACCGTTTCTTTGAAGCTGTGTTTGTTGGAAGATTTCCATTCCTCAAACATTTTTTTCATGATTTTCTTTTTCATCAATATTTCTTTTTTTTGTTTTAAGGTTTCTTTCTTCCGAGCTTCCTCCTCAACTTCTGCTGCATTCTCTGTGTTCTGGGTGTCGTGTGTTTATGTGCTTTTTTGTTTCCTTAACATGAAGGCCAGTATCTGTTCTGTAAAAAAAGAAAACAGTGAAGTGAACATGGTCTCAGGTGTTTTGTTTCTGTATCATCCCTCACTTACTGTTACTGTGCGCCCAATAAATCTAATTTAGTGTATTTATTTGAAATTTCACACTCAATAATTTGCTTTATTTGGAAAAAATAATATCTTTTACAATGAGAATAGATTGCTCCACGTATCCTGGGAGCTTAGCAGACTCCATCATGGATGCACAACTTGTTGGTTCATTATGTGACTCTCCCATCTCTTCTGTCACTCTTCACTGAAAGTTACCGGGCAATTCAGGACATAAAAAATCTTTATTTAAAAAAAGAAAAACAGTGGTGGGCTGGTGCAGATGTTTTAAAAAGTCCCTCTGAAGCTGGGAGTCTGTGTGTATTCACCAAAGTGTATCACAGCAGCGGCAGCACTGATCTGAGACCTCTAATTAGCTCCCAGCGCTCTCAAACTCATAATGACCCTCATTTGTCAGGGAATGTGCAGCTTGTGAGCGATGCGACAACAGAATGTGAGTTCAGGTGAAGCGGAAGAAAGACAACTGTGACTCCCAGGAGGACATTTTGTCTGCCTCGCAGGGAGGTTACACTCCCCGGTCTGATGAGGGCGCTATACTTTGGAGTTCAGACATGTCATCTCAAACACAACAGGTCTGACTGATGAGCGATGTTAGCACAGTTTTGATGTTTGCAAATGTAACCAGCATGCTCTGATAGGTAGGTAGCTGTAAGGGTTGGACCACATTCAGAAGAACAAAGGAACAACAGGAGCCCAAACCTGAAACTTAAACACCGGGTGCAGCTGCAGATTTTGAATTGAAGTTACAATGTAAACAGTGTGCACATGAAAAAATAATAAAGACCTGGATGCTTTTTAAAGTTCTTGCAAGAGTCACAGTTCTCTCCAGCTTCAGGTCTGGAATACCTGAGTGTCCTTCATAGCTATGTTACCACGGGCAACAGGCTCTGCATCCTGTGGGCCAGGCTCGCCATCCAGTACCAGAAAAGTTTCTCTCCCGAATCTCAATCATGTCTTAGTCTCCTCTTCTGGCTGTGAGATCTCCTCTGAAGCATCAGACTGCTTTACTGAAGAGGACTCCCTGACATGTGTTAAAGTCAAGGATCAAGATCAAATTACATTTATGCTAATTCTATAAGTATACGTGATCGTAGAATCAACTTAATCCTCCAGTTCACAAACGTCTGCTCTGCAACAGTTTTACAATCACAGTTTCATTCATGAAGCTGATACTTTTGGCATCAAACTCATTAACGGTTAAGGTGCATAAACAAACCACGTAACAACCTTAAATGAGCCACTTGAGTACCTTTAAAATGTGCTTCAGTTTTTTACCAGCACTAAGAGTGGGATTCACAAGCAAACTGCATCTTATCGGCCAGCAGCTGTACGCCTGCACTGTGTAACTTTGTGCTCCAGATTCGATCACCCACGAGAAGTATGCAGAGCTTTACAGGTCACGGGGGAGCGTTAGTGTTTGTAACGCAGGTCTTTTGGACCACTGGGAAGAGGAGGAGGAGGTTTTCAGGGGAGCGTTGACAGAGAGTGTCATGCCAGAATCGGAGCTTGGCAGTACAAGCGATGTAACTGGGCTCAGCAGAGGCAGAGAGCATGGCAGAGGTGCAGAGACTGTTGATGGAGGAAGCTAAGAAAGACAAGGAGAGAGTGACCGAGCGACAGGTTGCCAACAAGAGTAAATCTGGGACTGACTTTTAGTGGTTGGTGAGAGCTTGGTGAAATAAAAGGCTGAAAGACGCCGAGCTGGGCTGACTGCTGCTGGACTAGTCAGTAATATTAGCTGGCTGCTATGTCTGCTGTTGTTGCAATATCTACACAGTGTTGCTTTAAAAGTTTTTGATACAAATGAATATAGCTACATACTAGAATCAAAAAGGATTTCTCTGAAATTACTTTAAAGAAAAAACCTTAAAGAAATTCATGGAACATGATGAAATAACAAGTTTGAAAGATTTTGTTCCATTCAGCAGTTACAGCTCCCTTGTGACTTTGGCAGCAGTGTTATAACTCAGCCTGAGATGCTCAAATTGTTCAGTACAGACACAGATGAATCTTGGAATACGGACAGAAAACCTCGCAAACGTGTTCCAGCTTTTCAGAAAAAGATGCAAAATAAAAATTTAAGTTGTGCTTGAATTGGGCCAATACTCAAGGGTGGGAAGTCTGCTGAGTAACTTTACTCAGTATAGCTGCCTAATGATTGCTTATTCATCAATTAGATCTGGTTATTCTACATTTTGGATCTGTTTCTTGCCTAAAGTAGCTGTAAAATGAGTCAAACTGGTCAAGTTCAGTACAAAAATATCTTTCTCATGGCAGAAGAGTATTTTATTCAAATGTTTTGTATTGTTCTCCCTTGTTGTGTAGAAATAAATGTACACAGAGGCCCTCACCGCGTCAGGCACGAGGCTTGATGTAAGAACTTTCCAAACAACCACAAACTTGTATATTTTTGATTTCAGCTTTGTGGAAAAGTTTTCAATGCAAGTTTTATAATTTTATAATTGTGGAGAGAATGTGACAGATTTTCTCTTCAGAGCAAAAAAACCCAACTGTGTTTTTCTAAAGTGTGTCAGAGTCGGAGCTGTGATGATCTGGGATCTCTAATTAGCTCCCTTTAGTCTGAAACTCATAATGGGCGTCATTTATCAAAAAAAAAAAAAAGTGTATTTTTAGACCACTTAAATGTTTGAAATATCTGGCTGTATAGATTTTATTAGGAGGTGCTGTCCAATAAGTACAAGAAATTGAGGCTATAGGTTAGTTAGGTTTAATCCTGAATTCTGTCTGGGCTCCCAAATCTAGTCCATTTCGATAGTATGGCCTCTTGTCATCGTTTCAGGAGCCTATCAGGAATCTCTATGCGGCCTCCACTCATTTGCCGAGTCGTGTTATTCTCCACGTTTGGGCCAAACAGGACCTGGACTTTAAAAAAAAACACAACACTGAGGTGGTTTGTGAGAGCAGCGATAGCTTCAGATTAACAAACTGGGCTTTCTATCTTGTTCTGCAGACATTTTGGATTGACCCCGGCTCAGATAAGCCCCGCTCGGCCTCCCCGATGTGGAAACACGGTGGCTGATTAGTTTATTGAGGGCAGTGAAGCACAGAGCCGTAATTCAAGCAAATAGTTTTACTGCCTATTCTTGCTCAGAGTTTATGGGATCTTTTCAATTAGTACAGTCAGTGCAGTAAACAGACCAGTTGTTCTGTGTCTTGTCAGCTTTATGCACCACTGCCTCGTAACAATCCGACAAATACACTTTAAAGACCCAGATACTTAAACAGAGGCAGCCTGGGAGGTTAGAGAGCTGCTGGTCCGGGACCAGCTGAGGAGGAGGACAAAATATTGAGAAATAAACTTCCTTCCTTTAACAACTGATGCTGATAAGCTCTTGAAGGATGAGAAATGATGAACCGATCCAAATAACAGGTACCGTGTCCAAAGATGTGTCTTACTCTGTCTACCACAGAGCTCCGTTATCGTTTACTATTAAAAATATGGTTTATTTTGACTCAGTGGCACAAATACTCACAAATACTGAGATGTGGATTCATCCACTGAAAATAGTTCCCAACAAATACTAGATTGAAGTTTTCTAAAGACTATGGAGCTTTTCTGTTTTACCATTAAGCATCATTAAAACAAATAATCTTTGTATATTAGTGTCCCATTTTTTAAATTAATTTTAGGGTTTCAGCGGTTAAGACACCACAATATCCTCAGTCTCCATAAGTCCCCATGTTAGACAGCAGAAATAAACATGTTTACAGCCTGGTACAAAAAACAGTTTTGGTCTCTATAGCTAATTTCCCCGTTCATGACAACTGTACTGAGGGTGAATTTATATACAACTCACCTGTTCACATTATATTAAGGCTTAAAGTTATGCAGGATTAAGAGAGCGGACACTTTGACTGACAGGTGTGTGTGATTACAGGTGGCTTGTTTGAGCAGCCAGGCGTCATTCAGCACCACCTCTTTGCCAAATTTTGGATTAACCGGGACACGGCAGAAGCAGGACTGCCAAGATGGCGGCGGCCAGAGCCACCACACTGAGCTTCACAACAGCTCTTCACAAACCTGTGGGTGACGTCACGGACACGACGTCCACGGTTTTAACACTTTTTAAAAGCTGTCAGCTACAATGTTACTGTGTTGAACATACCTTGTTATTCACGTCACGACTGTAAAATCAGGGATAAAAATGTTATTGACCTGGTGACATGAAGTTCTGAGACTTTTCCTCCGTGAGGTGATGCAGCTTTAATCAAAGTTGCTGCTGTAACAGATCATCTCAACATGCAGACGAAGGCTTCTTCCTCTGAAGAAAGAAATAAACCCTCGATATCTACAAGTATGCTGACTGTAGAACCCAGATGATAAAAAAAAGAAACAGTCATATTACCCTTTAACCTTCCTGCTCCGGTGAGAGCAGCCTGTGGTTTTACTGAAGAGCGTATATGAATTTATACATCTGTCAGCCTCAGCAAACCCAAGAAAAAAATGTGACTGTGAGCTACTTTTTGAATTCATTGTCTCACAATCTGTAATGTATTAAAGGAGGGTCGTGATTTGGAGTCAATGCACAGCACATTTTTTAACACGCTGTCTGGATTTGGAGGGATTTATTGTGCAGAAAACAGTCGACGGGATGCAAAACATAGTGCAGAAACTGATCCAGCGAATGAAAGCACCTTAATCTGACTTTAACAACAGTCCTGTCGTGTGCAGCAGAGAGCTGCTGCTGCTGCAGAGGCGCTGTAATGTGACTGGGATAGATTTAATGATAGGAATAATAAAAAAGAAAAAAGAGGCTGCAGGTCGTAATTGTTTGCAGGATTGTGTCTCTGCACGCTGAAATGTCCTGAAAACATCGCGCTGGTGTCATGGTGTTAAACGCGCTGTTAGTAATGATGCCTCACAATTAATTGGCTGATGATGAGGCTAGTTATGATGTAATCTCTCTCACTCTCTCTCTCCTGCACACCGCCAGCCCCCTCCCTTCACTCGCTCCCCCTCTTTCCCTCTCTCTCTCTCTCTCTCTCTCTCTCTCTCTCTCTCTCTCTCTCTCGTATCCCCACCTCTTTTCTGTCTTTCTCTCCTATCCTAACCAACATGGCCGCTAAGTCGGATGGAGCAGCGGTGTCTGTGGAAGATGACAACACGCCCAGGAGCCTCTCGGAGCCGGGGAACCCCGTCGCCCGGCCCCGCTGCAGCGCCGCCGGCGGGAAACCCTACACCATGCTGGACTGCTGCTGGGTGCTCTGCGCCCTGCTCGTCTTTTTCTCCGACGGCGCGACCGACCTGTGGCTGGCCGCCGACTACTACCTGAGAGGTGACTACTGGTGGTTCGGCTTGACGCTCGTCTTCGTCGTGGTGCCCTCCGCTGTCGTCCAGGTATTGAGTTTCAGGTGGTTCGTGTACGACTACTCGGATCTGAGCAGCGGGGACGGAACAGCAAGCGGCAGCGGGAGCGGAGCGGCGGCGGCGGCAGGCGCGGCAGTCGGAGCAGCCACGGCGGGCGACACTTTAAGCACCAAGGACAGCGACCAGCGCGGTGGGTGCGCGGCGACGGGGAACGCCGCGAATGCTACACCGGTTTACACGTCCTCTGCCCCGCCTGCAACGGCAGGGAGAGTCGGGGCCCCCCGGAGGTGCTGCACCGTCTGCATGTGGGTCTTTCAAACCGTGCTCCATGTCCTGCAGCTGGGGCAAGTCTGGAGGTAGGACCCGCTGGGGTGCCTTGTTGGGAACAAGAGGGGTGTGCGTGCGTGCTTGCGTGAGCGCGTGCGTGCATACGTGCTGGTGTGTTTTTAATATGTGCGCGGGGCACATGTGAACACTGGAGATGTGTTTGTGTGTGTGTGCGTTCACGTTTCGTGTGCGTGCATGCATGTCAGTCCATTTGCGTGTGTGTGTGCGCGTGTGTAACATTACCTTTCCTTCTCGTGCACTGGTTGGCAGAAATGTGCAGAAGTCGACCAGAAAAAAAAAGTGAGATTCAGTTTCCACAAAGCTGAATGTGCAGCGTTCACTTTCACACTCTTACAACAGTGACAGTAGAAATATGAATAACTCTCCCATGAGCCTTTTTGCCCATCTGCCCTTCTTGTCCTGACTGTGACAGAATTTGGATCGTTGCATATGGTCGCCTGAGCTCTTACATACAGTTTGTGTCCCTGGTTCCTCTGCCTGTCACGGTCCTGACATGTTGACAGGAATATAATCAAAGCTCTGTGGTTCAGATCCCGCTGCTCCTCTCCTCTGGCTGCTTGTCATGTTAGTGAATCTTGAATCTGAATCTTTTTTTTCTCCTCCACACTCAGTGTAGTTTTGATGAAATCAGGCAAAAATCTTTAAAAGAATCATTCCACCCCCCCCCCGACATCCTGTCCTGTGCTTTGAGCCGTGCGTATTTACTTTATATGATACGAGATATGTGGTTTGATTTAATTAAAATCCCTCCGGAGCCACGTTCACTTGATGCGAGACAACGTGTTGAGTTGAATCTGAAAGTTTCACGACGCCTCAAGTAATCTCTAAAAATTAATCTATATTGTAAAAAAAAAACTTTCTGAAGTGCAATTAACATCTTGATGCTTGATTCACACATCGTTAGGTTGTCAGTTCATCATGGATGTGAGGTGAAAGCACGGTGACAGGAAAGTGTCTCTAATAAGCAATAAAACGCCAAAAATGAGAACTTGATGTGCAAAAATGTTTCCCGTAATCACAAGAATAAAGTCTTACATGAAGCTGTCAAGTCTGAGTGAGTCCAAATGAGAGTAACTGACTACATTTACTCAAGTACTGTACTGATTTTATGCTACTTTATACTTCAATTCTACATATTTCAGAGGGAAATATTCTAGTTTTTACCTCATTTATCTGACATCTTTAGTTTCTTCTCATATTAAGGCATAGGTTGGTCGAGTTCCACAAACGAGACATTTCCCCCACAAACCTCTCAGTTTTCTATTTAATCAACCGTTCAACGGAAAAACTATAAATGGAGAAAAGTCCAAAAATTGAATTTTTTTAATCTCAATCATCTCACAGCCTCTTTGACTCATCTTGTAACACTCTGGAGGGACCCGACCTCGAGGTTTGGATCCACTGAACTGAACTCCACCTCGACCAGCTACGACAGTGAAATGAGGCTTACACACTGATGCAACATTAACAGTCTAATCATGTAATATGCCATTTGATACACACAGGGTTATTTTTCTGCTTTTAACTTGATACATTTAGCTGATAGTACTTGTGTACTTTGACTTAAGTAAGTTCTGAGTATTTCTTTCACAGTTGCAAGTACAGTAGGGCTGCACCTAATGACTGTTTTCATTATTGATTTATCTGTCGACCATTTTATCAATTGATGGATTAGTTCTTTGGGCCATAAAATGTTGATCACTGTTTCCCAAAGCCCAAAATGACGTCCTTAAATGTCTTGTTTTGTCCCAAATGCAAAAAAGAATTCAGTTTACTGCCACAGAGGACAAAAGAAACCAGAAAATATTCACATTTTTTCTTGAAAAATGACTCAAAACAATAAATAAATTATCAATATTTATTGATAGTTGAAGTTGCTCTAATTGCAAGCTACCTAAAAGTACACATTTTTAAACTACAAGTCTAAAATAGAAATGTTTACAGGCAAAGATGCACCATACGATAAAAGCATCACCCGCACTTGACACCTGACTGACAGCAGAGCAGCAGCCACTGATGTTACAGAAGAAAGCCAAAAACTGACAAACACACAAAGGAAAGAACGTCAGCGATAGACTTGGACTAGACCAAAGACCTTGTAAGACCAGCGACTGAAACAAGAGTCAGAGTCAAAACACCCACGAGACAGAGACAAGTCGGCGGTGTAACATTGTAGTCAGAAAACAGTTTAACATCTGTGTTCTCCTCCGCGGGAGCCGACAGAAAAGTCGTGCAGTAATGAAATAAAATCTCTCATTGAGTATGATGTTTTCAAGAGCCGGTCTAGGTGAGGCTGCCGCTTCAAGCAGCAAACTTTCTTATATTGGTGTGTTCATGTTGGAAAGAAAAAACAGAACTTGGTTTGAATCTGCAGAAGATTTGCAGGAGGACTTTTCAACTTCTTGGTGTTTCGACCTCCTTCAGCAGGCAGGTTAAAAGTCACTGGAGCACAAAATGGACCCTTAAAAGGCGGGATTGACAAGATGAAACTCCTCTGTTTGTGTGTAATGAGAGAGGATTTCAATCACTTCTCACAGAGCAGGGTGAGTAAATGAGTCGACAACCCAGCTGAAGCATCTTTTAGCCCCTTGACTGCCCTCTGCGGGGCTCCAGCTGACCTCTGACCTCTGTGAAAAGAACAGAAAACCTGAGAGTTTGCATCAAATAATTCCAAAATAGAACATGAGGGAATCCACACAGGTATAATTACATGCAGATTCAGTAATGAGCTGCATTAATGAACAACAATAAGATGCAGAGAGCTGGAGAGCGAGAGCGAGTCGGTTTTAATCCGATAGTTGCGGTCGGGATTGTCGGACAGCGCGACTCGGGTTTGAGTCGGACTCTGTTTTTTATATTTGATGAGCTGAGATGTATTCAGTGCGTGTCTGGAGATGGTTCAGGAGCTTCACCTGCAGCTGAGTATTCCTTTAAGAGTTTTTTTCTCCTCTCGTGTGATTCAAATCTTTTAATCAATGTGAACAGCAAAAAAAAGAATCTTGTTCTCTCAATGCACAGGGGCCTCATAACAGGAAGACTCCCTGACTGCTCGTCTTATCTCAAGTTTTATAAACAGGAAGCAATTCCTCTCTTATCTCAGACCTCGTATCTTAACTAGAAATCATAACTACAAGTGTAAACTCGATTCTTTGGCGCTCGTCCTCTCATGTCTGTGTCTGTATAACAATGTTCTGTTACTGCCTGTATCCTTGACAATGCCTGTCTCACTTCATTTGTCACCGGCTAACTAGCTTGCTATGCCGGATGACAAAAGATAGCTGTTCAGTTTTAGTCTTGATGAGCTGAGGCATTGTTCGTGTCGGTAGAGGAGAGGAAGCAGAACGTCTTTTTGGAAGATTTCTTCCCAAATAAAGATTTAAAGTGGCGAGAGGTGGAGCTTAACTTGAATTTAAGACATCCTAACTGAGGAAAACCTTTATCCTGAACTGGGATAAGATATATCAGACATCAGACTTTGGAAGCTTCTGTAATGAGACCACATGATTTGTTCAACAAAGTCCAATCTTGCAGCATAAAAACTTACATTCTCAGAGCTGGAATTAGTCGGCTCATATCTCAAGTCATTTTGCATCGTAGCAGATGGGCAGAGCCGGTGTGAGGAGAAGACGCTAAGACACAATGATGGAGAGAAAGAAGAACAGACGAAAGAAAGAAAGTTGACTGGCATTTAGGAAGAAGCACATTACACTGGCAAATAATCGCATGTGATCAGAGGTTGTTTTTGGTATTAAATAATAAGCTAATACGCATGATATTTTGGATACCTACCTTGTTGTGATGATTTTCACCTCTTTTCTCTTGAGTCACCTCAAAAAACAAGATTTTTCCTGACAGGCGACCTCATGTGGTCACATGAATAATTGTCCTCTGTCAGTCGCAAACTTTGACATATGGTGACATTATAGTTCCACAAAAAGTCATAGAGAGGAGGCTGCGACGTACAAAGTGTCTGATGGACGCCAGAGACTATCCTGTCTACTACGGAATGACTGCAATCATTCACTAACCCAAAACCAAGTAGTAAACCTAACAAGACATGACGTAAATCACTTCTTGACCAGTTCTTCGGGTCTTTGGACGGCATCTACCAATGTTCTGTTTCCTAAAAAAGTATAATACATCCTCTTATTACAGACATTAAAGCCTGGCTGCAGGGAGGAAGAGCATAGTGAGGTCTAACAGATCAGACCGGCTCATCCCAAAGGTGTTGGAAGGGGTTGAGGTCAGATCTCTGTGCAAGGCCGGTCAAGCTCTTCCACACCAAACTGGGAAAGCCGTTTCTCTATGAGGCAAAGTTCTTTGTTCCAAAGTTTTCTCCCCACAGTATGAATTAGATTTAGTAAAGCTGGTAAACAGTTAGAAGAATCAGATGCATCTTTAATCTCTGTTTAACCTTCATTCACTCAGAGAAGAGGAGCAACGCCTCGTGTTTCTTTCTGTCTGCTGAATATCCTGCAGCCTCAAACGTGTTTAATATTCAGCCTGTTTATAGTGAACGCAGACTTCATTGAATTATTTGTAAAAAGTCTTCCAGGGTTTTTGGCTCATTTTCAGGTTCAAAATCTGATCGGAAAATTAAACCTACACTGAAATGAAATGAGTTTCCATGAGGAGGCTTCAGCAAACATCCACTGAGCTCTTGTTTTTTTTTAGAATTCAAATCGCGGGATTAAGGAGAAATCCCTGTTTTTGCTGACTTTTATCTTTTCCCGTCTTTCATCTCCCTGTCATTAAAGGATAATCCATGTAAATACTGATAGAGAAACAGCTACAGTTTTACTGAAACATAAAGTTCTGCTGTTATCGTGCAGAAAAATCCACCTCAAAAGAGAGACTACAGCATCTGCAGGACAAATCCCACAATGCATTGCAGTATGAAGACAGGTTGAGGTTTGAATCAAGGTCGACTCACCTTTTTTTCTCCACTGGAGACTCTCGCTCTGCTGTTGATATCGCTCTCTCCATCTACATTATAAATCCACAGCTGAAAAGCAGCAAGGTCACATCTTTTTATCTGTAGATTGTTGAAAGGCATTCTGGGAATTGTAGGAAATGTCTAAGAGGAGCTGAAGCAGACGAAGCGCATGGAGGTGTGCATTCAGAGGTGATTGTAGCTCATCATGACAACGTAACCTTGATTTTAGTGGAGCGTCATAAATAAGGAGGATTAATTGATGTTTTATTTTAAAGATTTTGAGCTGATTAGGACTAATGCAGGCCAATGCAACAGTCCTGCAATAAATCCCCCCTCCACGAAGGTTATAATGTTGATCAGAGAGGAGTTGATTCAACTTTATGATCATTTTGGAGGATGTAATGTGTGCTGCTGCAGTTGAATTGTGATAGTTTGTACAGAGAGCTCTTTCTTTTACTTAGCTCGCCCTTATCGTACCTAAAACTGGCAACCCTCAAGTATTGTTGAGTCAACTCATCTGACTGTATCGTGCAGCTATCCGGCTAAAATGCACTCAGTGGGAATTGCTTTTCAGCATTTTAGCCGCTCTTCCTCAGAAATAATGCATTTGTCATCAACAATCCATTTCAGTTGAACTCGAGCCCCCACGAGGAGTGTTCGACAAAGTGTCACGTGACGCACGCTGGTTCAAAAAGACACGTCCAGCTCTATCATTTATGAACCGTTAGAGCGCATTCAGACCAAATTAGGCGTTGCGGTAAATCACCACAGGGTTGTGTGGTGGTGTATGAGTGTGGGGACTGCTGGGTGTGTGTGTGTACTTGTGCTGAATGTAACGGTTATGAAACAATTAGGAAATAAGTTTTTGTTTCTCTGATTAACTGGCTTTCTGGATACCGGCGCTACATCGCTCTCATTCAAAAACAAAGATTTTCACGACACAGAAGTATTAAATCAGACACGTTGTCATCACTCGGTGTCATTGTTGTCATGGTTACAGAGACTCAGACGCGAATACCTCCAACTTAAGTACTTCCTGCAAAAAGAAAAAGGCCGGCGGACCACGAGTGGGTCGGTCCTGTCAGTGTGAACGAGAATTACTGATATAATTAATAATTAATTATGATTAAATGCAAGGACAGAGGACGCAGAGTGGAGTTATTTTGACAGACCAAACATTTTATGATCTGATGTTTTAATCCCTGATATAATTGATACAACTGTACGTTACTCTAAAGGATTCTTTATTTCCTTTAGATTCATGTAGATTGATACATAAAAAGAACAAAGTGGTGCATTAAACTTCAGCAGGAAGTGTGTGACATTCAGAATCTCATGGGGGAGGACCCTCTGCTTGATTTGTATCCCCCAGGTATGACGCTCGCTGGCAAGGTGCCCTTTAGTTTCCACATGAAGGATCCACTCCCATCATCCTCGTCTGTTCTCTGTGTTTAATGCCGATTAGCAAATGTTAGCATGCTAACATGATAAATGATGCTGGCTGCATTTTTGTTTTCATTTGTTGTCACCAGATTTGATAAATAGAGGAAGCATTTCACTCGTTCCTCGTCTTCTGTTTGAAACGATTTCTGAAATATCTTCAGAGACAGACGGCAGCACGGACAGATGGACAGACAGGTGGACGGAACCAGCAAAGCATCCGCTTCAGCCCTGCCTCGGCTCCAACGGCCGGGCCAGCACTGCAGCTTTTTTTTTTTTTTTTTTTTTTTTTTAGGACAATCCAATTGGTCGCTGTCCGTGCCAGACCAGATCAATCAATCAATCCCTGAGAGAAGTAATTGAATCTGGTCCAAATGGTCACTCAGCTCAGGTGGTCTGACTGTAAGCCGGGTCTGCTGTTGCTGCTGCTGCTAATAATCAGCACGAGTGGCTAACTGGCAGCCCGCATGCTGAATCATTCAAATCCGTGTGTGTGTGTGTGTGTGTGTGTGTATGTGTGTGTGTGTTTAAGGAGGGGTCGCTTCACTGTTCATTCATAAATGAAGTGACTCTCAGTGATTATTGCTCTTACTTTTCATTTTAATTTCGGGGGCTGTCACTCAGTGTCTCTTTAGATGGTGGCTCCCCGGGGTAACGAGCAATTGGCAGAAAAGGAAAAAATGTCAGCAGTTCCTCCTGTCAGATCTTTTAGAATATATTTCGATCCGTAGATGTGCAAAAGATCGTCTTTTCCCTCCTTTCTGTCACATGGATGAAGTGTTTTCCAGGCATGTGCTCCTCCTTGTTATTTATTTTTGTTCTTAACCATCCCGGTTTGTCTCGGTGTCAGCTCCCTTTGTCGAGCCTTACACCAATAATGTTCTACCGACGCTCCAGTGTGTGTCGGTTCTCGTTAATTTCTCAGTTTTTTTGTCTTTACAGTTAACATCTTTGATTGACAGCTGGCAGACATTTATGATTCCCATCCTTCCTGTTCTGTCTAACAATTCTATCCACAGTAACTCTGAGCAGCTTTTTGTGTCTGCAGGTTGTTCACTTTGCAAAAGTCACCAAATGAACTCAAAATAGAACAAAAATCTGCCTCATTTTTAAATGGACTCCATGGACGGTCGACGTTTTGACAGGAAACTCACTGGTGTATTAATGATAGCTGCTAACGTTCGCACTGGTCCGCTGTCACTGTTACTGGGACACTTAATGGCCATCATTACAGGGATTCAAGCTGGACGTGTTTATGTGGCATCCATGATTAGAGCTGTTCAAATTCTCTAAATGCCAACAAATGTTGCTTCACCATCCTTTACGAAAGGGAAGAGGATAATGGCATCCCACAATTCCTCGTGGCAGCAACAGAAAAGTGACTGCATCCTGTAACTCTTTATTGCAAGGAGTGATATTGACCAAATTCACTGTACATGCATCTGGTTTCTTCTACTATTCATGCTGAAAAGACAGAGAATGTAACCCCTTCCAATCCAGAGTTGCAGGGTTTTCGGCAGGAGAAGCTCGGCCGAAAAGTGACTGCACCCTGTAACTCTCAGAGCAGTGCAGATATGCGATGAATTCTCCTCTCTATCTTATCATGACATTTTCCATCAGAACCAAGGAAAAGTGTTTAGGAAAGGACATAGGATGTCACCATGCAGCCAGCCCGTTGGCTGCTGATGGATCCGATGGTCCCACAAAAGGAAGCAGCTTGTTTTCATTTCTTGAAGCGCATTGTGCCGTTTTGGGAGAGCTCCAGTGAGATGACAGAAAACCAAAAAAATAAACACCAAGTCTTTAAATACATTTATTTTTCTCTTTGTGAAGTTTAATTGAAGTTTGATTGATGTCTGTCTGTGCACACGCTTCATTCATTCATTCATTGGTGCTGTGGAAGTAGGACACTCAGTTTATTTTGTTGATGTTTGGAGGCGATCAGAGATGACATCATAATTAGGGGGAACTGACTGTCTGTTAATAAGCTGCAGATGCAACACACCTGGGCAGAAGCAGGAGAGTCTGTGGCTGCACGTGGAGTTTGTGCACTGTTGAAACAATAATCTCAGGGGGCGTTGAGCTGCTTTGGGGTATTTGTTTTGGACTTTGTAACAGTTTGGAACTCTCTCACTTTTTCACGAACAAAACATGAACCGCCTGCAATGAAGTAAAGACTCTTTGGAGCATTAGCAGGAAGGTAGGTGTTTTTTAGTTTAAAGGTTTAAATGCAGTCTTGTAATGTCATATTCAGGTCACAAAAGTATGCTGCTATATTTGCAGAAAAGTAAAACTTGTATATCGTGTAACTGCAACGTCTGAAGTTCAGATCTGTACAGGGAAGTTTGCTTCTTTCCTGTTTCTTTCTCCCTTCTCACGACTGTTGTTGACAAAATTAAGGTAATTTATGATTCATGATTTCATCAATAGAAAAACTAATTTCCTGTCTTGAGAGTACAGAAATTGTATTTCTTTTTTGTTCTACCTGGAATTTACCTACAGAAAACTTGAATTTCAAGTCGTTTCAAAGATGCTTCTCTATTCTTTGACCCAAACAAAGTGCTTCTTTGTCTGGTCGGGGATTTTTCTTCCAGATCACAAGAAGTTGAAGAGCTTTGATGATCGGGTGAATAGCAGCTGTTCCTTCCAATCGTACTTTTTTTTTTTCATCCTTCGGGTCTTCACTTTCATTAGCGCAGTTTTCTTGCTAAATTCATGCGCTCTGGTGGGGCTGGAGAGGTTTCTTTAAGTTTCTCTCATTTTCTATTTGCCCTCAAGGTATGATCCTGCAGCATCCAACAGCCTGCGGGGAAATAAATGAGAGATTCATGAAAGTCAGTCAGAAACACAGGCTCACAGACAGACAGATGGATGGTGTGATAGACTTGTAGAAAGAAGCAAAATGTCCCTTTCGAAGAACTTTTTTTGTCTCTGCAGTCAGTATCCGTCATGGCAGAAATGATGGCCTCAAACTAATAACAGTGACCTGTGAGGATTTGAGCTTTTTGAGGGTTGCCGTTATGAATTTCTTCAACTATTAAGGTGGATATCAAAATTCTGGCACTTTGAGGCTCCAACAAAGTAAGGAAGGTAGGTAATATATCTGCAAAACATCAATTTAAGTGGAAAAAATTAGTCAATTAACAGAAAACACTAGATGATAATCGACTAATGGAGAAAACAATCAGACGATTCCTTGAAATGAAAGTTGTTGCGTCTCTTTTGGCCACTCTCTGCAGCTCACACCACCAAAACGCACTACCCCGCTCAAATGAATGGAAAAATATGTTTTCTCCACGGTGCCAAATTTGGTCTGAATCTGAAACAGCCTTAGGATTTCCACCCGTCCAGTATTACACAGGATTGTACCTTATTGGACAGTAACATGCATTGTTATTACATTAGATTACTTAAATCTTTACGCAGGTTCTAAGAAGCCATTTGTAACTTACACACCTTTGACCTATGAAGCTTAAGTTAACTTAAGTCAGCGATGATGACAAATACTGTTTTTTTTTAATTCATCACACTGTGTGTCAAGTCTCAACTGTTCAAAGTTTTCTGCATTAAGTTGTACATGAAATCAAAATGCATCCTCAGTTTGTTCTTTGTGTACTTCAGCACAAAGTAGTCTGAAAAACTGCAACACAACTTCCTTCCTGTTTACTGAGAAGTTGCAGAAATGTTTAAAACTGAATATATGATGCGACGAAAGGGAACCCCGTCTGTGTGAGCTCTTTCTGTAATCAGCCTGTGTTCTGGCTGTCAGAACCGCGTGCCCTGAATTCAGCCTGTCAAGGAGTGTTTGTGTCTGAGGCTAACTAGCGCTGTTAGCTGAAAAGCTAATTGGCCCGCCTTTGTAATTGGCGGCGACGTGCTGCTAGCTTTTAGCAACTTTTTCCTGCCTCGTGGTGGCGAGCAGCAGGTGAAGGAACACGCTGAATTTCAAAAACATGCCTCTTTAAGAATTTAAAATCCCGGGACTGTGAATGCACATAGGTTTATGTAAAATTCAATAGAGTTATTGATTATGAATAAAAATATGCCTGGAGGAAAGTTTTGATGATCCACAGCCCTTCTGCCTGTCTGTCTGCCTGCCTGTCTGTCTGCCTCTCTCACTACCTGTCTGTCCTCCCTTCAGTCTGTGTCTCTGACTGATGTTCTGTCTCTCTATATGCTCTCCTGTCTGTCGGTCCATCAGACTGTGCTGAATAATTCACTACAGCCCTTGAGGGAGCTGTCAATCACATTTTAAGTGTGTGTGTGTGTGTGTGTGTGTGTGTGAAAGGATGTAGCATTTCCTGCTAGCTGCCCCTGTCATCTGATCTGTCACTTGTTCTCTCTCTCTCTCTCTCTCTCTCTCTCTTTCTCTGCTAACAGTCGACGTCTCTCTGCTTTTGCATTTACTTTTTTTAGTCGTTAACCTAAAATCAACACAGAGGTGTAGCGGCAGCAGGTGGTGGCGGTGGCGGCGGCGGCGGGTGGAGGAACATTGCGTTTTTAAAAGTTTGCAAAGTCTGACACGTGCCTCTCATCCTGCTCCCCACCTCGCTTTAACATCTCCAACGTGTTTGTGTGCTGTATGTAGGACAGCGCATGCAGTTTGCACATGCTCAGTAAGCGTGTGTGTTCTGCAGTGATGTACGTTATTAGCATGTGCCCTGCAGGTGGGCACACACACACACACACACACACACACACACACACACACACACACACACACATTGAAGGATGTGACTATGTATAGATAATGAATTCACAGATGCTAAATGAAAGCATGCACACATACCAACACACACTAATGTGCAGCGAAGCTCGAATCTAATTTTGGTTCTGCGACGAGCTCAACATCACATCAGCTCCAAAACCTGAAGCAGACCTGACACATTCTGATGTTCCAGCTCTGAATTAAATATAAATTCAATTTCAAACAGCGGCCTGCACACTAATTAATTCATTGTGAAGTAAATGGCCATTTTGACCAAATTAATTCTCATTTCATAAAATATGAGTCATCTATTTTGTAATCGTGGCATGCAGCATCATTTAAATGACTCTTAATCAACTGGAAACCCATCGTGACTTGTGACAACTGTTTTAGTTGTTTTTTGATCTCGAGTTTGGCGTGATGGCCGTCGTAATCTTGTTTTTTTAGAGCTAGAGGTGATCATATTTGGACAACAGTGTTTTCAATGCAGCAGCAGAATCTGGATTCATATTTGATCAGCTCTGCCTAGTTTGACAGTTTGACTCATTAAGAATGAGTTGAGTCCAAACTTTTCTCGTCTGTTGTTCCCCATTGGTGGAACGTCCTACCAGTTCCTACCAGATCAGGGGCGTCCCTCTCTACCTTCAGAAACCTCCTGAAGACCTCCAGCTCTTCAGAGAGGACCTCCTCTACAACACTACCAACACCCGGACATGATACATCTATCCCCCTCTATAGCTGGACCTTGATTCTTTGTGAGTAGTAGTTAATGCTGCCCATTGTACCTTGATTTTTCCCTTTTTTGTGAGTTGCTTTGGATAACAGCGAAAGATAACTAAATGTAATCATGCTGTATGGAAGAAGACTTAAAGAGAGACCATAAACTGATGAGTAACTGTTTAGTGAGCTAATAACTCAAGTTACATTCAATACAATCACACTTCTTTTCGCAACCAATAGAATTTCCCCCTGCTGGCCATTATAAAGAAGGCAGGCTTACTCCACAGATTTATCAAACAGGAACTAAAGACATCAACTGGTGACATATTAAGACTGAACTGAAGCAGGATTGTTAAATCTAGAATTGACAGGTAACTGATCGCGATCGGATCGAAAGAATCATCTTAGAGATGTGCATGGAGATGTCACAAAACTTCCTTGGTATAGAAATAGATAGATAGGATAGTGTTCAGTGTCTGCACATCGTCAGCAGAGTTTTCAGCCTCCTGAACAGTGAACCACCTCGCAGCTCGCTCCCAGCCTCAGAGCTGCAGTAATGACCCAGTTTCTTCTCAGGGATCAAGAAAGTTCATCTTGTTTTACAGCCCTTTGCTCCAAATGAACTGCTCAGTCAGAATATCTCCTCTTTGCCATTTCAATTGGATCATTATCAGCTGATGGATCGGGAAAAACAGGCTGTATTTTAATATTTCTGCTGAGGAATGGAGCTTTCTGTGGTTTGTTCAGTCACAGCCAGACGGAGGGAACGTCACTGCTTCCCTCCTGAGGGCTCCTACGTGCTTTTTTCATGCGTTCCTTGCAATTACTGCAGATAACTGTGGCGTGAATCTGCACTGATGATTGGCTACCACTCAGATATCTTAAAATCTTAATATAACTTAATGTATTTAATCTCCAACGTCGTCAGTTTCATTTATAAAGCTTAATATCACAAGTTTGCCCCAAGGGCCTTACAATCTGTACAGCACACGACGCCCTCCATCATTACATCCTCAGTTCCTATAAGAAAAACTCCACAAATAACCCTCAAAATCAAGCACACAACCTCAAGGAAAGCAGCTGGATGCGTGGACAGACACAGCTGCAGGAATCTTCAGGTTTGACCAGTTTTGAACAGGTCGTCCAAATTAAACAAAGAAAAGTCTAAAATTTGGATTCCTTCAGAATGACACACATCGTGTACGCGTTAGGTTTAGGAAAGGATCATGGACTGGTACAAACAGCTCGGTAAAGGTGAGGGGACCTTCATCAAGGTTACAACAATAATCTCGGTTAAGGTTAGGAAATGCTGAGCTGGGCTATTAGCCTTGTAGTGCTTGTAAAGGTTACCTTGATGCTGAGCTGAAGCAAACAGCTAACAACAGACTGAGCATTGAACTAAAGACAGAATCACAGCTGAATGCATCACGGTACGAGCCGTGATGCGTTCACTTAAAGGTCCAGTGCGTCGTATTTAGGGGGGGTTGTTACCTTAGCATGAGTCTTTTACGTGTTACATCTTTTATGTGTTTATCTACTGCACAAACACAAAGTGTCGGCATGTGAGAACAGCTCATGACAAGACATGACATACGGGAACCATCCTTTGCAATACATAAACCAATAATCAATAATATCTTGTTGGTCAATCCAAACTTCACGAGTGCTATCAGCTAAATGGCAGCAAAATATGTCATTGGTGAGTTATTGGTGCATAAAGTTCAGCCATGGCCCCAGAACATCGGTTTTATGTTTAAGCTCCATGTTCTTCTCATTCAGTTGAGATTGACGACAGTAAACTGATGATGGAAAGACGGACAGATGAGGGATGGATGTACATTGATAGATATTAGATATATACAGTGTATATAATGTGATCTGGGACATTACATGGACTCAGGCCTGCACTGGGTTTGTTAGTTTATCTCTGTGTGCGCGTCACTGATGCATGTTATAAGCATGTACCCTGCAGGTGTACACACACACACACACTGAGGCACACAGATTTTTCTTTCTCTTTTGGTCTTCCGTTCATCCAAACACATTCAGACACGTTCTCCTCGAGTGTGTGAACTTTATGTTCCAGGCCCAGAGGAACGGTTGTATCGCTGTGGATTCTAGTTTTCTCTCTCTGAGCTCTCTGAACTCACACACTCTCTGATCTGTCTCTCTGGATTTTCCTTTGGACCGCTGTGTGTGTGCGTGCGTGTGTGTTTGAGAGGAAAATCCTCCATATATGAGGACCAGACTAAGACACAGGGACTTAAATTCTGTGTTCCAGTTCTGGATTTCATTAACAACTTTTGACATTTTTATTAAAATGTCTTATTTTGTCTCTCTTTGACTGCTCTGATCACAACAGTTCTGTACACGTTCACGGTAACTGTCTCATCCAGGACGTGATGCGTTTCACTTTTTTAGGAAGTCGCGTACGTCAGCTCAGCTCGACTTTATTCATACACGCATGCAGCCCAAAGTGCTTTGAGTAAATCCAGAGATGTCATTCTGACACCGTTCAGGTGGCATAAAAACAGACAATGGAACATTTAAAATAAAATCAGTGGATCTCAGCAATCCAGGTGGAACATGATGGAGGAAGCAGGAGGAGCAAGGTCATTCAAAACTTGGTAAATAATGACGTGATTCACTTGACGTACAGGTGATTAAAGATGTGGGAGCACTGTTCTGTTGCACTCTTTTCTTGTTTTGAGTAAAGAGTAACTTCAAGGTCCTGCTATGTTATTCTCCACGTACTCTGTCTGATGTTTCGTCTGCAGTCTGCAGCTGTCCATTTCATATTGCTGTTTTACAGTCAGAAACAAAACAAAACAATACAAAACATAGCTGAAGGACACTGCAGAGTTGGTGATAATTCTCTGAATTTGTAACTACAAGCACCGTGATCATCACACGCTGCGAGCCAAACTTTTCTGAGACGACTTTGGCACCAGTCGAAGAACAGTACTGAGTCTTTTGGAGTCTAGTGGACATTAGAGGAACTCCAGCTTCAGAAATCTCAGCACTGGTTTGCAAACCCTAGCTGCTACTTAGCAACAATGCTAACAATTAGCATAAGCATTAGTGAAAAAGGTAAAAACAGTGACTGAAAGGTGCCTGGGTGCTGATCCAGGCCGGAGTCTGGCTCCGTCTGTACCATTGCATTTGGGAAATTCAGTTTTACTTTAGTTCATCCTGATACCTTACCGCTTGTTACTGGACTACATTTACCACATTCCACCCCTGTTCCACCGGTGGCTGATGACTGCTTGGACCGTAAACTAGTCGTGTGACAAACACTTTGTTTTTTCATCAAACGCAGATCAAGTTTTCCATTCCATATTTTCCAAAAATGGCCCAACTGTGCGGCTGAAGAGCGTAATTTGATGAATGTTGATGATATTATTGACGTCTCCTTCAGAAAATACCCCACTATTGAGAAAATTCCATGTTTGTTGTCCCTCCTAAGTTGTAATAAGATACGTGCCTTTGGATAGTCTGTGATAGTCTGTGAAGTTCAGTGAGCAAACATCTCACCAATGAAAGAATCAGTCTGCAGAACAGAGATACAGGTTAAAATATTTAGATCATATGTCCTGTGCGGCACATAGACTCATAGCCTAAACACAAACTGCTTCAGCTCTTTTAATTGCTGCTAAATTACCGTCCGACATTGACAGGTACCATCTCGACATCTCAATGAGCCTCACAGTAGAGCAGCTCTGAATCACAGTTGGAAGCATTTTGTTGTATTTTCTGGCTAATTGCACATCGCTCTTGGCGTTCCTCTGTCCGTTTTGTTTAACAGTGTAGCAGACCGAGAAATAAGAGTTCTGCAGCCTGTCAGGACTAACCTGTGGAACCCTGAACTATCTATTAGACCGCAGAAGCTCATGTTCCCCAAATGAAATCTGATGCAACACTACCAGCTAGACTGAACCGGCTCTTTGTACATGCAGCCTGAAATTCAGACTCGTGTTTAGCCCTCAAGTCTTTGAGCATACTCTTAACAGCCTAAACAACCTCAGACGGATGAATAAAATGGTAATCTAATTTTGCATAACGACTGCGTAAGAGTTTTGGAGAAAGAAAACAGAATATATCTGCCCCAAATGACTCCTGAGGATATGAATCTGAATGAATCTGTTGTTGTATCTCGCTGTAGATGGAGGGTCCTCAGAGATTACGGAGTTTTTATTGTAGGCAACATGAATCTGAATGTAATGGATTGTGACTGCCTAGTCAGAAAAGATTTACAGATTTCTAGAATCATTGCTTCATGTGCAAAGTAGAGGTAAAGAGAGAATCTTTCCCAGAGACAGTCTGTGTATGATCTGATGTATTTATCCAAGCTGAGATGGTTCTTTTAAAAATGGCTGTATTGGTCAGTCAATTAGTCGATCCACCTAATAAAGTACACCACATTATTATATAGTTTGGGAAACCAGACCAGTCTGCAAGCTCGTGCTTGATTTGGTCAAGCCAAGCACAACCGTTTATCTAACATGACATATCGATGACTCTGCCAGCGATGTGGCGCTATTTCTGCTGAATCCGCTGTTGGATTAAACAAAGTGGACTTCATATTGTCTCTAAAAGACGGACAAAGAAAGATCTGTTTCCGTTCTCTGACAGGATTTGGTAGATTCATTTACCAACCATGTTGCTCTGATTGGTTGTAGGTTAATCCAATTCTGTCTAGAGACATTTTGGTCTGTGCCCATTGGACAATCGATCGTTGGAAAGGTTCTGGACTAATTTGCATTTACAAATTGGCCTGGCGATGAAAGGTTAATTACTGAGTAGGATGAATCCTCATGACGTTGATGTTTCACCCAGTTTCAAACCAGGAGTTTGGCGTGAAATATCTCGACGATTACTAAATGAAATCATTGTGAAATTTCATGTAGACATTTTTGGTTACCTCCTGACTTTTCTTTCAGCACCATCATCAACACGAGATGACACTTTAGTGTGCGGCCTCTATACCACAAACAATCGTGGGCGGCTGTTTATGATTATGTGCTTGCCTTGCTGTTCCTAGCACCTTCAACCCTGAAGTACACACTGTTCAGAAAGCTTTTTTCCTCTTCATCAGACCTGTTTGAATCCATGAACAAATCAGAAACGCTGGCAGTGACTCAGAAACATAAAACATATAACATATTATACCAATAATTGGATAAGGCGCTAAAGGCGGCACACTGTAGGTAAACAGACTTACTCACAAGTACAGCTGTTTCAGCCTGCAGTCATGTGAAATGTACGTTGTCCTGTTTGCGTCAGTGATTTACACTCGCATCTGATCAGCCTTCTCCTGTTTGTGGTGAGAAATGAGGCTCTGAAGGAGCAGGCCTGATAAATCAATCACCAACCTACCCACAGTTCAAAGCCTCGGCCTGCTCTCTGTTCTCCACAACTATAAAGAAGAATATACATAGTTTTTAGAGGGTTTTTCTTCAGAAATAAGCTAATAGAAGAACACGCCACATTTTATTTATTAGACCTTCATTGTGTTGAATGTTGGAGTGTTTCGTTTGAAGCTGTCCTCTTCTTCTTTTCACATTTCCTCTCTGATTAAATAGAAAAGTAACGAACAGCTTAAAAGTCTATTTAAACAAAAAAAAAAAAAACATTTTAAGCACTTTCTTTCCATTCTGGAGGGAAACATTCACCAACAGTTATTCATCGCAGAGAGTCTCTGAAGTGATCCGCTGTGTAAAGTCTGTCGGTTAAACAGAGTTTTCTTACTTTAATTTTAAAGGCACCTTTTTTTTATTTGACTTGTCAATTATTCAGAAAGCTTTTCTGCAAGCTTTTATTTTGGAATCAAGCTTTTTAAACCCTCTTCAGAGGAAATTCAAATCTCAGGTTTAGCTTCTGAGTTGCTGTATTTGCTGTGAACTTTTAAAGACTTCTGGCTTTGTGGATTTATGGATTAGGGATGATTTATTTTGTTTCAACTCTTCTGTTATGAATAACAGTGGGAAGCACGTCGAACTCCACAATTCAGGCACCAAGGTCAATCAGACAGACTTCTTTTATTTCCATCAAACTCAAACCTGAGATTTTTACAGTTCATTTACCAAACATGCTACCAAATACTGCACATTACTACCAGACCAGTCTTAGTGCGTGGGTTTTGAGCACATACACAGTTGCTCCTCAAGATGTTGCACTCCCTATAAAAAAGTGGAAAATTCAGTTCATGTTTGCCTAAAATATTGTTGTTTGAAGTTTGAAAAGTTTGGTTGAGTAAGATTGTTTTGCTGCAGTTTGGCCTCCCGTGTCAACATATATATGATTTTTTTGAGTGTAGAAGATTTTTTTCTTTAAGATGTCCCTCTGGGTGGAAGTATGGACTGCATGGCTTGAGGCCATTTGCACAAAAGGATTCCACAGAGACTCGTGCACTGCTGTCTTGTTCTCAGTTCTTCTTTTATTGTACATGGATATAATCTGTATGAACAGATATCTGCATTTAAATGCGGCATCTTTAGGCAAGGGACCAAGACTTCTGGGAATCAGAAGCATTCTGGTTTCCACTTGTAGTCTGAGTTGTATTGATCAGTCACACTTGAGCGGGCTTTGGTTGCATGGATGTAAACCATTCATGTGGAGAGCACAAGAGAACACGCTGGCCAAATATGCAATCTTGGAACCCATCAGCCATCGTCACTGACAATTATTTAGCTTTTGATGAGCTATTTTTACATGTATCTGTGTTCATATGCAAATATCTGTTTATAAATATTAGAAGAAATGTGTCTGAAGTTGCTAATCGGACTGTGGAGGAAGTCTTGGCCCCAGAGGCTAAGACATCATCGGATGATCAGAAATTGACACGGACATGACGGTGTTTCAGCCACCAGTTGTTCCTCATCTGAATGGCACTGAGTAAAAAGATTGTCTTTGTTTTACTATAAAGACAAATTATTAGAGGTGATGCATAGTTGACAAATTGCATGGCATTTTTGCAATTGCACCAACTATTATTGTCGTGTTTGCATGCAAACTTTGAGGCATCATTCAGAATCTGAGTATGTCATGCCCAAATGGCAACCTCCACTGTGAAGTCGCTAACGGCAACCGCCCCTCTGTGGATATGAAACAAGACTCGAGGACTTTATCCACACGAGCGCCCCCATGAGGCTTTAATGTTCACCGCACAACAGACGACAACATTACTGGACGCATGACAAAAGTAACTCTACTTTTTTCACCTCACTAGTGTCGAGGATCTAAAAAAAGCTGGTGGAAAACTCTGAAACCAAAAGACTTTTTTGAGGAAACGGCAGCAGATGAATGCCTGCAGCTTTGGAATGAAACGTTCAGTCATCACATGAGTGTTATGTCCTGGTGGCTACGTGCTTTATATAAGTCGACGTACAGTACGTCTAACCTAAATACTTTTTTTTTTTTTTTTTTTTTTGCTGTGACAGGATAAGTGTTGCAGATTAACATTTCTATCATAATGAGAAGTTTAGAGACTGTGCAGCCTCAGTGGAGGTTGAGCTCTCTGCTTTCCAGTTTCTATTGTTTTGGCTCTTAAACAGCAATTTCCACCCTCCCCTCCTGTCAATCAAAGCGGCTGTAGATTAGAAATTCTGACACGCAGACAATAACATCAAATCTGACATTTTCCTTCTCTCTTGTTTTCTCTCTCTCTCTCTTCGTGTCCATCTGTCTCTCTCTCATTCACCTCTTCCTCCCTCTCAACTTTCTCTCTTTGTTCCGGCGTGTTTTGTACTTCGCTGGGTGAACGTCTGCAAGTGACAGGCAAAATACTTCTGTCAACGTCCACATGAGTGTGTGTGTGTGTGTGTGATTTCAGACATCCAGAAAGAGACAGAGAGAGAGTGTGTCTCTCTAATGAAGCCTTGTGTTAATGCTTTGTAGATGAGGGGGAATGCTCATAATCATCAGTGGAAATGACTGTGGAAGAATGAAAAGAAAGTAGAGTACAATAAAGTATTAAAAAACGATAGAGACGGCAGAGGGAAGAGAGAGCAGACTTGGACGTTTGATGTTTTTTTAAAAGAAAAATACCTCAAACAATGTTTCATTACCAGAGCAGAGAGAGAAGAATGAGGGGCGAAGAAAGAAAAATAAAAGACTGAGAGAAACAAGAAGAAGAAAAAGGTGAATTTCCCTTTAGCGGCCTCTTTAGTAACCTCTTTTTGACTCGTCCCGGTGCAGATTCCTCTGTCTGTTCCTCTCTCTCTCTCTCTCTCTCTCTCTCTCTGGGGGTTTAGGGGTGGATGGATATGAGGTTGAACAGAAGAGACATTAAACAGGAGAGAACATCAGGTAGGGAATGAAAAGAAGGGATGAACTCACAGACGAGTGGGCATTCATGTGAAGTGGAAATCTCCAGCTTTCACGTCAGTCCTGGTCTCAGTACACGACTGTTTTGTTTTGCTTTTAATCTTTAATGTTCAGGTTGAGAAGTCACAAATGTCACAAATGTCCTGCTTTCACGAAGCTCGTATTCTGCTTTTGAGGCACAAGAATACAGACGCTGTTATTACTGTACTGCAAGTCACACAACACCAACTATTTCACTGATTTTGGTGAAACTGGATCATATTTTATGGAGAAAATGTTTTCTGGTTTTCCCTCTGATGTCCTCCGGCTGCTCCGCCTCAACTCTCTGTGATTTACAAAGTTTATGGTGAACAGTGAAGTAAACTGCTGCCAACGGTAGCCGCTGTTAGCTCATGTTAGCTCAGTTTGTTAGGAAAATCGAATCGGGAGATTTAGCTTATTTTGTTGGCTTCATAATGAGCTGACGTCTCTCAGGTTAGCAGTTAGTTCTTCATCAGTTATCACAGAACTAAAACTGATGAATCCAGGTCTCTGATTATCGCCTCACATGTTTAATGCAAAGTATTCCATCGTTGCTCTTGCGTCCTTCTGTTCAGACAGTTTGGATGTTTCTCGCTCTTTTCTCATCACGTCTCTTTTTGTCATCTCTCTCCTTCTTTCCCTCTCGTCTCTCTTCAGGGACAGAAAACAATGAGAAATAGGTTTGAGCTTCCTTGCTCTTCTCACCTCTCCTCCTTCCTCCTGTTACATCAATATTTCATATCTGCTCTTTTTTTTCTTCTTTTGCTTGATTTGTTTTGGTCCGTGTCTCTTCTTGTGTTTTTTTAACTTCTGTCCACAGGGACACTCAGAACAGAAACAAGGAAACACGTTTGAGTGTGAGGCTTGTCCCGTGTGTGTGTGTGTGTGTGTGTGTGTGTGTGTTTGGACGTTACATGTAGTGGTCAGTCCATTATTTACACACATGCACAAAAAAAGGCAATTACATTAAAGTACACCTGAATGCATGAATGCCCACTGATCCGTGCAGTAATGGGGAATTCAAACTGACACACACACACACACACACACTCAAACACACACTCTCTCTCAGGTTAATGTAAACCTGCTGACCTGTAACACTGAGACTCTCATAAATACAGACCACAAACACACAATCCACTAATCCCCCAAATCCAATTAGAGCACAAACAGAGACAGGTAGCTGATGAATTCACTTCTTCACTCAAACAAACAAACAAACAAACACAAACAGCGTCTGTCCTACAAACACCTCCGTGTGCGACCGCAAGAAATGAAACTGAGAAGGAATGACAAAGAAGATGAAATGTATAAAGTTCTGCAATGATTTCATCTACAAACAGAAAGCGCAACATAGAACAGACACACACGTTTACCTCCTCTGTAGGTGAGCCTGTGTGCCTTGTCAGTAGCCTCCCACCAGGGTGCACAGGTGACAGTATCCTGACCTGTGTGGCTGCTGTTGCAGTGCAATGTGGGATTTGTAGTATGAGCGGGCCATTAATAATAGACGGATGAAATTATCTCACCTTGAGTGAGTTTGTCTGATGCAGAGGATGAACAAATACTAAACACATTTCTGAATGTATGTCATGGAGTTACTGCATGCTGGCAACGATTGTTTTCATCACTGATTATCTGCAGAGCTCTGTGATGAACTGGAGACTTGTCCAGGGTGTACGTTGCCTCTTGCCCAGTGCCAGCTGGTGTAGGGTTCAACCCCCGGTGACCATGATGAGGTTACAGAAAATGACTGGATGCATTTTTCTGTAGGTTATTTCTTTAAATTGTCTCTCCTGTCTCCTGTCAGTTTAAAGAAAAACCAGCCTGTTCTACCAGTGTTTATCTTTCTTCAATTACACTTACATTGCAAACACTTTGTTTAAACATTACTGTATGTGTAGGATATATTGCATTTATTAACCTGAGCTGAAGCAGCCCACAGCTTGTGTGGTCTCCATGAAGTTGCTGTAGTGCCAATTCCCCAGCTACACTTTAACCCCTTTATGCACGACTATAAAGGTTAACACACACACACACACACACACACACACAAGCACTTCAACATTGCACAAATGATTTGTAGCGTTGCATCATTTGACACACTGTGAAGACACAAGTACAAGTCAAGGTGTTGCCTGGCGTGCCAGCCCAGTATTACTGCTAATGTTGCTGTTTTTTTTTGTTTTTTTTTTGGAGCATCGATGTTCGACAGGTCCAGGTAACGAGACAGAGCAATATCTTGACCTGGTTTAGTGTAACAAGACAAGACACAACAACCAGCTGATATTACTGACTAGTCCAACAGTAAGAAGCCCAGCTCGGCGTCTGTCTTTCAGCATTTTATTTCACAGAGCTCTCGACTAAAAAACAGTCTAAGATTTGATTCTTGTTCAGCTGTCAGTTTCCTCTGTCAACGCTGAATGCTGACGCTGGTTACGGTCGCCCAGCTCCTGTTCTGGCACAACACGGTCTCCTCACTGGACTTACCGAAGAGATTTTGCCAGTGAAAAAAAGACTAATTACCTGATAACAGACACTGCCTGGTAACATGTGATGACGTACATCATGACACACACTGACAGTACATAGAAAACAGTACATCTTATTTTGGCTGCACCAAAACCCAAAACAGAGAGCAGATTTTCATTTTCCTGACTGACTTTCATTAATTTTAAACACACGTACTGTAAATTTGCATTTTCTGACATCGTTAATTGTCATTAAACTTCACTACACTTTTTGCCTCATAATCAAAGTGTCAGTAAATGTCCCCGGCCATGTGACGCCTGCTGCTTTCATGAGTTGAACGTGTCAGATCTTTTAAATGGGAACATCCAAAACGGGAGGCATTAAGCAATGTGTCTTTTATTACCTCTCTGCGGTAGCTGTTGGTAGAAGTGAACCCTGCTGGGAAGACACGCTGAAAGGGAAACAAAGGTCTCTACAATTTCCTCTTTTTTTCCCTCTTCTGCTCTGTTCTCTTTTCTTATATACTGTTATAATAAAACTGGTCCTGACAATGCAGCCGACAGGAAGTCCAGTCTGACTACGTCCTCCTGTGGGCAGAGCAATTAAGATAGGAAGCGAGGGATGACGGTGAGGATGAGGAGGGGAGAGAGAGTGATGAAGGGAGGGAGAGGGAGACGGAGAGAAGTGGAAATGGGAAATAATTAAGATAGGGAGTGAAGGATGGATGGGAGACGAGGAAGAAAAGGGAGAAAGGTTGAGAGACAAAGAGACGAGTGAGGACAGGAGGGTGAGAAAGGCGGACAGATAAAGAGGCGATCAAAGCAGAAACAATAAAATGTCCCAATTTCCCACAATCCCTTGCAGTTATAAGTAAGTGCCCACAGAACGATACGAGCCGGTAAGACTTTGGTCTCTGCGCTGCGGGTCACGATGTCCCCATTTCTTCTTTTTCCCTGTGTTCACTCAGAGCGGAGATAACAGGACAGCAGGCAGCCTGAGCCTGCAGCCTGGAACTCAGGGCGACAGCAGCCCAAAGGTCAAGGTCATAGGTTCGAATCCTCCGAGCGGCGCTGGGAAGAAGAATGAGTAATGGGTTACTGCCCCGGGGAAATACAATTAAAGTGATGCTGAACTTTGGGTTGTACAGCTTTGTGTGGATGTGAGATCAGATCGAATATTCTTGCATCTTTATCTCATTTTCAGGTCGTACAGACAAACGGCACGAATAAGAGGAGAAGTGTCTCCAACGTATAAAAGAAAAACAGTCCTGGAATTATTTTTAGTCAAGTGACTCAAATCATCCGGAAATCATTCCCCAGATACAAAAGAACGTAGGAACAGCACCCACCTGTCAATCAAAGCATCCACGCTCTTAATCCTGCATAACTTTAAGTCTTAATCTAACCTGAACAGGTGAGTTGTATATAAATTCACCCTCAGTACAGTTGTCATGAACGGGGAAATTAGCTATAGAGACCAAAACTGTTTTTTGTACCAGGCTGTAAACATGTTTATTTCTGCTGTGAAACATGGGGACTTATGGAGACTGACTCACTTCTGGAGCCAGCCTCAAGTGGACGTTAGAGGAACTGCAGTTTTTAGTACTTCAAAGCTGTTGCCTCTTGGTACTAACCAGTCAATTTAGATCTTTAATACTTCAGCTCCTGAAAAGTGGGAGCCAAATATATATTTTTATATTTTTTTTGTTGTGTGTTTATTTCACGTTAAAATTTTAATGCTGTTTAGTCAGGGAAAGTTAAACTCAGCTGGAGATCTCTGTTTTGCTCCTGACACAAGAAAAAAATGACAAAACTGCTCAAGTTAGTACGCACAAGCTGCTAACAGAGAGTAACGGTGTTAACAGATCAGGTTGCACAGCTCACTTTGAGTTTCCTCTGGCAGTACTGCTCGACACTAGTGAGGAAAAAAAAGTAGAGTTGTCTTTGTCGTGCGTCCAGTAATGTTGTCATCTGTTGTGCAGTGAACATTAAAGCCTGATGGGGGCGCTCGTGTGGATAAAGTCCACGAGTCTTGTTTCATATCCATAGAGGGACGGTTGCCGTTAGCGACTTCACAGTATTCCCATTGGAGCTCTCTCCACTGTAGACTGTTTGCTGTTTAAGCACTTTTACATCTCTGACATACACACCTACACACACACACACACACACACACACACACACACACACACACACACACTCCTTTTCCTTTTTTCACACAGCATCATGCTCATGTTCACCGGTCCTGACAGCACACACACAGGAACTGAATCCTGAAGCATCCATTGAAGACATGCAGGCGGTAACGTAGTTTGAGCTGCTGCTCTGGATGTGACAGCTTACACACACATGCATATTACAAACAACTGACAGATGTTATGGAGTAAGATTTCTACAGTTGAATGTAAATCTTGTGTTAAAATAAGAGAACTGCAGCATGGTGGCTGCAGGAAATGACCACACGGCTGACCACGATAAGACACACACGAGGCACGAAGCAGCACAGTACAAACAAATGCAAACCTTATTATGCTTTATATAAAACTATACTCATTGCATAATGAGATATCTCAGTGTGCATTTGAATCTCTGTCCAGCTCTGGCTGTTCTTGGTGCTTAACATGTCCCAGCAGTCTTTTAAATAAAACGACTGTTTGAGCTCGCTGTCTTCTGGCTTCAGAGCAGGTCAGCGATGTTCTTTAAATCCAGTCCACTGTTTGAACAGCAGAGATCGCTACGGGCGAATCATTTCACGTATCTGAAATTAAGAAAGATGGCTGCCTGCTACCTCTTGCAGCCCTCCACTTCCTGCACTAACGTTATAAGACTTCAGGTTGTCTTTGTTTTTTGTCTTTATGAGTCTCTTTCTGTCCATTTATCTCTCTTATCCTCTGTGTGTGTGATTACGACCCTCCTGAGCTCACACGCTGGTCCCGTATCAATCAGTGGACAGATCAATGCACCAGCTCTGCTGCAGGTCGTGGATTTGAACTTAAAATGGTAAAACCAAGCTGAAATTTAAAATCCTGATCTTTAGCATGATTGACTGCAAAGCTTGGCGCCGATGCTCGCGTGTCTCTGCTTCTTGTACGACCTTAAACAAATCTGAATTACGACAAAACTTAATTTAGTCGAGCCTCATTGAGTTCTTATCGAGTGATGAGTCTGTTCTCACACATTTTTGCTCCATCCGCCCCGACTATGAAGCCATTTATTTTTAATTTAAATCACTTTAAAGTTGATCAATGATCAGTTTAATAGTTTCAAGCTGTTCATTAATCTGGAGTCAAAGAGACTAAACTGACGTTTTCTTTTTTTTTTTTTTTTTTTTGGCCTTTGGACGCTCCACCAGCCAAGCCGACCGACACTGAACTGACATTTTCAGAGTGGTTTAGATGCTTCAAACAGATTTTAAACAGATTCAAAGCATGTTGCATTACAATCATAAAATAATAAGTTTACAATTAATTCTTGTTGGTGCAGCCCATCCTGTAGCAGAGTGAGTCACTGTGAGGCTTTAAATCACATTTATAAGCTGGCTTTTATGGAAATTCTTCTTTTTTTTCCTTCTTCGCTGCAGATTTATGAAGCTCCAGTGAAACTCATAACATTAAATCTGAAATCACCACTGAGGCGATGTGTCACTGAAACTCTCTGCTCAAACCACTTCTAATAAAATACAGGCTGAGTTTTTTTGGCCGAGGCGCTGCAAGACAGTGATGAACAAAACTAAATAACAATTTTATCCTTAATAATTAAAATTAATTGATTTTTTTTTTCAAAATACTGTTTAACTATCAGGGTAAGACCTCTTCTCTGAAACGCTGACAGTCACTAAAACATCTCACAAACCAAAATGACCCCAATTAAATGGGCAAAAATACCAAAACAATTTAAAACAGCATTCAAACATTTTGACACCAACAGAAGAAAATGAACACACATGCAGTTTTTCACAGCCGGGACTGTTCAGATACGTTCCCACCATCAACACCAGCAATCGCATTAAATCATGTCCTTGAATCTGCACTCTGATTGGCTGAAACAGAGGGCCACATCTGATCGGCTCCAGATAATTGAAACGTTTACACAGATCAAGCCACCAACTGGTCAGTAGGAGGCAGATAACTCATTGAATAGACGTAACACTGATCCATGTGAAGTGATTCTTCAGTACAGAAGCATGATTTTGTGTACGCAGCATATATACAGATACTAGCTGTGTATCATGCATGTCCTATCCTGCTGTACGCTGGGCCACACGACCAACACGATCAAGACAAACCTCTGCACACGTAGATCTTCAGACAGCTGTGGTGATGTAAAATACTTCAGCCACATGCAGTACACATGACTGTAGTCTGTCCTCATGTCTGCAGGGTGTTCACACTTCCTGACGGTGAGGAGCTGTTGGGACAGAGTTGAGCCTCGAGGCCGGTGGAGTAAACGTAACTTTGCTAATTGCTAAACATAAAACATCGAGCATTTAAACACCGCCGACGTGCAACGGTAAATTAGAAAGAAAGATGTGATGACTGTGTTTTTTCTAGTCACACACGTGGACTGAATACAAACAGGCAATGTGGAAGATGTGCTTACTGTTTTATAATATATACATGTGTACGTATATTTTCCACCACAGCCAACAGGAATCCAGAGAAGTCGGGCTGTTAGATCCTGTTTGGTTCTCGATCCTCTGAAGTTCTTTTGGTCTGAAAGGTTCATGTGATGATGTAACGTGACCAGAGTGTCTTTTCTCTTTGGGTGGAAGCCATGAGAGGGAAACCCCTTTGATTCTGACCTGAGGCTTTATTAAAGTCAGTATTGTCATGTTCGCTCTGAAGCCTCTGCAGAAACATGACCTGACATTTACATCTCCCTCATCAAACCCCAGCCGTCTGCTCGCTGATGAGAGGAAGACCAGAGTGAGAGATGATGAAGATGAAGAGTAATGTGAGCATGACAAGGAAAAAGAGACTAGAAGAGAGTGAGAGAATATCGAGAAAGAGAGACAGACGGAGGAAGTGGGGGTAAAAAAAAAGAGAGAGAGATTTGAAAGAGATACACCCTGAATACAAAGCAGGAGATCAAACAGGAAGATGAATAAAAAGACGACGAGGAGCGACACGGGAATCAAGCGTACGTGATTCACAGAATGACATAAAAAGAGGAAGTGAAGAGATAGCTGAGAGGAAAGAGATGGAGAGATGAAGTGAGGAAAAGGAAATAAAACAGGAAGATATAAACTATAAAACACACAAGTGTAGGGAAGTGTGTGTGTGTGAGAGAGAGAGGAAGTAGGAATATAAAAAAGACAGAGAGGTAAATAAAAGATATGTTCTACAGGAGTGTGTGTCTGTATATACTCTATATGAGCCTGTGTGTGCCTATATGACTCCTGGCTACAGATACTGGACTGTCAGCAGTATCACACTCTGTGACACACAAGCACAAACACACATCTAAAAACACGGCAAAGCCTTTCCAGTGTTTCCAAGTATGCACACGTTTTTATCATAAATAGCTAATTACAAAAATAAAATGCAATCCCATAAAATCAAAAGCTGAAGGTGGAATTAATCTGAAAACTGATGATCTGATTTGGAAAGCTGTCGAAAATCTCCGTACAGTGCAGGTGATTTGTTCTTAACGCCGCTATTTTTATAATAACAATTAAACAGATGACTTGGTGTAATGTGAAAGGTGTCACTTGTCACCCGACGGCTCAGCTCAGATCTACGCAGCCTTTAGTTTTCAGTTCCAGGTGCAGCTTTATTCAGCTAAAAAGTTCCAAACGAGCAGTCAAAGTTTGCGACTAGCTGGCGAAGTAATTGGAGCATTTTAGCAGTTACAAAGCTCAGAAGGTGTCGTGGGAAATGGCGGAAAAAAATAATTATTCGTGTGCACTATTTAATAATTGGTGCTCAAGGTTTACAGTAACTCATCACCTCTGTGCTGTTAGTCTTGTCTTGCGCACACCCATCGTACTCAGAACTTGGAAAATTCAGGAGCACTCCATACATTCAGGATGACTGAATGAAAGACAAGAGGAGAAGATGAAATATTATAATAATTAGTATTTTGTGTGCACAAATTCCATGACGCCTGTTTCGACACCTTGTTGGCATGTTTGCTAACACTTGATGTAAAGGGCCAAATATAGCAGAAATGTAATAATATAACATAACCTTGTTTTCATTTTTGTATAATCACCTGAAAATCAGAATCAATGTTTTGTTTTTATTTTAAAAATTAATTAATGCAGCATGAAGGACTTTAATTGATTGTGTTTTTTTGGTCACTAGGGGGCAGAAAATCCCAACTTCCTCCGATATAGTAAAGATCTTGTACAGTTGTCTCTTGACACATTCTGCATATCAAATGATCGTAAATCTAAGATTCACTGTCCATTCAGCTCTGTTGTCCATCTCCACCAACTCCTGAGGTGAATACCTCTTCACTATGTTCACCAGAGCTGCTCAGGTAGAGGGTTTATCTGCCTGTTGATGTTAATCGAGGCCGCGAACGTGCCTTAAAACCAAAAACATCGAGTTAAAAAAAGGCTCCTGTTGGAGCTATAAGACGTGACATTCTCATCTGTGAGCTTCTTCCATGTGGCCACATTATAAACACATTTATTCAGATTCAAACTGCAGCTCGTCACACGCCAACCCGCCCATCAAACTGTCAGTCATCACAAAGAAATTCAGCCCACCTCACTGTGTTAGAAATGTCTGCCGAGAACTCTGAACAAACAGGACGCCTCAGATATACGAATACACACACACACACACACACACACACACACACACACACACACACACACACACACACACACACAGACATCTCAGGGAGTTGAGTCATAGGAGGGGAGGAGTGACTGTCAGAAAGATGGATGGATGAAACAATGAAAATCAATGAAGTGTGTGTGTGCATGTGTGTGTGTGAAGAGAGACATGTTGCATCCATACAAGTGTGTGTGACAGATGAAGAATTGCAAAGTGAGGCAGAAGTGTGTGCGTGTGTGTGTGTGTGTGTGTGTGTGTGTGTGAAGGGTTTTTCTGGCTGTGTTCCCGGGAAACAAACTGTGGTCAAACGAAGGTAATTAAAAAGCAAAACTCGTTAAAACGAGACACACCCACTGCATTTCAGACTCTCTCTCTCTCACTCACACACACACACACACACAGAGGAGTTACATGTTTTGATGTTGGTGATGTCGGATTTCCTCTAATTTAAAGTGATAAAAGCATTTTCATTTACTTATTTATCACAAACCTCTCCCCATCTTCTTTAATATCCTCCACCAGATTATTGCTGTCTTCTGGTTTATTCTATCAGCTTATCCTCGTGTTCTTTCTCTCTGTTTGCATCATCCTGTTCGTACCTCACAGGTGTCAGTCTTTCTCCGGGGGGTTCTGCGGGATGTTGTCAGCCAGGTGAAAGTCAAACCGCACATTAACGCTGAGAGCAGCCTGATAACCGAGGCAGCAAGAGTTAAGCAATGAGGGGGAACTCTGCCAACGGCGCGGGGAGGAGGGGAGGATGGAGGCTCAGGGAAGCCGTCCACAGCAGAACTTTTTCATGGTCATCAGCTGTCAGGAGCCCGCTTGAGATCCCTGCAAGTGTTCAGCGATGCTTGCTCAGAGCTCGAATTACACCCAGACTTCACAGGATTCAGGAATTCATGTTTATACTGTGCCAAAGTAGCTTAGAGGCAATAAAACCTGTTAGCGGAGATCCCTGTGTGCAAAACTTGAAGTACTCCACTCAAAATCTTATGAGAAAAAAACAAACATTTCAAGTACAATCCTCACTTATATAATGGACTTATCAAAAATTGTCATTTAGGTTACATTAAGTAGTTTTGATTCTTCTTTTTGCGTGACTGTGAGCTTCATTGTACCTGCTGTGCATCCAGGTGAAGAAGCCAGAACAGGTGAAGGTGTCAAGGAGCCAAAAAAGGATTGTACTGACTAGCAAGGACCCGCTTGGCAGATGAGGTCTCTCGATGCTTGCAGCCGAGGCAAGTTGGGTTCCCGTTAACTGTTACCTGGTTGAGAAAGCCATATCTTACTGTCAGAACATCTGGCATGAGGTTGCAGGTGTGGTACCACCTCATGCTCCGTTGTTGGCCCACCATGTGACTCGCTTTTAACCATCACTGTGTGCAGCTTGTCCAGGAAAGTTCAGGCTTCAGCCACGGGTGACGGCAGCTGTCCACATAAAAGGAGTCCACCACCTCCTTGTCATTGTCCAGAGCAATGGTCTGTCTTGTGGCAAACTTCATGGAAAATGGCAGTGTAGTGCAGCCATAACCAATGGAGGGCACCCAGGAGAGAGTCCAGGCAGGAGAGACTCATTCAAGCTTACTACATCTGCTGAGCTGTAATCAGCTTTGAGCCTGATCAGGGTCATCTTTCAAGTCTGAAAGCAGAGAGCAGCTGTGGTTAGATTAGCTTCAGGTGGTTACAGTGTCACAGTGTGCGCACGTTAGGCCATTTGCATGTAGAAATTCAAGTATTCAGTGTTATCCCCGGGACTTTCTTCTTGTCGGGACGGAAAGAAAAGAAAGAAACTGAAATTAGCTTCCAGAGAAAAGCTCTGACACACATTAAAGCTTCTATTTGAAGACCTAAGTGAGTATTCAGGCAACAACTGCGAGGGAAATAGTAGAACTGTGCTCAACAAAGTAATCTACACTTTTTCTTGATTGGACAGTCGGTTCCAGTTCATGCAGCAGCCGGTTGGTGTGTACAAGTACATCACAACATTATGACAGCCTTCTAAGAAGGATCGTCTTAATGCTGCATCTTTTTCTTCTTCTTTTCCGCCTTCTACGTACAAGTTTCAGCGTAAATTTCGATGGATTTTCGGATTTCTGCTTTGGCGCATGTGCAATGCAGAAAGTTACAGAGGCTCGTGGAACAACAGCTCGCATCTTATCTCCGCTCTGTACTGTCGTCCTGAACGAACCTGAACGAACAGACTGTTTTTATTAATTACTGTAAACGAGTTCATGAACCGTACTTCTCGTTTTTTGCGTTAACTGAAGTCAAATTTCTGGCTCTCATTGTTTTGTTTTTTTTCTGAATATGTTGAAGGCACTAATTTTAGAAAAAGTCGAGTTCGGCTAATGAATCTTTCTCAAAGAAATCAGCCCTGCTTGTTTTGTGTTTGTTCGTTATTTTCAGCTTTAAATTCGGTCTCTTACATAACAGGTCAAAGGATTATTTTTTGAATCAATCGGCGCTTTTCGGATTTTTGTTCAGAAGCAAAATGGGTTTCCTGTAAAGTTAATTTCAGCATCTCTCTCTCTCTCTCTCTCTCTGATTACTTATTGTGTTTATTCACACAGGAAAACACACACTCACACAAACACGTTAGCACACACATGCAAACACATTTACTGCACTCCATCCTGGCCTATTTATTACTGCACTACTTTTTATACACACACACACACACACACACATACACACACAGTCTCATCCTGGTCTATTCATGGTGTGTATTCCTCATTAGCGTCATTCAGAGTTATTATAATGATATGAATGGACTGGCAGCTGCTGCAGCGATAAGGACTCTTTTCGGCTCATTCACTCACCCGTGAGTGTGTGTTTGTGTGTGTGTGTGTTTTGTGTTTGTGTGCGATTAAGACAGGATGGATGAGTTTGGGTTTTTTTTTTTTTTTTTTTTTGCACAAGTGGGTGTATGGAGAGGAAAAAAGGTGAGGAAAATGTGTGTGAACATGCAAAAGGAAAATCCAGGGTGTGTGAGAGAGAACAATGCAGACAGTGTCTGTGCATATGGTTCGTTATCACTCCTTCTCTCACATTCCTCCGCATCTGTCTCTTTTTTCCCCCACCGAGTTATCTTCTCGTTTCGTTTTCTTCACCTGTTTCTCCGCACGATCCTTTCCCGTTCATTTCGCCTCTCAAATTAGAAAACCCTCCCCTCCTCCTCCTCCTCCTCGCTCGACGCTACACTCCTTCATTCAGGCGCGTGCCACATTTCCCATCTTCCCTCTCTTCCTCTCTTCCATCCTGCCTCCATCTATTCTTTTATCTTTCCCTGTAAAAATCTGATTCTGTATTTTTTTGTCTCTTACGGACTCAAAGCGCTTACCTCCAGCTGTGATCTGGCCAGATTTCAGCTGCGGCTCAGACGGCCTCGTGGATGTGAAGAAGCTGCAGCACGGAAACTTTAATCAGGAGAAAGATGCACATGGTTCATTCAAACTGACGTCAAGGATGATTCTATGCCCTTAAAACCAATGTCTCATTTCTGTAGTTTTGCCCATGTATATTCTTGTTAGATTATAATCATTGATAAAGGTCCAGTGGCACCTAGTGGTGAGGTTGCAGATTGCAACCAACTGAGTACATAGTATCACTTCACCCTTCCTTTCTAAGCATGTGGGGAAAGCACGGTGGCTCGATTTAGAGCCGGTTTGTCCGTTCTGTGCTACATGCTGGTACCACTCGCCTGTTCCATTCCTGCCAATAAATCCCCTCCCTCCCTCGATCTTACACACTGGACCTTTAACTGTTTAATCATCACTTGAACGCTGCAGCTGATCATGCCACCGCGGGTTCTTCGACATAGACGACAGTGGACAGATGACTTTTGACTGAGTTTATTATCACGGTACACACACAGCGCATGGAGACGTTCACTTGAGACCTCTGGTCCTCTGTCACACTCGCTGTCGTCTCTCGCTGTCTTTCTCTGCTACGACTCTTTTCCAGTCTCTCTAAAAGGGGACAGTGATTAGACGACTAGATGCTGGTGTGCTAATCACCTCCCCTGGCACTGCTCTCCTGAGCCATCTCCACCATCTCCTCTCCCCCTGCGACCGATGCACCACGCCTCCTCCACAGTCATACATCGCCAGGTAGCTTATTCTATGCCAGTGCATCGTTATTTATTTGTTTATTTATTAATGTGACTCTGCAAAGGAAACTGGAACTAAAGTTGTTGAACTAGAAATGGCACAGTAAATACAAGTACCTCAAACTGTACCCAAGTACAGTCCTTGTTGTCTCCATTCAATGTCATCCAGATTTTGTAGTTTTCCTTCATTTCTTTCTTCTTTTCTGTGAAAGTTTCAGCATAAATTCGAAGGTGGATCTTGATCTTGATACATAAGGAACCTGGGGAGTTAAACTAAAGGTCTAAATCTTAGACGCAGCTCAAGAACAATACAGTTGAGGTGAATTCAACCAGTAAAATGAGAAGCGATGGCTGGTTTAAGGACAGATTTTTGATAGATGAGTTGGTGAGATAGAAAGCGCTCCACATACCTGATAAGGTGGTCTGTTGGTGGTACTGTACCCGTCACCGGCGAGGAACAATGTTCAACACGCAGTGTAAAAACACACAGCCAGCACAAACATTGAACAAACGTTCAGACTGAAGCAGAACAACAGAGAGGAGACGAGCAGAGATAATCAGCAGGCTGTTAATGGTTTAATGGCATCTTATTTGACTGGACTGTGTTTAGTGCTGCAGCTGAGAGAGCTGATTGTAGTGTGTGTGTGTGTGTGTGAGAGAGAGAGAAAGAGAGAGAGGATTTAGCTTTTGAGGTGTTTGTAAAGAAGTGGGTGTCATAAAGACATAAAACTGTGTTCGATCCAAAGATGCTTCACAAATATGCAGCTTCTCATCTTGTCTCAAGTTCGTCCTTAGTTTGAAACATGAGAATGAGTCTCGCTGCGTCCGTCCGTTGGTGTAGCTGCTGCAGCTTCTTTTTCTCAACAACTCGATCGCTCTGTGAAGCCACCAGCACCACCACCAACGCCTCCACGGATCCTGGCTGAACATTTCACGAGTTTGTTTCCAAAATGAAGTCGCGACAGTTTGAAAAAGAAGCAACACCTGCTGGGAAAAAACAAAAAGGACACAAACAGCTCATTGTAGCCAGCACACACAGTCACACGGAAAGGTGTAACTTCAGGTCCAAATCAAACATTTGATCCGGAGTTCTTTTTTAATTAGTTTTATTTATGGATCACACACGGTGGCGAGTTGTTAAAAGACAAAACACGGAGCCTGATCTGACTTTACAACCATAAAAAACTAAATTACAACAATACAAACTCATTTGTATTCAGACGTGTCTGACTCTTTACTTTAAACTATAATAACATACAAGCTTAACATTGCAGAGAATCAGACCTTCGACTTCAGTCACTGTTGTCATGTCACACAGTCAGATAAGGCTGAACAAACATTATCAGCAAAAACAGAGATCGCCTCCTGAAACGAGTTCATTTGAACTTGAAGATTTAAAGAGAAACATTTCGATATTTAAATGTATTAAAGTTTGTGCAGCAGAACCTGCAGCAGGTTCAGGTTGGGCCATGAGAATTTATTTGAGGTGAATGTAAATGAGAAGCAGAATCTTCATGTTGGCTGAAATGTGGGTCAGTATCCATGGCGACTGTTTAAGAGGAAGGGGCGGAAATGACATTTCATGATGCTTAAAGCATTATATGCTGAACTCAGTTTTTCTGTGTGTGTGAACGTCTTTTAAATATCATGTCACGATGCTGGAGGTGTGTGTGTGTGTGTGTGTGTATTTTGTATATGTCGGCCTGCTGTTGTTACCGCAGACTTATCTCCGCTAAAGAGATGATGGAGCTCTCTTTTTTTCTTTTGGTGAACAGCCAAGAAGAATGTTCTGAGGCAGGAAAACGACGGCTGTTTGAATACTACAGTCTTTCTGAGCGTATACTTTAACACATCAGCCATATGCTTTCAAACCGCCTCCCTCCGGTGCTGCTGAGCTCGTGTCTTCAGAACCACAAATTCACTGTTTCCTCTTCTATCTCGTATCTTTTATAACCTCAGTCAAGACCGAGTATTTTTTTTTACTGCCTATCATTTAAAAGTCTGCTTCAGGCTGGCTGTGTGATAGCTGACACCTGTTGTTGTCCTGCGGTGCATTCAAGGGCTGTAGGGATGAAGGGAAATTGATATAATGCTTCTCTGAAGGACCGGGACTTTTTGTTTTTGAGGTTTACTGCAGTGACCTGTGGTGCCCGGCAGCTGAGTTTCCAGACCTTCCTACCAGCACGTGAACGCACCACACGTACAGCTGCAGAGACTGTGGTTTCAATAAATGTTATTAAAGTGAACGCAGACTGTCTCGTGCTTCGATGTTTATCCAGGATGACTTTTTCTGTGTGTTTGGAGGGCCTGAATATAAAATAAATGTTCATCATTCTTTAGTTTATGTGAAGGTCACCAGTGAAGGTTTGCATTCAGTTAAAATGATTCTGGCAGAGAGTTTCTCTCCAAATATATTAGAGCAGCCGCAGGACGTCAGAGGGAAATCCAGAAAACATTTCCTCCATAAAATATGATCCAGTGTCACCAAAATCAGTGAAATAGTTGGCGGTGTGTGACTCAGTGCTGTAAAACATTACACACTTCTCACAGGTGACTGTACCCGGAGCACAAAGTGCAGACTTATGGTGCAGAGTGGGAGATCCCATCAGTGTACCATGATTTAAAATCTGTTATTTTATGGTAGAAAAGTTACACTGTGTTGTTTTAACATCCCAAAACAAACAGCTCACTGGGAGAATGAGCAAAAATGTCTTTACCTGGATGTAAAAGTTAAGCAGCAGCTTGTGTTTGTGTCTCAGTGCTGCTGTATTAAATCTGGTGATATTTTATATTTTTCTTCTTGTGAACAAACCCTGTTAAAAAAAAAAGACCAAAATCAACAATGAACTGATCACCTAACATGTCTGTGTATCCAAAGCATCACACATCTTCATCCTCTGAGCCACAGAGCTCCACAACTAATAAAAAGACATCAGTGAACCTCCCTGCTGCACTGCGTGACATGTTCCTTCATTACCATGAACACACACACACACTGTAGTTTGATTTGACTCAGATGACTTGACTTGAATGCCACAGACACACGTCAGTACACCCTGCTGCTGTAAATACTTTCTAAAGCACCAAACGTGGATCCATCCGCCGCTAAAAATAGTCCCAAACAAATGCGCCATTTCCTCGTGTTTCGTAACATTTGTTAAAAACTATCATGCTGAGACTTTCCTGAAAACAAAACTGAGGTACATATCTACAATTTGTTTTTAAAGATTCATGAATCAGACAGTGCAGGGAAGTCATGAAGTATTGAGAGACACACTACGTTGGTGTTTTTGGACTTTTCGTGGGATTTGTTGGCATTAATTAAAATATAGCGTAGAATTAGGGAAGCCTAGTTCAAAGAAACGATGAGATGAATGCATGTTCTCGACCAAAGTCTGAATTTAATTGCTGGAAAATGTTCTTTCTTTCATTCTTCATTCATTCAGATCAGATTTCTGAGTTAAGGAGCCGTTTTTAGGGGAGAGAACTTTTTTTTCTTCGGCTTTTTCTTGAATATTTTCAGTATTTCTTCTCCATTATGGAGGTTTTAGGCTTAAATTCTCCAGGAAATGATGTGATCTTTTTTTTTCCATTCCAGCATTTTCAAATATTCCCACTGATTGGCCTGGGGTGGCGCCACAATCATTGGTTTAATTGCCGTTATGTGGAGCAGTTTATCTGAAACTTCAGAGCTTCGGCTGCCTCGCTCCGACTTCCTTCTGGCTTTTCTTAAGCTGCTCTGATTGGCCTGAGGGGGGGCGCTGCGTTTGTTTACTCATTACTGATTGGCCGAAGGGGTGCCTGCATCACACGCAGAGGATGAAATGCTTATTCTGACACACACACACACACAAACACACATCGCTAAAACACACACACACTCTTCCTCTGACGCACGCAGACACTCGTTCTTTCTTCTTCTCCCTGGATTTCTACCCCTCGCTCTGTCGTTCAAACACACAACTTAAAAATACCACTTTTCCTCACTCACACACACGCATGCACAAACTGACACACACAGCTCAGTTGAGTGGCTATGTGGGACAGCAGCTTGGGGATAGACAACTGATTCACTTTGAGTGGCACATGGATATTTATAGCTTGTGTGTGTGTGTGTCACATAGCAGGTGATCGGTGCTGACTTAATAGCAGCTGCAGATTTAGTGTATATGTGTTGTGTGCGTGTCACATTTTTGCGTGTGCATCAGGTGTGTGTGTGTGTGTGTGTGTGAGCTAGAGCGACAGCCAGGTGATCAGCAGTGAGCGTGCTCAAACGTCTCTCTGTTTGTTTCCGTGTCGCCTCATATCCCTGCGTAACCATGGTAGCGGCATGTTGGGAAAAGCTATATTGGACAGCAAGTCCTAGACACCACACACACTCACTCACACACACACACACACGTATACACACACAGAAGACTGATTTTATTGGTGAACAACCCTCCGTTTTTATTTCTTCTTCTGTCTGAGCAGCTTCTGTGCGTCACCTACAAACCTGCAGTCGTGTTATTTTAAACACGGCTGCTCGTTGTTTTTAAGTTGAATGATGTAATCATTTTAAAACCAAAATGCAGGATGTGTTCAATGACTAACTTTTCTCTCTAATGTGATACTGATCCGTGTTGTTGGAGCAATAGCAGCCACATAATACTATTATTTATTAAAATCAAAATAATATTTGAATCATTTTAAGACACATTTCAGCCATCTTAACCATGACTCGTGTAATTATTAGACTACTGGTGCAAAAAAGCATTAAAGATACAAAAAGCAAATGTCCTCAACATTCAATACAAACAGCTTAATGAAATTTCTGTCATTTTGGAGCCAAAAACTACAACGTATGATGTTTCACTCATAAATGCCCGTAGACCATGAGTCAGTGCAGGACTGACAGTAAAAGTGGCCCATTTATCACTCGTGGAGAAACAGAAAATTAGACTTGACGACCTAAAAAGCTTTTTAGTCATTTCATCTCCCAGAAAGCGTCTCTGCAACGTCTCAAACTTTGTGTTTGCACTAAAAATAAGCAGCTTTTACTCCTTTTACTCTGAGAGACTGACAAGACCGCCATTTACTGTTGATTTGAAGACTGTTTTAGTTCACTGAAACTTTCTCAGAAAACATCTGAGCGCCACCAGCATCCAGCAGAACGGACACAGACGAGCAAGGTGCATCACAAATAACTGATTCTGCAGCAGTCGTGGTGCTTTCAGGTGAATTTTCTCTGTAGGAGTTCAGTGATTTTCAGTGTGTGTGTGTTTGTTTTGTTTTGGGAAAATTGGGCCACAGGAAACTGGGATACAGCCAAGAAAAAAATAGAGTATGAATAAGATTAGAGAGTAAGGATTATATAATCACACACAACAGTTTCAGCATGAAGGTTGGTTGAAAGCCAAATGAGCATCATAGTTTAAAATCTTTTCATAAGACTTCATTTAAAACCGGGCTTTTTTATTTGAACTCATTTCTCTTTCATGCTTCCATACTCTCCTACGTATTAATTTAATGTTTTATCTTTTTAATTCTTTTGGGGGCCTCTTGAAATTAATGTAATTTCTTTTGTTGCGCTCGTGCTCTTTTCATGTGAGGACGTTTGTACAATCAGCGTTTTGATAAATGCAAAAAAGGAAAAAGACAAATTTTAATCAGCCTCATCGAGCTGCAGCAGGAATTGAACCGTCGGCTCGGGCGGCATCAATGCCTTGCTCTGCTCGGCAAGCTGCGTGAGGAAGGCCGGACAAGCGAAACGGGAGCAGCTGTTGTTTCATTCGTTAAAGTGAGAATGACTTCTGAAATCTTTTGAGCTGACCCTCAACCACAGGAGGCCGAGCAGAACCTCAACTTCCCGCTGTGGTTAAATGTTCTGAAAGTAATGACCTTCAAAATCTGTGGAGAAACACAGAGGAAGATGAGAGAAGAAGGGGCTGTCAGGCTTTGTTTATGAGGCAAGAAACTGCTCTAGTGGTGTGAGGTTTTTTGGTCCTGACGGACTGAAGCCCCCTGCTGGCAGGGAGTGTCTCAAACAGTTTGTGTCTGGGGTTGGAGGGCTCCATAATCTTTGCTGCTAAGCCTCAGCGTCCTCAGGAGGCGTACAGGTCACCTTCTCAGCGGAGCGAGCGATACGCTGCAGTCTATCCATGTCCTTGGCAGTGGCAGCAGTGCAGCAGATGGTGATGGAGGAGGTGAGTGAGGACTCGATGATGGCGGTGTCGAAGTGCACCATCATTGTCTTTGGACGGTTGAACTTCTTCAGTCGCCTCAAGAAGTACATCCTCTGCCGCACCCCTCCTGGTGAGGGAGCCGATGTTCAGGTCACTGGAGGTCGTGGGTGATGATGGTGCCCAGGAGTTCCACAGTGTTGACACAGTGACGGGGGTCAGGTCACCAGATGGTCAATCTTTCACTTGTAGGCGGACTCATCCGCACCAGAGACCGGCCCAGTGAGGGTGGTGTCATCCAGAAACTTCAGAAGCTTGACGGACTGATGACCAGAGGTGCAGCTGTTGGTGCAGGGTGACGAGTGGAGGGGAAAGGACACAGTCTTGAGGTGAGCTGGTGTTGATGGTCCAGGAGACAAACAGGAAGTCCGTGATCCACCTGCAGCTGAAAGTGAAGGTGCAAGTTATGTCTTTCTCTGCTACACCTACATTGCAAGAACGTTCGGGACTTGCAGATTGGGAGGAACTTGTCACGGGTAGTGATTGGCATTTACAGTAGCCAATAGTGAGCGTGTGTTGCACCACCAACTACAATCTAGGGTCAGCATCTAGTTACCAGGAAACTTTGCTGGACCCAGGACCAAACACGACCTACGAAAGGAATACAGAAGCCTACCGGGTGGGTTTTCTTTCCAGGTTTGGCTCCTGGCATCCAGTCAGTTTAGTGCAGTTATTTCTGCGGTATTTTGGTTTGTAGCTGGTGATCCGTCCCCTCCAGACAGAAGCAGCTGTTAGCTGAGAACAGATGTTGAAGTTTAAGTACAGTCATTTAGCATCTCTCACCACCCTCTTCAATCCTGTCCCTGTATCCGCTCTCGAACACATCTTCCTTTTCCAACCCGAGCTGTCTGAGTTTGGCGGTGAATCAGGGTTTGTCATTGTTATAACACACCCCGGTGTGTGTGTTGGTACAGAGCGGGCCTCCCAGAAGCTGATGTAGGATGTCACATCAGCCTCTGTGTACTCATCCAGGCTGTTGTGACATCCCAGTACAGTACACACCCAGAGATCCTTCACAGCTTCACTGTTCTTTGAAAGGTTCAGAGAGCTTTCACTTCTGCCTGCATGCAGGAATCAGGTGGACCACATCGTGTTCAGACGGGAACGGCTTGATAGGCTCTGCTGGTTGTGGTTTAACAATGATCCAAACATTTGATAAACTGTATTTGAGGAGTTCATCCATCCATCCATTCTCTCTGCTTATTCAGGGTCAGGTCACGGTGGCAGCAGGTTTAGCAGGGCACATCTTTGTCTGGAGATATGTTCCTTTAAGAGTTTATATTTCTATGAATTAGCTTCAGTCTCATCCACACCCGATTGTCTATATAGTCCCTCCATCGAGTTCTGGGTCTGCTCCGGGGTCTCCTGCCAGTCGAACATGCCCGACCTCCAAAGGAAGACACCAAGGAGGCATCCTGATCAGATGGAGCAAACTTCAAACTTGTGATCTCATTCTTTCAGCCACTTAATAACAGGAAGGTGAATATAACAGGAAGAAGACGTCTTTTTTTTTTTATCCCATCTGCAAAGCTGTGATTGGCGCACTTGTTTTTCAGGGAAAAACAGCGGTCACTGAGCACGAGAAGAAAGATGGAGCGTCCAAAGGAAACAGGGGAGGAATATACGACAAAGAACGAGAGGAGAGGAAGACAGAAAGGAAAGAAAGACACAGAGACAAACAAAAAGTGAAATAAGAATTTGACTTTCAGCATCTGTCTCTCTTTCACTGCTCCATTATCATTTATTTCTCTCTCCGTAATAAATATCTCTCCCTCTCATTCGTCCTCCCTCCCTCCCTCTCTCTCTGATTGTTCCATAAACAGTGATTGATCAGCGAAGGCAGCAGCTCACCGATCATCTCCTCCTCCATTCCTCTTTTTCTTCTCTCCCTCCATTACCTTTTCTTCTCTCCCTTCATTACCCTTTCTTCACGCCATAAATCTCCTCACCTCTCCTCTCCCCCTTTCCTCTCTCCTCCCTCTCTCCCTTCTGCTCATCTTCACCTCTATTTATCACCTCCTCACCTCTTTTTCTCTCCTCACCTCCTTACCTTTCTCTCTCCCTACTTGTCGTGACCTCATCTTTTCTTTTTTAGGTCTCACATGCCACCTTTCCAGGCTTCCTCCATAATTCCTCCCTTTTAGTGTCCTTGTTTCTTTCCTTTCCTTTCCTTTCCTTTCCTTTCAACACCTTCTTTTCTTTTTTCCTTCTCCCTTCTTTTCCTGGCCCCTGCCCTTATTTCTTCTTTTTAATTCCTTCCTTTTAGTGTCCTTGTAGCTTCCTTATTTTCCTTCCTTTCCTCTTTCCTTTTAACACCTTCTTTTCTCTCTCTCTTCTCCTCCTTCCTCCTGCCCACTTTTTCCTCTCCTTGTTTACTTCCTTTCCCTCTTTTCCCTGATTTTCTTCCTCTTCATCTTTTATATCACCTCCTCTCCTCTGCTCTATTTTTTTTACTTTCTTCTCCTTCTCATCCTTTCCTCCTCATTAACCTCTTGCGACTACCTTTCCCCCATAACCTGTATATCTCCTCTCCTCCCCTTTGCTCCTGTTTCCTCCTCGTTTTCTCCTTGAAGTCGTTACACAGCAGAACGACGCCTCTGAATTTTGCAACTGCTGAATGATGTGTGTGTGCGTGTGTGTGTGCGAAAGAGAGAGAGAGAGATAAAAGATCAAACTAGAGTTAAGTGATAACATCACACACACACACACACACACACACACCACACACACACACACAATTCCCAATTAAACACTTCAGCGTTCGACGTGATCTTATCTGATCAGCAGCTCGGCAGCTTTGGCAGCAGCGATCAATGGTCGTTCACCTCTGTTGTACACACACACACACACACACACAGTACACACATTCAAATACACACAAACATCATGTCCTTCCTCTGTGTCTCTTTCACTCCCTCCTCTTCATCCTTTCCTTTTTTCCTTTCCTCTCATCATACTCACAAATTATCTCCAAACCTCTTCATTTTCTTGCTTATTCTTCTTCGTCTTCTTCTCCTCCCTGTTTTCCTTCCCCTCATCTCTTCTTCTGCTTTTTCCTCTCATTTTCTCTCTCTCCTCCCCTCACACTCTCCCATAATCTCACATCCTCCTCTCTCTCTGTGCCGGGTTTCTCAGTGTGGCAGTCTAAGTAGGTCGGTGTTGACAGCTGAGCTCCACACAGACAGAGAGGAGACATTATTTCTGCTCCGTGTGGGCTTCCATACAAACACTCACTCACTGTTAGTTGCTCAACCTCGCTGTACTCTACAGACTCTGTATACAGATCTATGGGCAGATCTTTAAATCCCAGAAAAACCAGAGGAACTCTCGGACTCCATGAACAGTTCATGGAGTTCCTCCTTGGCTCGGGCTGAACTCTGGTCTTGACATCTAGCTTGTGTCTGATGCAGCCTGTCAAAGCTTGTTTGTGTACATACAGTGTTTCATCAGGCTCTGTGCATCTGTATCCATATCTGTTGCTGAAGTCCAATGTTCAAGACTCACAGGAACAAGGCTGTTGATACAAGCCTGTCATTAACCCATTGTTGTAACAACAACAACCTTGAACATTCCAAGTTACTCCATCCTGGTCGCTGACAGTACGAACCTAAAACTGCATGAAACTGGATCATATTTTATGGAGAAATTTTTTTCTGGTTTTCTCTCTGATGTCCTCCGGCTGCTCCGCCTCAACTCTCTGTGATTTACAGAGTTTCCTGATGGACAGTGAAGTAAACTGCTGACAACTGTAGCTGCTGTTAGCTAATATTAGCTCAGTTTGTTAGCCAGGTTGACCAAACTGCGAGCTCAGACCACTGTGTTAGCATACCAAAGATATTTTGATGGAGAATGCTAATGGTGAGTGGAGCCAAGTGTTGTGCCAGAACAGGAGCTGGGTATCTGGCAATGCCAGACAGGGCATGGCAGAGGTGAAAATGAGCGAGCAAGAAGCCGCCGGACACGAGTAAATCTGGGACTGACTTTAACTTCCTGTTGTTGGACTAGTCACTAGCTGGCTGCTGCGTCTTGTGTTGTTGACCTTGCTTGATGTTTGACTGTTAGCAAAGTTGGTGAATGTTACACATGTACTGCTGTCCGTATTTACCACGGTGGGATTACACTCTGAAACTGAGGGAGCTAAACTGCAAGTGTACAATATGGTGCAGTGAGTAGAAGTAGATTGATGATATACAGGGATGCATGAATATTTCAAGTGCACATTTGAATAAGAAAAACTGCTCACACTCATTTAAGTTTCACTCCATCTCTCTGACGCGTCTCCCCATCAAGTCCTGTAAGTAAGCACAACAACAGAATTTAATTCAGACAAATTAAGCAAATCTACAACATCTTAATTAGCGGGTTAGGACTTGCTTGCAGCCTCATTCTGTGATTTATGTTTGTTTGGTTTTACACCTATAAACTGTGACGCAAAGCAGTTTAGAAAATGAGTGAATATTCTAAAAAAGCAGCGGTGATGTGGAGCCACACGGGCGTACGTTACTGTGTCAGCATCATGCCAGAGCACGAGCAGTTTACCCCCCAGCAGAGATGAAAACCCCCCTGCAGTGGGTGGATGGAGGTTAGAACAGTCAACCTCCTGCTAGTCTTTGAATAATGCAGCTGTCAAAAAGCTCAAAATTAAACACATTGGATACACACAGACAGGACAGCCCTGGGCTCTGCAGCACACACACACACACACACACACACACACACACACAAGCAGAAAAACACACATTGTTTACATGCAGACACACACGGCCAACTGTAATCCCGTACAGGCACATTTACGCATGGAGCAAAATAAACAGAGTTTCACTCAAACAGCACTAAAAACAGTGCTCTAACATAACATTTCATTTTTAATTGCCAAATTAAAGAATATGTTTGCATTTAGTGCAAAGTTGGACACATGACTGCACGCCAGCGTGGCTTTAGAATCATTAAAATGGCCAAATCTGCAAAATAAAAGCTGCAAAGCTACCATAAAATCTGTTAAATTTATGGCAGAAGAGTCCCACGTTGTTGCTTTTACGCTTTAAAATATATAGACAGGCTTCAACGGATTGTAGGGATTAAAAAAAGAACTTTGCTTGCATGGCTGCAAATTATAACAAAGGCTGTCCAGCCTGCACACCGACATTAACGGTCCACTTTTCCCCCCGGTGATGTTTGTTTGGTCGCTCAGGTTCAGGACAAGACGTTGTTCGTGTCTATGAGTTAGATAAGAAGAGACTTTAACAGGAAAGTTAATGTGGGTTGTTGTTCAAAGTCTTGTGTTGTGTAGCAGGCTGCTCTGCCTGTGATAGGTGTTACTGCTTTTATATAACATGTCAGTTTCTCCCTTTCGGTTTCAGATTGTACTTACAGCTCAAACATGTCCAAGATGGAAATTCTTCCATGCTTTTACCTAGTTTATTTTTTTTAATGGAGGCTGGAGGCTGCTTCTCTTTACCTACATGCTGCTTGTTTGTTTGTGGGTTTGGCTGTTGCCTGGCCCATTTTTTCCCAGATTTGTGTGTTGCTGTCGTTGTGGCCGTCTGCAAACTTTCTGCAGAGTTGCTGGGAGACCGGCTGCTTTTAAGCCGACAAGCCGCTGGACATTTATTCCATGAGTTTTGGGCCCCTTGGCTCGGTTGCCCGGTTCGCTTTCCTCGATCCGTGTGCTGGTGCCACTGTGGAGGTTAATTAACTTTCCACAGAGCTGTGTTTGAGTTGGTCAATAGCTGGACTTTATCCCACGCGAACCTTCTTGGACCTGCTGTTCGTCCGACACTTATAGATTACCGTCCTATCATTGGCTAAAAGATCCTACTTACTTACGCCAGAAGTGTTTTATTTTTCAAAACAGTCTTATATAATCTTATAATAGCTTCATTATAAAATGCCTTTTATCAGTACAGAGGCTGGAAAATCAAGCCTGTTCTGTGGTCCTGGGATGAGCTGCAGGCGAAGCTTAAAGTTGCCCTTATCTCTTTAAATGATTTTAAATAAACGTGGTCACTGCAGGCTGCAGCTGCTTTAATTAACGGATGAACACATGACTGAACACTGCTGCCTTGTTAATGCGGTGTATTGTATAGTGTCATGTATGTTATATTGAACGTACAGGGGCTGTTAAAGTCTGAAGATACTTGGCTTGCTCTCTCTTGTAGAAGAGGTTTTATGTGGCTTCCCGGTTAAATAAAGGTCATATATAAACAGGTTGCAGGTCAAAGGATTTAATTTGTGTATGTGCAGCAGTAAAACGATAATCAATTACAAAACATTGTAACTTTAGCTCGTATAACCCAGAGGGAGCTGCCGGTCTGAGGCCAAGTCGCTGTGAAGGAAGGAAGTCAGACGAAAACACACCAAGGTTCACCAGAAACGCACCGCGGCTTCTTATTTATATATTTCTCAGTTATTGCACAACAGCTTTCAATGTGACTCAGCCAATCAGAAGCAGCACTGCGTGTTTCATAAGACATTTGATCACAGAGTGTGTACATGCATGTACACACACACACACACACACACACACACACACACACATGCAGAGGAAATAAATGCCGCTGATTGCTGGCGTGATAATGGGCAGGTTGAGAGTCTCTTCAGACGAGCGATGAAGGTTAAAGAGCTCTCTCTCTCTCTCTCTCTCTCTCTCTCTCTCTCTCTCTCTCCTGTTAATGGCTGAAAGATTTGCAGGAGATATAGAAATTTGCAGAGTGTGTGAGTCCAGCTAATAGATCAGCCGCTCGTTAACAAGCCTGGTGCTGGTACCAATTTATCACCTTGGTGACCGACGAGGGGGCGGGTCAGAACCCCGCTGGAGTCTTTGATCAACTGCAGGGACGAGTTATTAATAAACACTTGCTTCCCGCTCTCCTTTCTCTCGTCCATGGAGGATTCACAGAAACATCACATCAGTGACATCACCGGCTGAGATGCAGGAAACGTACAGAGATGTCGTTAGTCTTGTAAGCAGTAGAAATGAAAATCAATCATTAGGAAATGATTGATTGAAACAGCCTCCTTGTGCTGGCTATCCACCTCTATTATCATCGGAGTTATTATTAGTCTCATTTGTTCCTTCAGGTAAACAAATCATTAATTACTGTTGACTCTAATATCTGTTTCCTGACCTTTTGTTTATTGCCTCACACTGTGTCCTGGATGTGCGTCTGCTGATCAATTTCAAGTCAATGAGCCGTAATGATGTGAAATTTAAGGCCTGTGAATTGATGTCACAGCGGTGACGATAGTTATTTAGATAATGATCAGAAATATGAATCGGAAATGCCCTCATGTCATCAGTCTCAGAATGACGTTTAATAGTTTGGATGATGACTTTTTTAACATGTAATAACTAACCAGTTGATGGCACTTTTGTCCAGATTTTGGACACTTATCTGAACATCGCATTTCAAAACCATCGGCATTAATCTGCTGCTGGTTTTGTTCCAGTTCATTCCAAAGGAGGTCAGAACTCTTTTCAGGCCAGTCGAGTTCTCTCACACCAAACTGGGAAAACCAGTTGTGTCGTGTTATATATTTTTTTGGGCCTTTTCTAGGCTTTCTATTTGACAGAGACAGCTGAAGAAGTGACAGGAATGTGGGGAGAGAGTTTAAGCAGGAAAGCGTCTTCCCCAATCTGTTTCCACAATCTCAGAAGGACGCCATTTTATGCTGTAGCACTAAAGGACCAGCTGTGTAGTTGATGTTTGCAACCAGAGAAATCATGGACCAGTATCTGTGACATCACCCGCAGGTTTCTGTAGAGCTGCTGTGAAGCTCAGTGTGGCGCTCTGGTGACGAGGACGTGGAGCGCGAGTGGACCTGAGGTGGAATCAGTGATAATAAAGCTGTGATTTAATTAGCTGTAATAATTTAGATTTGGCTTTTGGAGCTTGCTGAAAACAAAACTCTGTTTGCTCATGTTCACACTCACAGATGTTCACTGATGCTCATGATTGAAACAAGTTCTCTGGGGAACCTTTATCTTCATGCTTAAAAGAACCCAGTGCTGAGTGAAACAAACAGCAGTCTCAGCTACACAAGCGACTCGCCCTGTAGTTTTTCTCATGCCTACACCATTTTTACTCCTAAAACTACACCTTCTGCTGCCCTGTGGTTATTATTAATACACCCTCTACTCCTGCTAAACCTGCCCCTGATGTTAGTGCCTCTGCTACTTTTAGGAAGTTTTAATCGTGTGAACTCAACCAGCTCCAGAAACTTCCTCTTCAACAGGTCGAACTTGTTGTTTTTCCCCCGTGCTCGTCTTCTCGGCAGAACTTGGTTCAAGGTTTTGTTTCACTTTCAGCAAGTTCCACCGAGTTCAAATCTCAGTTAACAGTTTTCCTCTGCCTAAACTGAACATCTCAGCCGTTTGATTCCTAGAGCTTGGAAGGTACAAGGCCCGAGAGTAAACACTCCCTGACAGACACGAATCGGGGCATTAAAAAGTCCTTGAACAACAGGTCCAGTTCACAGATTGTTCAACTCAACAAACCTGTTGCATTTAAGATGTGAGCTTCTGTATTATTCATTCGTCATTCATACATTAATGTCTTTATTTTTTCTCACTTTAATGTTTTTATTATTGTAATTTAACTCCTGGAGGACAAACACTGCATCAAAGTTACACAATGAACGAAGTCCTGCAGTTTGACCACTTCTTTTTTAACGTAGCTTTACTGTTACCCTCATGGCCTGTCGATGAAGTCAGTTTTCATATGACGGCTTTTTCCACATGACGGCTAACAGCAGTTAGCGGCATTCACACTGCTACTCTTTTAATTTAGTTAGCTTCAAATGAGGCTCAACATTTGCACTATATTTCTTGACAGCCCCTCGATATTAAAACGTTAGTCCAACATCGCCCCAACCTGTGAGAGCAGCCACAGTAGCCGTGCAACAAAAAACAAACTTCATTGATGTCAGTTTGGAGCCGAGCAAAAGTTCAGTAAGAGGTGAAACACATTGGCCTCATTGGCAACGGTTTAGCTTTTTATTAGCTTCCTTAAGAGCTGTCTGTATTCATATGCAGATATCTGTTTATTAGCTGAAATGTGTCTTTCTTGTCTTTCTTGCATATCATGTTGCTAATCGGGCTGCAGAGGAAGCCTTGGTCCAGATATCCATCACATGTTTTCCGGTTTATGGGCTAAGACTTCCTCTACAGTCTGTTATCTGAAGTCCAGAAACTTTGAAGACAGTCAGTGAGTTCAGAAATCAAGTTAGGACGGGCTGTCTCCAATAGGTTCGCCAAGTTCCTGACTTTTAAGTCTTGTCTAGTAAATCACATGAAAGCCTGTCGCTCAAAACTAAAATACATCAGGGGGTCTGCGTCCCTCCCACCCCTGAAAATAATGGACTGAGAAATGATTTCCTCCTCATCAAAGTTACTCCAGCAATCATCCAACCAATAAGAAATCCCATTCGCCGGACAAGAGCACCAATTAACTGACCGTCCAGAAGGTGTCAGCTCGAGAAAAAATCCCTGCAAACTGTTTCCACAGCTTCCTGATTGGTCTGCACTAATGTCAGAAGTGCTGCCGCTGCTACTTCTGGTGACTTCAGTTAAATTACAAATCTCTGCCTTGCCTCCTTTTTGCTGCTGATCGCCGAGTTTCATCCGTTGACCTGTAATATTCATTTAAAAGAGGTTTAAATGAAGTGTGTGTAACAGTTTAATTTCTGCGTGTGTGTGTGTGTGTGTGAGTCTCTCTCCTTGCGTTCATTCTTGGCTCACCATCACACTTGGCAGCAATTCTACACACACACACACACACATACACACACACACACACTCACACACACACACACACACACACACAAGCTCTCTTCACAAATGCTCAGGGTCTCAGCGGTCCAACTGTGGCCTTGTAGATAGTAGAGTTTTTGGCAGAGAGGAGAGGAAAGGAGAGGAGGACCAGTGGGAGGAGAGAAGGAGGAGGATAAAGAGGAGTAGAAAGAATACAGGGGAGGAGGATAAGGGGAGCGATGGAGGTAGGAGTAGAGAGGAGGAGGAAGAGGAGAGGATTCATATAGATTTGATAGATTGGAAGCTGGAGGCAGAGGGAACGCCGGAGAGGAGGAGAACAAAATAAATTGGATGGAGAGAGAGGGAGAGAGAAAGAAATGAGAGAAAGACAATAGCTGCATGAAATTGGATTGAGAGAGAAACAAAATGAGAGATAACAAGCAAAGCAAAGGAGGCAGAAAAAAGGGAGGAAGGCAGCAGAAAGAGGAGAGAACAATGAAGATAAATTGAGAGAAGACGGAAAGAAAAGAAGAGGATGAAAGAGACGCTGGACAAGTAAGACGGATGGAAAGACGCACACAGAAAGGAAGGTGGAGGAATAAAAGACTGTTAAAAAACTAAAAAGAAAACAGTAAATCAGGATCTGAACAGGAGCTGCTGCGTTTGAGTCTGAGACAAAAAAGATGAACAGAAAATGAATGAAAGAAAGCGCCTGCAGCTGCGAGGCTGCAAGCTTCGAGCTAAATGCTAACATCAGCATATAGCACTGTGCTTACAATCACACTGCTGATGCTAAGCAGGTATATGTACCTTGTTCTTTGTCTTCACTGTGTTAGAATGCTAATATTTGCTAATTAGCATTAAACACAAGCTACACCTGAAGCTAGTGGGAATGTCATTAGTTCTGCAGTATTGGAAATGGCTGGAAGAAACTGATTACAACTCACGTTATTGTAATAAAGTCATTTTTTGGGGTGGGCCTGTAATTTTACTCTCAAATATTCGTTACACTGTGTAATCTAATCTGAATTCCATCCAAACATTTCATCGTTGCAGTTTTGTAGTCGACCACCAGGAACCTGCAGGAGGTGGAGGTGACAGATGTCCGTCCACCATGAGCCGGGTTCTGCTCGAGGTTTCAGTTTTTCCAAGCCACTGTGGTGCTCATGGGGCGAACTGTTGAATCTCTAAAGACAGTACAGTGTAGACCTGCTCTATATGGAAAGTGTCATGCGGTAACTTATTGATTTGGTTCTATATAAATAAAATTCAACTGAATTCCTTCCACGCCCATGTTAACCATTTGTTCTGTTTAGACAGCGAGCACCTCGTCGTCACGCTTGTTTTCAGCACATCAAGACACTGCAGCACCGAGAGGTGACCACACTGACCAGAACAGCAGGAGTTCACAGTAATTTAGGCACTGACGATTTGGAGAAACAGAAATCAAACGGACAGATTTGGCTTTTGGCTGGCTGGTTTGTTCGCAGTGCGCTGGGAGACATTTACACTAATTACATGTGTTATAAAACCAAAAGTTCAAAAACATTTTAGCAGCTTTTAACAGACAAAATTCCTCATTTATCTGAATGTTTGTTTAGAAAAGAAACAGCTTTAGTTTGATCAATTCAAACCTTTTTTATCATCTGATACCACACATTTTCAGTACTCTTTCCAACTGCGATTGGACAAGTAAAATTCTCACCAGATGATGGTTACATGTAAATTCAGGAGATTATAATCCATCCTGAGGATGACGTGAACCTCCGCACAACATGTAGGACCAACACCTCGAGTAATTGTTGAGTAGTTTGAATCTGGATTAAAGTGACTGACCCTCAAATGGAAAGATGATAATAAAGGATGGATAAATAAAGAGATAAAGGAGTGAAAGAGAGAGAGAGAGAGGAGAGAGAGAGACATTAGGATTGAATGGAGGACTGCTGGCTCTGCTTGGACAGCAAATTATTTGCAGAGCTACAGATTTCCAGGCTGCCTCGTTGGCCTTCCTGCCTGTCTGTCACTTTGTGTGTGTGTGTGTGTGTGTGTGTGTGTGTGTGTGTGTGTGTGTGAGAGAGAGAGAGAGAGAGAGGACGTGCATGAGACGTATGTGTGTAGGACTGTTGTTTGTAGAGTGTGTGTGTCTCCTACATACACAAGAGTATCTGCGATTGTCTGTATTTTGCAGGCTTGAACATAGTCATATATGCTGACGTGTGTGTGTGTGTGTGTGTGTGTGTGTGTGTGTGTGTGTGTGTGTGAGTTATTTTTACCCCTCTATTTAAAATCTGCTTGGGAATGCAGAAGCGCAGGAAGTGAGTGTCGTCTCACTTTTCCTCTAGCAAGCTTCGTTTCTCCTCCACAACCCGTCCGTCCTGCTCCATGACTACTACTGTCTGCCACCCTCTTCTTCCATGATGTCATATTTTTTAGTCATCGGTCTAAGGCGTGACCCCTTAAAGCTCCAGAGTGTAAGGTTCAGGCTGATCTATTGACAGAAGAAATGGAATATAATATTTATAGGTATGTTTTCATTCGTGTAGATCATCTGCAGTCGTGTTTCGTCATGTTTGCCTCGTCTCTAGATCATATAAAAAAAGAGGCCCTGTCTATGGGCGTCACACATTATCACCTCGGGGTAGTTATCAGCAGTTTATCCTTTAATATTGTTTCATTTAACCGTTCATAGGACGCTCATTGAAATACTTGACACTCTGGAGTTTTATTGGTGGATGTAAGAAGACATTTTTTCTTTTTTAAAAAGTTTCAGTTTTAGGCTGCAAATCACAGTCAAAGAAGTTACTGCATACGCTCACCGGAACATTTATTTCCAAATTAACAATCAGACATAAGTCTTACAGAACTAATGACACAAAATGTTGCACACGTGATATAGTGCTAAAAATGTTAGGGTTAGAGTTAGAGAAGGATCCATCACAGGCCAGAGCAACGCTAACCTGCAGTTTATAAAGTTTAAAGTGTATAAAAACATAACTCAGATTTGAGCTCTTGTAATCACTGCTGTTAAGAAAAAAGTAATATCCTTCAGCACAGATTCATGTCAGTTTTTAATGCAGCGTCGCCTGAGGGATCAAATGTCACACACATTCATCGTTGGTTTTCATCCTTGCTCCTTATTTGTTTGTATTTTAGATGTTGAAATATCTAAATTATTGCAGTCGTGTGTTGATAAAGTTGTTCTTAAACTGCTGAAAGTGTGGTGAAGTCCCTCCTCCATCCTTACTTGTGAACGACTGAGCCTTTCGAGAGCTGCCCTTTCATACCCGATCATGATTACCTGTTACCAGTGAAGCTGTTCGCCTGTGGACGGGTCCAAACAGGTGCTTTTTGAGTCTTTTGCTGCTCCTGTTCAAACTTTAAATTGTTGCAGGCATCTTCTCAGTCTACAGCAGACTTTGCGTTCACTGTCCTCTGCCTTGTGTCTCTATTTCCAAAATCATAATATCTGTTTTCAAAAAGTTATCCTGTGTTTTTCCATCAGACTCCACTCCTGTTCTTCACTGACAGCGGTGTCTTTTTAAAGCAGACCTCATGCTGCAGCAGCAGGTGAAAGAACAGTCCTGCCCCTCCTTCCCATCACATCAACATTTGTCAAAAAAAAACATAAGGATGCTCTCCGTCGGGTACCAGCTGACCCGCTGCAACCTGACGACCAAAAAAATAAATAAAAGCACATCAGAGCTAAACAGTGACAAGGTGAGGGTAAAGATGTTTCCCTGGAGAAACACACGACACCTCCGTGGTGTTTGTTTTCCTCCCAGGAGCACAGCGTGCTTCACATTTTCTCCTGGAAGATGTCATTTAGACTTTTTATACTACCTGGTTGTGTTTACACCTGTGGATACTGCTGCTTCTGAAATATACAGGCAAAACTGAGCATTTTTTGCACTGCACTAAGCTCAGTGTGAACAAAAAGCCTCCTGACTCCTGAATAAATCATTACTGCCCGTATATACATAAAGTATACTTTATTATAAGTTACAGTGTGCGCACTGTTACTGAAATGTTAATGTTACTGAAAAATGAGAGAAACAAATATTGTTTAACATCCAAGAAAACTATGTTTGGTACTTTTGTCACATTATTCACCACCATTCTTTTAAAGGAGCAGTTAGGACTAGTTTTGAGTACAGAGGACAAACATCATGGGATCACAGCATGTTGTGCAGCTTTCTACATTTCACCAGTACAAATCTCATCAAAGATCTTCTGAAAGACGCGAAGACACAGGAATGATAAAAGGAAGATTAAGCATCAACTATTCTAAATATACTGTCTGTCTCTCACTCTCAGGTACATCCACGCCCTCTACCTGGGCGCCCAGAGCCGTTGGCATAGCGACGGACCCCGTCGTCACTTCCACTGGCGGCTGATGTTTGAGAGCGCTGACATCACCATGCTCCGCCTCCTGGAAGCCTTCCTGAAGTCGGCTCCGCAGCTCGTCCTCCAGCTGAGCATCATGATCCACGGAAACACCGTCCTCCCTCTGCAGGGTGAGTGAGACGCAGTTCACTGCTTCACTGTGAAAAAAATGACAGATTACCTTTGATTGATGTGATTAAACTGCCCCGGACACAGCAGATCTAATAATCCGGCTTGTTTACAACCTTTCTTTCTAATCCACTACAGCTATGGTAAACACAGCGGGTCAAAGTTGAAGCAGTCAGATTTCTTTCATGTCGTCGTGTTTCCAGATCCAGGCTGTGAACCTTTTGAGGACAATGTTGTTATTATTGATTAAAAATATTAAAATATTTGTAGCATAGCTGAATTATCCTTTAAGAAAACTGATGATGATCTATTTTTATTGGACTTTATTAGATTTTATCAGCCATAATTTCTGACTGTTAGAAAGGTTTCTGCGGAGAGAGTATGGTTTAATGAAGGGACCGTGTGTGTGTGTGTGTGTGTGTGTGTGTGTGTGTGTGTGTGTAGGTGTGTTGAGGGCAGATATCAGTAGAAGACTCTATGCTTTATTCATGCACCTCTTACAACAAGCAGATTGGCCTTTGATGAATAAAACAAAACATACTCTCTATCTCTCTCAGTCTCTCTCTCTGTGTATACATATATATATATATATATATATATATATATATATATATATATATATATGTATATTTAAATGTGTGTCTCAATTCGGATACTTTTGTTAGTACACTTCTGTGTAGTACACTGTGCACGCTATGTAACTTCTTGATGCAGCACACTACTTTCAGCTGGGTAGTGGACACCGGAAATCACGATGGCAACATTTTTTTCTTCTTCTTCACTGAATTGCACCCAGAGCAGAGCGTTAACGCCAACATTTGATTGCCAAAATAGAAATATAAAGCATATGTACAACTTCTGTTGGTATATTGCAGTATTCACCACAAACTCTTCGGCTCCATCAGCTTCCTCAGACGCCATTTTCCCCAAAAAAGAGTGGTGGTCTCTTCCCTTTCTGCTTCATAGCCAAAATGGCAACCATTGAGCTCAACTTTTTGACAGTCACCATCCACATACTCACACTTGCTATTTTACATACAATGTGTTCAAATGTATGTATCGAAGTATGCTACTTTAGAACAGCATCTGATCTATGATAAACAGAAGTTTACTGCTCAAAACAACGTTGTTTGGATGGAGTTACTCAAACATTTTTACTTGTATTCTTGTGCAAACCTCAAACAGCCTTGATGAAGTGAGGACCAGATAAAATGTGATTTAAAGTCCCCACATAGATACAAGTATCAGAGCGTACACACACATTTCTGTCTTATTTTGGCAACCTACCGTCTGTTAATAAGCTTTCATGTTTTTAAATGTGGGCACTCACATTATACAGCCCAGACTCTCCCACACAGCCCACATCACCTCAGTGCTGATATGGCACATTGATTAATCCATCAGCCAATCAATCAAATTAAACAACTATCAGTGCTGCCAATTAATCATTCAAGTCATCTGTTAAGTACAAATCCTAAACATTTGCTCGTTCCAGTTTCTGCAAATGCTGGGATTTGCTGGGCTTGCCAAGCATAACAAACTGCATCTGTCTCTTTCTACCCATAATCCCCTTTGTTTTGAGTTCATTTCTTGCATAGCTGCTTTGTTTTTTTTTTTTTCTTTAAGCTGTATTCCAGGAAGCTTCTCATGTCTGACTTGTAAACTCAGGTGGGGTTTATGTAGGGAGCAAATATATCCAGTAAAGGATGTTCTAATAATAAAAGCTCATTGTGTAACTTTTCTGCTATAACATATTGACTTGTAATGAGGCGAATGGAGTCTCTGTCAGTCCCATTCTGCATCCCGTACTTCTGTTCTTGCACTACGTAACTTTGTGTTCTGGGTACAAACACCCACGACAAGTGCTGTGAAATGTAGCCGCTCTCAGCTCATGTAATGTTCAGTTTTTAGCTGGGCTGCATGAACTGTGAGCTCAGAGCACCGGGGGAGTGTTAGTGTTTGTACTACAGGCGTTTTGGGAAGAGGAGGTTTCAAGCCAGGGTGCAGGGGAATGTTGAAGGGGAGCTGGGATGTCATGCCAGAATGGGAGCTGGTCAGCGGGGCAATGTAACTGGCTCAGCAGCCTCTATATACATAATGTCAATGGAAAAAGGAGAGAGTGACCTATAAAGAAGCCGTCAGTCAGAGTAAATCTGGGACTGACTTTTAGTGGTTGGTGAGAGCTTGGTGAAATAAAAGGCTGAGAGACAGATGCCGAGCTGGGCTGACTGCTGTTGGACTAGTCAGTAATATTAGCTGCTGCTGTGTCTGCTGTTGGTGACCTGGTTGATGTTTGGCTGTTAGTAAAGTTGTTGAATTTCTACACACTGGACTTTTAAAACATCCCGAGAAACTTCTCAAAAACCTCTCCTACAGCATTATCTACTTCTTCACTGTTCATCCATATGCTCATTATGGATTCAATAGTTTGCAGAAAAAGCTTTGGCAGTAATAATTTGCTTATGGGGCTTCAAGGACATCAGTACCATGACAGAGCAGTCGTGAATCACACCATGTTTTTCTACAGCTATAAATGTTTATGAACATACTGGTCCTACGGATGAATAAAAGAGGAGCAGATTTTGCTGCATGAGGAGTGTGCTGCATTGTTTTGCTTCTGTTTTGTGAAAATAATAATTTATTTATCCAGCACTTTTCTAAACAGTTAGACAATGCTTTATAACAAAGAGCCCAAAACAGACCACAAGTAGTACAATGAAACACAAAATAAAACAAGGCAAGACAGGCTTGAATATGGAGGTGAGAAATGACTGGACAAAATGGCTAAAATAAGCGGGAGCCAAATTGATTGAAATCAGTAAGCTGTGCGATGAAAGTTTGATTTCGGAAGTGATGACGTAGACACAGATCGAGTATCTTTGCCTAAACAGAAATCACACCTGGTCTTTAGCTTTGACACTGGAAAGCTATGAGGCCTGTGCTTGAGGAGCTTGTGAGGGTTTACAGGATGATGAAGCCTTGCTACCTTAATATATCTTATATTACTCAACAAACATCAATGCATATCTGAACATGTATTTCTGGGGTGGAAATCTGAATCATTCGCAATGGGCAAAACATTGTTGGAGCACCTAGCCTACTTGACAGTGCTATGGCTTTATTGGAAAGTATAGCTGCATGTCATCAGCATAGAAATTATATGAAATAACATGGTGACAAATAATCTCACCAAGATGCAAATGGAAAGAGAATAAAACAGGACCCAGTATTGACTCTTGGGGTACTCCAAACCTAATCACTATGAAGAGCCATGCTTGTCTACATACGTAATTGTGTGTTAAGGCAATTCTAGTAATTCTAACTCAACGTCTCAGCCTTAGTCAGAATGCCGTGGTCTATCACGTCAAATACTGCACTTAAATCTACAGTTATAAGACTCAAACAAAAAACATGTCGGCATCTGCAAGGGCTGTTACTGTTACAACTGACTTAATTTAAGGTAACCACAGCCACTGTTCTCCATTTGTGAGACGACTGCAAACTATTTGCAACTATCGGTACAGAAAAAGTTACTATCTATAATGCAAAAGTCAGTCCAGCTCTTTCTCCGCTCAAATTTTAATGCCTTCTCAGTATGATTCATGGCTAATTTGAGACAAGACTGCATGATTAACACACATGAATGTTTAATGTGTTAAACTGTGCTCAGGGCAGCTCACGGCAGGTTTCGCAATTACGTGTGCAGGCTAATGATCATTTTACTTCAGTAGAAACTTGTTCAGGCCCATTTGAAAAAGTGAGGAGGGAAAAAACGTACATTATTCAGTGTGTTTGTAGGTAATGGCTTGCTGGTAACACTGTAATATCTAGTAGTACTCAGAAGTTGTTTTCCCATAGTGTGATTTTTGCTGGTTTATCTTATACCTGCCAAATTTGGGACTGGTCATGAAATTTGATACTGGGCACATTATAAGTCTTGATGTGAGTGGAGAGCCTATTAATTGATTCCATGTTGGAGGTTTTAATCTGAGAAATACTGGTGTTTAATGTCTGTTGCAAGTATATTGCATGTATTGTTAGAATTAGTTTGATTTTATGCTTTCTGACAGTTATCTCCCTTTCTATTTTTAATTTCTTGGCTTTACCCATCATTACCCAAATGTCTTTCTGTTCGTGTCACCCTCCTCCCAAATTCTTATTTTCTCTCTCTCTCCAGGTCTCTCAGCCTCTGCCTCCCTGGTCTCCCTGGCCTGGATGATTGCCTCCTACCAGAAGGTTCTGCGAGACTCCCGCGACGACAAGCTGCCCATGTCCTACAAGGCCGTCATTACCCAGATGCTGTGGCACTTCTTCACCATCGGGGCGAGGACTGTGGCCTTCGCCCTCTTTGCTTCTGTCTTCCAGCTTTACTTCGGCATATTCATCGTCAGCCACTGGTGCGCCATATGTGACCTGAGGGAAAGAGGCTGGGTTCACAATGAGGGGCTTAGCATTTGGCACTTTAGAAAATGATGAATTATGATGAGTTTGTTAATAGTTATCAGGAGAAAACTCAAGCTCCTTTCTCTCAATTCTAGTTAGTATAGTACAGTGTGTAGTACAAGCCCAAACCATTGATCTGCTGCATTTACAACTAACATTTAATGAGTAGATCAGATTCCCCAACAGAAATAGATGATAAATTATTCACCCATCCCCCCAATTAAAGCCTTAACAAAGCCCATACAACAACATGTATTTCCCTGTATAATACTGCAAACGGCAATGTATTTTAGTTACAGCTTTGTTTAGCAAATAGTAAGTAAACACTGTAAATATACCCTCTTTAACCATAAGCCTTCTAATCAGCTCATTCGCGCTCATTAACCGTATTAAATCACAACAGTGGGGTTAAACAAAACAGCTTTCTCTGCACTTTGCATGTTCTTTTCCTCAAGGAGGAACACTTAGTTGCAGCCAATTTATGAATTTCCTCCCCCATTCTTTGTGATTATTTATAGTTTTATTAAAATTAGTTCTGAGAGAATGTGGTCTCCTGTAAGCAGAGTGCAAAGTGTCATTTTAATTTAACTTTGATCCCTTCCCTTGTAGGAAAGGCACATGAATTTTACATGTGCAGATTCACATGTGAAACATGTAGAACACATGGTTTGCACATGGGAAACGTGGTTTTGGTACATTTTGTGTTAAGCCCATGTGTCATGATTTCCACATGTGCTCCAGATGTGTAGATAGATGTGTTGTTGTACTGTTGCTAACAATATTGTTTGTCTTTCAGGTGTGTCATGACCTTCTGGATCATCCAAGGTGAGACCGACTTCTGCATGTCCAAGTGGGAGGAAATCATCTACAACATGGTTGTGGGTATCATCTACATCTTCTGCTGGTTCAATGTCAAGGAGGGCCCCAGCCGCTTCCGCATGACCGTCTACTACACCGTCACGCTGGCTGAGAACGTGGCACTCACGGCTGCCTGGTACACATACCGTGGCCCGCACACCTCCGACTCCTACGCCCTGGTGGTGGTGTGCTTGGTGGCTTGCAGCTTTGCCCTGGGAACCTTCTTCATGTTGGTGTACTACTGCTGGCTGCACCCTGACGGGCCTGTTCTGGGCTCCCAGTGGGGAGGATGTGTGGACGAGGGCGTGGTGGGAGGAGGAGGGGTGGCGGGAGTTATTGATGCTTGTCTCACCCCATCCCAAGGGTCCCAAACAGACATGGTGATTACCAGCCCTCCGAGAACTCTCCCTAGGACTAAAGACACAGGGGAGCCAGTTCCTGGGGAGCGAGAAAGGGACAGAGACAGGGACAGTTGCCTGCCTGTCTTCCAGGTACGTCCCTCCCCTTCCTCCTCTCCTGCACTCCTTCACAGGACCTCCTCCTCATCCCGTGCACAGGAGGGCCCCGTGATCCGGATCGACCTCCCGAGAAAACGATACCCGGCCTGGGATGCGCACTTTATCGATCGGCGCCTCCGCAAGACCATTCTGCTTCTGGAGACCACATCAGCCGTCAGCCCCAGAATACAGTACAGGAGTAGCATGATGGGCAGCAAAGAGGTATTAGAATATGAGACAACTGTCTAAGCCAACAGGGGCTCTTAAACTTAAAAGTGCAGTCTGGGACCAAGGCTCAGCCTGAGATCAGTTCTCATCCCAGGACTACCTACGCCAGAGAAGCATGGAAAGGAGACACAGAGTGTCAGGCAACTCTTTTAAGAAAAAAAGGTTGTCAAAACCTGATTGTAAAATGTAAAGCGCAATCTGTGACCAAGGCTCTTCCCTTAGGGCGCAGTCCAGGAGTAAGTAGCATGAATGAGCCGTGGGAAGTAAATGGAGTAACACTGAACTGGGATAATCTTCATCTTTTCTCAAAGCTTGGAGGTGAGAAATTTAATCTCTCATCCTGGGACCAAGGAGTGTTAGATTTAGTTTCATCCTGCATGGTCAGAACAAGACGTAAAAGGATTTGAGAGCAATGAAGTTGTGGAGTTTGAGATAACTGAGAAACAGTCTGATGCATGAACTTGAGCCTCGGACTCCGGAGACTCAACAGAGACTTACCAGGGAACTTTTAGAGACTTGGTTGCTAGAGTTTGCACAGGACATGCAATCATTTTGGTTTGGTAGCAAATTAGACGCTGACAGAAATTCAAATACTGCTTCAGTGATTTGCAGGTCAAAAGATACCTAAACGTCTGTAAGCTGGGCTGAATTTGATTGAAAAGATTTCTGTTTAGAAACATAGGTTACATATCATAGGCTAGATATGGTGTTTAAACAGCACTTAAATTAGTATGTATATTTCAGTAAATACTTTAGTAAAGCAGGACGTAACTATATGATGAAATAGACAAAAAATGTAAATCAATCTATAATGTAGATGTCTCACTTTTCAAACAAATTCAGTCCAGTTTTAATCGACATATAGATTTCTTTCTGCCTCCAAATCACCAATTCATTAACGGAGTATGCTTCATACTGTAAGAAATGTTACATACATACAGTTGACATTACAGCCGAGAGACAGAGATGATTTCACATTTTTTATTTATTATGCCGTCATTCCTCCAAAAGGTTGCATGTCCTTCACAAACATTGGTAACAGTCTTTAGGCATTCTGTCCGTGGTGTCTAAAGGTAAATGCAGTCTCATACTTTGGGCTCCAGTCTCACGAGAACACAAGGACCCATGAAATGTAGGCTCACAAGTCTCACAGTTTAGGTCCAGATGGTTTTTGAAACGTAGGCCTGAGATACAGGTGTTAACAGTACATCCATATGTGATACAAAAACAGCCATAGCAAAAGTCCCACTGTTTACATCCCAGCTGCTCCGTCACCCCTCGACCTGAAGGAGGACTTGTTTGGGGAAAAAATCGATCAGGACTGGATGTAAGGATGTAAGGTGGATGACTTCTGCAATGGCTACCACCATATGGCATGCTGTAACCCACCACAAACAGGCCTGTGATGTACAGTTGAATAAATACAGATGTCAGATATAAGCTATTATAATAAGCTGTAGTTAGGTGATGAATGACTTTTGGGTGAAGAAGCTTCATTTACTCGTAAGAGTCTAAATGTTGTCCACTTTTCTTGGAACACATACCATGTAAAGGGTATGAAGGGTATCATAAGCAACCTCATTATGCTATGAAAACATTTTCCAGTGTTTGAGGAGAACAGTAGCTGACGAAAAATGTCTTTTCATCACATGAACAAACCTTAAAGAATCCTAGAATGATATGGAGGAGTGTGAAAACACTAGGACACATCCAGTAAGCGGTTAATACGTATAACTATAAATGCAAAGCAAAAGCAAATTGATAACAAGAGCTCAAAGATGCAAAGTAATGTGATAATTTTGCAGCTATCCAGCGATGGCTGCTGTTGCGTGTTACAGTTTGGATTTCATGAAAGCCAGCGCTGTTTACAAAATGACACCATCAACAGGCCTTTTGATTCAAAGTAGATATTTGCAGATTCAGGTTTGGACTGATGGGTGGCATCATCAGTAGGGAAAAAAATGAAATGGTAAGAACTGATGAGAAATCCTCTTTGCTCCTTTTTAAACTGCTGTTGTGATGCCCTGAAGCACGGAGCTCCAACTCTGACAATTTCAGCTGAGCTGCCAGTAAGCGACTTCAGAGGTCGAAGTTTAAACGCGACAGCTCCCAGGTGTGAATGAGTGTTACTATCAATTAGAGCAGCTGGATGCTGAGAAAGTCAAGCATGGTCAGCAACAGTACCTGAAGGAAGGAAAGTTAAAAAAAAAAAAAAAAAAACACAGAAAAAACACAAAAAAACACACTAGCATCAAAGCTAACGTCTGTCCTCTCTCATATTACACAACAGATTTCGCTTCAGCAGTCAGTCTTTGAAGTTCTTTTCAAAGACTTTTTTTTTCAGCCTTTATGATTCGTCTGTGCATTTAAGGTGATCTGATTTGTTATGAAGTGGGAGTTCTTTCAGTCAATCAACATTTAAACCAGTGTTGTGATTGTTTTAGATAAAGGCAGCAGAAGGTGTTGACATTTTTAATCAATGCACTCAAAAGCATTTCTCTAAAAAAAAAAAAAAAGAAGAAAAAAAAAGAACATTGCATTGCGCTATGTAACCCTGATTCATCCCAAAAAAGCATGTTTGTCAAAACAGGTTTGAAGACGCATTTGAGACATTGTGCAGTGATAAAGGCTCCAAGTTTGGTTCTTTTTTTAATAGCTGATTTATCCAAGAGTTTTACAACCCAACAAGCATTTAGAAGATGTTCAGGGGTCACCAATTCATGGTTGACTGACACGAGCACAAAAAAACACTACGGCACATTAAAACTCATATTAATCTATGAACTTTTCAATGACTAAAATTTAAATCTCAACCTTAATTTTGGCATTTCAAAGCTGATGCAGATGGACATCAAAATTTAACTCGGAGAATATGTGTTTAACAAATGTTTCATCCAGAGAACGCTGTTGAAACATGAATGAACCCATTCACCGTCTTCTGATTGACAATGAGAGGAAAACAATTACTGTAGATCAGAGCAGTGAGCTGTTTACTTTTTGGGGGGGTAGTGAAGTCTTCAAAATTCAGTTCCCTGCTGCTGCCAACTGGGGCCAAGAAAAACATGTTTGTTGTTGCGGTATCCAGTTTTAATTATCATCTTTATGCTGATGATGCATGCGTATATTTTTGAGGTGTTGAAGGGACTCCAGCAGAAATATTTCCAACCTCGTATACTTTAGGTAAATGGGTAAAGCAATTTACCAGGAGCGGTTTATATACTTGCTTTTTCACAATGTGCTAACGTAGATAAGCAGCATTATTCATACCTACTTACTTTATGTCTACCTGTAGGTCAAGAAATAGAAGGCAGATCAAGACAAGGCTAACGCCTTTACTGCTCATAATGTTCATGTGTTTATACATCTTGCATCTTGGTGTGAAGAGCAATCAACGCTCCATCATGCACACACATATGTATTGTTAAAAGCAAGTATATAAGCACTCTGACCCTCATGAGGTTTGTGGTTGTATTCCCAATGAAGACACCAAGGGCAAATATGTCAATATAAGCTTAGTTTGGACATGTGTGTCTTCTCTGCAGGGAAACCGTGGTGTCATTTTAACTCTGGTGGGCGGTAAAGGAAAAATCAACAAATCAGGAATTTCAATTTTCAAATTAATATCGGTGAAAACTTGGTAATAGGAGTTGTATTATCCTGACAGTGTTGTGTCCTACCTGAACTTGTGGATGTTGGTGACAGTCACTGCGATGTTAATGGTGCTGAAAACGACTCTGTGTCAACAATGATTATGTCATGTCGAACATGATAGGCTAATGTACAGATAATGCATCAACCACCCAATCGTGGGCCGAGGGAGCGAGGCTTCGCTCTCTCCGATTGGGCAATGAGCCAGTCCTTTGTCGTCGAGGTAAAATAACAGTTAAAAGTGGTGCGCTGAATATATATATCAACTTGAACAAATCATGTTAAAAAGTAAACAGTGAGTTTAAAAACTCATATCATCTTTTATTAATTGATGCAAGTATTTATGTTTATTTATTTTTGTATTTGTTTTATATCTATTTATCTATTGTTTACTCACTCAGTGGCCATGTCTTTGGTATGACTCTTATATTAAGATGTAAAAATTGAAAATAGATTTTTTTTTACTTCATTCATTCTATATATCTGTATATATATACCAGCGTGGCGCTATACTAGGATGTGTGTATGTGTATGAGTACGTGTGCTTTGGTTTGTATGTATGTATTGTATGTACTGTATGTATGTAAGGATGTGCTCTAAGTTCTTTTGATAATGCTGCTTAAACATCCTCGGAGTGAACGAGCAGAAAAATAAACCAGTGGTGAAAATATCTATGACGCTGTTAAAAAAGAACTCAACAAGCTGTGCTGATAACTGTAGATGGGAACAATACTGTAGTAAACATGGCTGAAACAGCCGTCCAAAATAAACTGCTGCGCCTGTGTTTTTCTTTCACAGCATTAAACATAGAAAGTTACTTTTTACACACATATTGTACTAAAGTACAAAGTTACTTGTTGTGAAGATTTCTAGTTTGTTGCTTTATTCTACAAGAGAGGGAAATTGTACTTTTTACTTTGTTACATATATTGCACAGTATGCGATGGCTGTACATGCTGATTTGCATACTAAACACATTCACAATATGGTGCAGATCTATACATCAAACTGCCTAAGTGTGTGTAGTACACTGCAAAAAATAAATCATTAAAAAAACACTCAATGTGAAAACGTTGAATTTTACGGTCAAAAACTGTAAAATCAAACTATCATAATTCAGTCAAGGTTTTGCAGAGAAACTTTTATTATACAGATTTTTCATGAATTATTACCAAAAAACCTTCAATAGACTGATGATACTAATAGTTCTTTTATTTTTGATACTCAAGGAACTTAGGAAATTTAAATAATGGTGATGGGGTACTGCAACTCACATACCGGATGAAGCACTAAATGGTCAGTGGTTTGTCTTGGGCTAAATGCCAATTAAGTAAGTTGTGTCTCATGCTTCAAGACAATAACAAAGACCCTGACTGCTCCCTAATCTTATCAACATGTTAGTGGTTGGAGTTAGGAAAGGAACCTTGCTATAAGTGGATATTGGATATAACGGAGTTGTAACGTATCTTCTAAATTAGTGTATATAAATTAACATTTATAAACTTAAAAAATATAAAAAGCCTGCCATTGACAGAATTTGAAGCCCTCTGATTGGCTGTTTCTTACCGTGTGTGGTGCCTCTGTGTGTTTGGACTGTTATGAGGATTTTCCAGGTGTGAAACCGAAGCTGGAGCTACAACGACCGACTCCCCTGACTCTTCCCGCCCGTTTCTCTTCCTTTCAGCTCTCGTCTATCCGTCGTCTCGAGGCGACAAACCAACATCGTTTGATCTCTCAATCTCTCTCTCTCTCTCTCTCTCTCTCTCTCTCTCTCTCTCTCTCTCTCCCATCACCATCCCGCCATCCTGAGGATTTGTTGTTTATTTGGTCGGCGTCTCCAGAGATCCGGCGACCAAACAACAATTTGTGCTGCTCCTCTCTTCTTTCTCTTCAGGTTCTGTTTGTGTGTTTTCTTTCTTTTTTGTGTGTTTTCAGACTGATTCCTCTTCTTCCTATTTGATTTACTTCACAGCAGACAGACGGAGGACAGAAGCAAGAGAAGAAGAGTGTTCCTCCACTTTTTTCATTCATTTGTTTTTCATTTGTTCTTCTTTCCCTCCTCCATTTTGCATTTCTGCTCCTTCCTTTATTATTCTTCCTAAATATTTTACTTCAGTCTTCCTTTTCTGCCCTTTATTCCTCTCTTTCCTTCATTCGTTCTTTCCTTTCATCATCATCCATTATTGATTCATTTGTCCTTTCTGTCTTTCTCTGTCCTCTTTACTTTTTTCCCTATGTTCTTTGCCTTTTTCCTCTTTTAGTCCTGCCTTTCATTTCTTTTTCTTCTTTTTCATCCCGTCTTCTCTTTTCCTTTCTTCTTTAATCTTCTTTGATTCCTTCCTCCCTTGTTCCCTTCTTTCTACCCTTCCCATCCTAATTTTTGGCCATCCCTCTTTCCGTCCTCTCTGTCTTCTCCTTCATGCTGCTCTTTTTTTCTCTCCTCTTTTGCGTCAGACCTCCATCCTCACGTGTGATTTTTGAAGTGTGGAGGTTTTTTAAGGATGCTGCCTCTTTGATATCACTGAGGCACACACACACACACACACACACAGATGTACATGCATAAATTCAGACATAATTCACAAATACACACAGTCACACACACACACACATGCTTGAAAAGACACACACGTTTTTGGAGATATGGAGTTGATGCAGCACCAGAACATATCAAGGTATGACATACTTTGAAGTTCACACAAGCATGATTGATGTGTGTGTGTATGTCAAAGAGAGAGAGAACATCAAGAGCAGGTGAGTCTATGAATACTAATGTATATGTGCATTCATTTAGAGAGAGAAATGTGTGTGTGTGAGCGTGTGTGAGTGTGTGTGTGTGTGGAGCTAAATGCAACTTAAAGTAAATAAGAAACAAATCATCTGTAGAAATAAACTTCATCGTTTTCTTCACACTGACTCACCGTGAAAAGTGAGAGATCACATTCAAAAAATGAGCGTGACTGCAATTTATTTTATTTTATTTCACCTTTAATTCGATTTGTTTTCAGTGCTGAACATTTTTCTAGAGAATAAAATCAAAACGGATGTTTCAGTTTTGTCTGATCTTTCTCTCACAGACGTGAGAATCTGTTTGGTTGGTGCAGATCTTTTTGATTTATCGTCTGTTCGTTTTGACCAAGTTTAGACCTCCCGGGCCAAGTTTGTCAGGGCTTAAAGAGAGAGAGACGGAGATCAGATGAATGCCCCATCTTTGTCTCCCGTTGCCACGGTAACTGGGCGGTCGTTAAGCCGTTAGCCCTCTGGTCACCATGGAGTGGTTACCCTGACAATAGGTGTGTGTGTGTGTGTGTGTGTGTGAGAGAGAGACTGTGTGTGTCCGTCTGTGTTCACATCTCATACTCAAGTATTTATCTGTCTGTGTCTAACCAGGTAATACACTTACACAATGTGTGTGTGTGTGTGTGTGTGTGTGTGTGTGTGTCAGAAAGGTCACAGGTTCGATGTCGTCTCCTCTGCCTCCATCAGTGTCCTGCTGAGAAGAAACATGTCTTTCGATCCCTCTCCTCCTCCTCCCTCCCCTCCTCCTCCTTCCTCTCCTCCTCCTCCCTCCCCTCCTCCTCCTCCGTCCTCTCGTCCTCCTTCCTCTCCTCCTTCTCCTCCGTCCTCCTGCAGGTAGTCTTTGTCACAGCACTGCCTCCCTGTGGCCAAACGCGCTCACTGCGACAAAGAGCAGCTCACCTTGGGAGTCACAGACGATGACGTCAGTGCAGGTTATTTTGTTTGTTCAAAGTGAAAAGATCTTATTGCAAAACATTTATGTGACGCCACTGATTGTAGTTTGACTAGAGATCAAATATGTTTAGTGAAGATGACATTCTCAGTTCAGCTGCAGTTTTAGACCTTGATTAAGCCTCCTTGCTTGGAGCACAGAGGGTTAAATCAATTCCCTGCACCCCAAAAAACTGACTGGAAAATGAATTCTGGAAACTTATTAACCATTATTGACTTAAAATCACAGTTTTCCTCTTTAATTTTACCCTCAAGTGTTTATTTTAAAAAATGATGAAGCGTAGTAGAGTAAGAGTAAGAAGCTTAATGAATAAAACAGGTCTGCGGGGCCGTTAAACGATCCTTTCTCCACCCTGGACATTACGTCATCAATGTGATCAAAACCGGAGCAAGAAGCATTTAACATGATCATATTCTGTGGAGTCATTGTCGTTAATTAAAGGCTTACATCAACAGACTTGCGGCTAAATTTAAAAGTGCTGTGAAAGTTAACGCTGAGTCACACTTGGCAAGAGAACCGTGGAAGACAGCAGACAACCAGAGAACACCGCAAACTATGTGCTTAAAGTTTAATCTTTGACAAGTTGCTGTTAAATTAAGTGATATTAAGTGCATTAATCATCCCTTATAATCAGACAATGGTGATGTGATTTCAACATGAACAATCAGGCACACTTTATATATTAAGGGGGAAGAGAAGAGTGAGGGAATGCTGTAGAAAACAAGCAGAATGAAGACAACAAATGTGTTTCAGGATGTTTTATTGTGCACTGATCATCTCTGAGATTTAAAGGGGGCAACAACAGCAAAAGCTCCGTCACCTTTAGCGCCTCCTGGTGGTTACAGGGAACAGCAGCCTCTTTGAAGCCCATGGCACAACAAACCAAACACAACAAACATGATGTTTGTTTGGTGTCAGGCTGTCCTCGTCTGTAATTGTTTAGAGATGTTTGGTCGGATTCGACATGTTCAATCCGTGTTTGTCTGTACTTGATGAAGATTGGTGAGTTTGCCATGATTTCAAAAGGACAGTTACCACAGTGGTAACAATGTTTGTGCATGCCCAGAGCTGGCAGTAAATGAGAAAAGTAATCTCTGTGATTCGTATGTTGACGTCCTATAAGTGGTGTAACCCTGTGGTCGCAGATCTGCTATCCAGATCACGGCAAAGATGAAAAGCTCCCTCGTGCTGTCTTCTTAATAACCGCTGCTTTCTTTGTTTGAAGACATCCTGTTGATTTTAAACACAGTGAGTGTCTCTAAATTACATCCTCTTCACTTTCCATTTCCAGGTTATTTTTGAAGCCAACTGCTTGGCCTGTTAGGTTGGATCAAGTGTTTTGTTTGGATTTGTTCCATTAGTGTGCCAGCAGCCGACATCAGACTCTTCCCTGTTGTTGGAGAATGAACTTTACAGCGGTGCCTCCATGAAATGCTTTGTATGTCAAGAAGTAAAAGTGAGAATAAATCCTAAAATTGACCGTGATAGAAGTTAAAACAGGAGTTTTACATTATCTAAATTTAGTTTTGGTTGAATAATCCTTGGTTGCAGTGCTCTGGACCAGCTGGAGCCGAGTTAGATTTTCTGAGGCAGGTGAACGAAGCGTTACCGCTGTCAAGGAGTGAAAAACACAACTTTTTCCAAAATGTTTAGGCAGCTGAATGAACGTTTGAAGGTTTTAAATGTTCCTTTGTTCGATGGAGCTTGGGTCTGCCCGAGGTTTCTGTCCGTTAAAAGGACAGACATCATTGACAAACTGCATAGCCTTTCTGTCAGAACGCACAGCAAGTCAAAGCTCATTGTTCTACTGTAAACAACAAAACACAGAATTATCTTATGTAGGTGTAAATCACTTTCACATAAGTTTAATTTAAGGTTAGTGTGTGTGTGTGTGTGTGTGTGTGTGTGTGTGTGTGTGTGTGTGTGTGTGTGTGTGTGTGTGTCTGTGTAATCACTGCAGAATGGGCCTTATCAGTCTCTGGTGGAGTTTCCTCTCGGACAGGAAGTGGGCTTCCTCTGCTTCCTGTTCTCTTTTGTGTGTGTGTGTGTGTGTGTGTGTGTGTGTGTGTGTGTGTGTGTTTGTGTGTGTCTGTGTGTGTGGCCCCAGGAGGGGTCTCAAAAGAACAATCGGTGTAGAAAGAGAAAGAACAAGAATGAAGCTGTCGGGACAGAAGCTAAAATAAGGCAGAAGGAACGATGGAAAGAACAACTAAGAGACAGACGCAAAGACAACAAAAGACAGACTGAAACAAGCGTGACCAGGACCAGGACTCAGCTGACCCAGAACAGGACCAGCACAGAGGAAGACTGAACCACGATGGACTATGAACCCAAGAAATCCAAGAAGGTACAGCAGCTTCTGTTCTGTCTTTGAGTTTACACATACACACAGATCAAAGCTATTTTTTTCATCCTCTACTGGAAACTGAGACTTTAAGTTCATGAAGACGAACTAAATGAGTTCCAGAAAGTCTTAGTTAGAAACAAATACGAGCTTAATCCCATTTGAAATGCTGAAATTTTGTGGCAAAGTTATACCAATCAACTCACTTGTGACAGTGAAGTGAGTCTGTGAGTCTTCTGCATAGAGTTCAAGTGTGGTAACCTTTGTAAAGCATATTCACACTGCTGACCAACAGCAAACTGTCTTGGCAGTGCTGAAAATTGAAGCACAAAGAGCCTACAGTTTTATTTATCGTCCTCTTGTAAATAAACTAAGAGAATTTTGTCCAAGCTGACGAGCTAACTATCTAATCTACTGGCTTGTTTGCCTCCAAGATAGTTTTCTCCGCCCATTAATTCTTCGTTAATTGAAATGATTTACAGTCCTGAATATAATTATAGAGATAGTGACAATAAACAGTACAGAGAAAACAGAAATAAACTCTGAGAGCTATTCTGACATGTTCCTGTCTTGGTAGCATGTTAGCCGTTAGCTCACCAAATACATTTCCAGAGGACACATTGCATTTTTGTATTTGTAAGTATGGAAGTACGTGAATTGTGACACAGCAAAGGATAAACTGATAAGCAGCATCTGACACACAGCTGGTTTCCTAACTTCTAAAACTTAAAATAAAGCAGCATAAGAACAAAAAAATATACATTTAAAATGGAGTTTTTAAATAAAATGCTAACGCTAAGAGAAAAAGAAGCATTAACTGGCTCCATAGCACCTTAGTCTGACCTGTGCAGGTTGCCACATTAAGCACATTCATTAGAAAATCCAATTATTTCTCTCTCTCTGTCTCATCAAAGGAACACGACGAAGAACAAAACTCATTATAAACATCCTCCGTCTTTGTCCTTACAATTAAATTCAGCTGACTACAGAGATGTTCATCGGAAGCAGGCATAACTCTGATACGTGGAGATCTGTCCTCGTTATTATTCAGAGACAAGACGGGTTTCCGACTCTTAAACGAGCTAATTTCCTCTCTTTTCAGTGTGTGCGCGTATGTGTTACAACATCTATTCGTTTTACGCCTTCAAGCCACGGCATATTAATGTGTGCTGGTGTGTGTGTCAGTGGGTGTCTAACAGTGTGTGCTCTGTTGTCAGTGAGTCTCAGCAGGGAGCTGTCAGAGATCACTGCTCACCTGTCAATCATTGCTGGAACAGCCAAGGGGATGGATTGCATTAACACACATGCAAGAACACACACGCGCACACACATACCGAGGCATGTATGTACACACAAATGAAACCCAAAACATCCTACACGTGACTGGACATGGACTGGACCCGGTTTCCACTGTAAATCTAAAAATCCTCCACCGACAAAGGGTCCACAGGTTTACAATCTTATGGAAGTTGTAAGATTGTGCTGTGAGGGAGATCCTGACCCGCTGTTTTAAGTTCAAGTGTTTGTTCGCATCACATCACGTAATCACCATCAGTAAACAGCAGGAACTTACCCGGCTCTCACTGCCCAGCGGGGCAGTTCGACAGTTCGCCAAAGAGTCGGCAGGGAGGACTGACCGGGTCGTGCCAACTTTTCAAGATCTATACTCATATAAGACACTACCTACTGCCACATTTCTGTTGTTTTTATGACTATCTGGGTTGCTCGAAATTTCATCACATAATCACCGTAGAGGGACTCAGGGTTCTCACTGCCCAGGCGGAGGCTGGTTCCTCTGGGACAGTTCACTGAAGAGTCTACAGGGAGGACTGCCCTGGTTGTGGTGATGTTTCCACACATAAATTGGGTGATTCTTTTCTCATTTAGCTGTACAGTTGTTTGTTCTTATGGGGGAAATAGCTGTTAACAGTACAACCGTTTTAGCAACTGCAGCAACATCTGAGAAGTCTAGTGGGAGTCTAGAGGGTTAAAATCAACATGGGATCATCCTCAGGGGAGCAGGAATGCCCTGAAAGATAAAAGATTTCTTTAGTGCCTAATGGTGGAGCCAGAGAATGAGTCACTGTGTCACCAAGAAGATATCTTGCTGTGAACCAAAGTTTTGGATCAACAGATGGATCGTCAAAATCAAGCGCATGTCTTCCTCTTCTCTTCCTGTCCCTCCGCAGGGTTTTGTCTCTCCTATTAAGCGGCTGGTCTGGTCAAAATCTGGTCGCAGGCCGGTGGACCGAGGCAGCGTTTACCGCCGCCCGCTACACACCGTCCCTCTCTACCCACCGGACTACCTCATCCACCCCGAGAGGCTCATCTTCGACTACATAGAGAAGGAAGTCAAGGTAGAACCTGAAATACAGAGGAATAGAATAAAATATAGTAATGAGTCACCACTGACCTCATGATAAAGTGACCTTTGACCTCTCTTCTTAGTTCCTTGGTCACCTAACATGGGTGTCAGTTTCACTGAATCCCTCCAGCCGAGATGAACTGCTGCAACTACTGGACACAGCCAGGGTTAGTAATCAATAAATGATCTGTCACTAATCACTCCTGAGGATAGCTATCAATAACTGACAGTCTGTCTAGTGTATAGTAAAGCACTTTTAAGCTTTGTGATTAACAACCAATCTATGACTGAGGTTACTTATCAATAATGTATTGCTAATGAAGCACAGGAGGTTAGAGATGAACAGCCAGGGTTCCTTCGAACCTAAATCACTGATGTTCATTAACAAATCAATCTATAATCAATTACTGTTGTAATTAGTAAATCTATCTATACCTTTATTGTTGGGATTGGAAATCAATAACCTTGGGGCTTATTCATCTATAACGTTTATTGTATCTTATCCCTGTTGAGAGTAATCAATACTTAACAATGTCTGACTCGGTAATCAATAATCTATAGTCACATGTCAGTAGCAGTTGAAGGTGTTGCCGTTGAAGACCAGCATGGATCAGGACTGTATTCTGAGTCTGTCCGCTCGCTGTCTGCTGCTGACGTGGAGAGACAACGAGAAGCTGCTGATGAGGATTCCCACGCACGAGATCGCTGCTGCGTCCTACCTGAGAGACGACGCGCTGCACCTGCTGGTCCTCAAGACAGGTGAGGACACACCTGTGGAGCAGACACCTCATTTAGCAGATGCTTTTATTTCTCAGTTGATAAAAGATAATATAGACAGGATGAAAAACCACAACACACAGTTTCGATGATGTTTGCTTTGAAAGTTCAATTATTTTGTGATGGGAAACATTATGAATGTACCTATTCTTGAACCTTCGTCCCACAGGTCTGAACGTGGACACAGTGGTTGCCGGCGATGACAGCCTAGACAGGAAAAGGCCAACAGGCATTGATGGCCGACGTCAAACCATGAGCAGCAACGCTGACCCTCGGCCTGCAGGAGGCACGATGGAGCGACGACACACCATCTGTGGAGTGGACTGGAGGCCGTCACTGTCCAGGAGTAACCACGACAAAAACCAGAACGTGGACAGAGGGGGAGGAGGGGGAGGAGAGAGAGGAGGAGGAGGGGGAGAGAGAGGAGGAGGAGGGAGTTTGGAGAGGAAGAGAGTAGGAGGCAGCTGGGAAAGGAGGCAGCAAACACGTAAAACAGGAGGGAGCTGGGAGAACCGAAGAGCGAGACCCATGAGCGGGAGCTGGGGGGTGGGGGTGGGAGTAGGAGGAGGCGGTGGTGGGAGCTGGGAAAGGAGGCATGGGGGAGGAGGTGGAGGGGGTGGGAGTTGGGAAAGGAGAGGAGGAGGTGGTGGAGGAGGCGGTGGTGGGGGGAGCTGGGAACGGCGGCAAGCATGCACGGGAAGCTGGGAACGTGGGAAGAGCTACGGCAGCTGGGAGAGAAGGAACCACAACCCACTGGAGCCGACTCCCTGCCCTGATGCCTACTGCAACCTGGTCATCCTGGCTGTGGAGAACAGGGTGGGTCACCTGATCTGCTGAAAACTCTTGCAAACCTTTGTGATCCATGTCAGTCCCAACTCATCAAACACTGCAGCTTGGTCAATGGCACCATGCTTCTAGAGATGAAGCTGTAGGAGATGTAAGCGGCATCATGTCTGGACACACCATGTAGCTTCATGGCTTGATGTGCATGTACCAGAGTATAAAGAACAAAAGTCTATATGGAGGAGGTGCATGTCCTATGTACAAACAACCACTAACTTTGTTTGCACGCCCTCCAACACCCAGTCTGTATCAATACAAAGCACTCTCTACTCTTTGTGTCCAGTATGAAGGAAACGCCCGTGTACAGTACCACGTGGTTCCATGTGGTAATTTCCAAAGAATGAGTCATAAGCTGAACAACCTAATAGACTAAGAATGACCCTTCATGTCTATGTGCATGATTCTACAAGTTACACTCGATCTGGATTTATTGGATTTGGACCCAAAAGTTGACAAATGTTGACTTCTTTTATGTTACGTAGGTGTCTAAAATATTTAAATTACACTAGGAATATTCCTTACTGCGTCATATTTTAAATTTATGAGCACTGTCCAAGCAGCTGTATGTGTCACATTTTTCTTCCTTTTTTTGGCCATTTTAAAGCACGGCATATTACTGTTTTGAATATTCAGGATGATGGGAAAACAGAAAACACTTCCACATCCAAACTGCAGAACAATCCATCCAACAGTGGTTGAGATAAATGTTGGACAACACAACAACATCACCATCCCTGTGCTGCTAGAGACTAAAAACACACTAACGGTTGGTGTGTGTGCATGTGTGTGTCTGAGTGTGTGTGTGCTCAGAGTTGATAACTTGTAAATATCACTGTGGACATTCAGTCCAGTCGGATATTCATACTCGAGAAAGAAAATAACAGAGACGGGAAATAAAGCAGTGAAAAGAGCTCTCATCGGGGGTTCACTAATCATTTGAT